>CM044396.1:19917500-20235000 GCA_024322285.1 Musa beccarii
GAATGAAATCTTAAACTCTTGACCTTTGTTAATAAGTGGATTTAGTACACCCCATCAGACTAATGTTTATATGTAAAGATATATTCAATGAGGTTTTAAGCCTTCAACCTTTGATAAGTGAGTGTGATAGACTACCACTAGATCAATATTTTAGATATAAATATACCAGATGAGATTTTGATCCCTTACCAAATCTCAACCTATGCGAAGTGGGTCGGATACACTACTACTAGAACAATGTTTTAGGTGAAAATTTTATTGGATGAAATTTTAATCTCTTACCAAATTTTGGTAAGTGAATCCAAAAGGCACCAAATATCTTTCTTTGTATGAAACTTTGATCCCTCAATCTTTGAAAAATGGGTCTGAATATCACTCCCAAACCATAGAACAAAACCTTCATTATAGTTCAGTGATGCAATTTGATTGTCGAATGGTTTTGGAATCTTAACTGTATTTTATTGTGCATGAACAGTAAATCATCTGAAATATACTATATTGATTAATGGTGTCCCAACAAGAAATGAATATTTCAAAAAAATTCTTCTCAAATGAGGATCTTTCTTGGATGTCTCTAGTATATGGGTAATAAGTACTAGGTCTATTGTCATGTGGTAAGGCATCTTCCCAAGAACAAAAATGATGCCAGCCTTCGTCTTTTACCATAGATCTATATGCTATTTGAGTTATTTATACTAGAAATATCAGTTGTAAAATTTTCAGCTATGGCCATGATCTAGCACTGTACAGGTATTGAAACCTTGTCTTCTGTGTTAACTGCTAATTCAATATGCAGACCAAACATGATTTGTTGCACTCATACTAAGATATCTAGAAGCGTCGCAGAACTCCCAACTAGAAGTTTGATTTTTTATCATCCAAGTATTTTTAATCACTAGGAGACTGTCACAAACTTAGTTGGTTTTGCCTAAGCCGTGCGGCACTATTGCGTGGCAGTCCGCAAAGGTCAGCCTCCCCGAAATCTCCTACGATCCCTTAGGACCTACAAAAGAGAAGACAGAACAGAGAAAGCGCTTCACACGGGATCACAAGTAACCCTTTCAGCAAACACTTTATAGCCAATGCAAATTCCAACCATGGATATTACAAGCTCAACCATCTTTATGTACAAACCGACAATGACTGCCAAACTCACTTGAATGGGGCAAGCCCTTTACAAGCTTTACAAGCTAGAACAAACCAAAAAGGACATGGACACGCATAAGCATTACACCGGACAAGCCGTTTTACAATTTGTTCGTGACATTTTCCCCCACTTATTCCTTCGATATCCTCGTCGAAGCCTTTGTTGACGTTGCAACTCCTTGCCTTTGCTGGATCTTCAATCTTTTGCTCCTGCTGCAATGCGCCCCTCAGCTCCCAATTGTTCTCCGCTTGTTGTTGAGTCGTCGAACTTTAATCTGCCATGCTGCTTCAACTCGCCTATGACTCTGACTCTGGTGTGGGGTTGGCAGAGTTGTGCTGATCCTTGCTGGTTCTTGCCGATTCATCTAATGAAGGAAAAAACCATCTTTGATATGCGCTAGTCTTCAAATTCTTCTCATCTCTTGAACTGGATAGATGCTTGTTGGAGCTTTAACGAGCATCGCCTCGCAACCTTTGAAGTTTTCAGGTCCTTCCTCTGCAAAATTTTCTCATCGAATCTTCTTCTACTTAGTTATCTCGTCTAAGTAGGTTCGCATCACTTCCGCTTTCGATTGGTATTCAGTTGGGAAATAAAGCGGACAATCTACTCTCAGTAGCACTGATCACTATTGGTGAGGACTTGACAACTATTGTCTTCCATTAGTCTCTTCGAAGGGTCTTCAAATCTGTGCAGTGCTCCTCTACTAGATAACTGAGAGAGCTGGGGTACTCGGTTTCGCTTATTCTCTTAAGAGTTGAGAAGGTAAAGGTTACTTGACTTCGTCCGTCGCCTCGAGGTTGTACTTCGTGTGTCGAGCTGGTTACTAGACTTCGCCTGCTCTTAGCTCACACTTCCGAAGCACTTGAACTGTTTGCAATCCTTGCGCTGAGTCAGCTACTGTGATTCACCTTCTCAATGCCATTGAACTTCTGGAATGCAAGAAGTTATAACTCCTCTTGGAGTAAGTCTCCGATAGATTTGGTCGCCTTTGGGATTGTACTGCCCTTCTCCATCATTTATGCCGCCTACTCCTCTGAGTAGCAAAGGTACAACACCGCGTACTGCTTGCTTCGTTCCTTGGTTCTACACTCCTGCATCGACCCGAAGTCCTTCACTTACGGCTCTCTTGATGAGAAGTCTATTGACACCGGTCTTACGAAATTCCCTGGCCTCTGCCCTTCAGCCTTGACATGGTACATGGAATTTGCCACTGCATTCTCCTCCTCCATGGCCCATATCACGACCAAACGCTCTCCCTCTATGAGAGCAAGGGATCGATGACTCCACGGAAGTTCCGCCTCTGCAGTACCATGGCGCTGCCATACCCATGGCACTACTATCCGTTGTCTCGCATCTGCGTCCTTTCTTCGCGATCGATAGATCCGCCTCTGCGGCACTATGACACTCCTTCTGAGTCCACCTCCATTCTAACCGACGCTCGATTTTGGGTAGCTGAGTCCCTCTGGACTCGTCATTACTTTCTCGCCCTTTTTCGATCACCTGCTTCAACACCTTTGTGTTCTCTGAGCAGTTCCACTTGGTCGATGGAAAAACAAACTACAACTCCCATATATAGCCTCCGCCATCATGTTGCAAGGCTTACACCATTTCTGTTCTCCTTAGCTTCATTGGTCGCAACGTTCGCTTACTCGGCCTTGTCCTCTGACTTACCGGGCTCCCTTAAGCGAATGTGAGCTCTGAAGCAGTCAAACTCTTTAGTCGCTCCGATCATACCTCCGCATGATCCAGTCCCCCCATGGGACTCACTGGTACTTGCATCTGAACTTCTTCCTCGATAGTGCACAACCCCCATAAGCTGATGTCCAAGGCTTCCATTCAATACAACCTTCGATGCATACACGGAAGACCCGCCTCTGCGGTACTATGGTATTCCCTGCTTAAATCCATAGCCCTTCTTACAGTTATGTCGCTCACCGAAGTGGAGCTCCCAATCGCGCTCCCGATCATACCTTTGCATGATGATCCAGTCCCCCCATGGGACTCACTGGTACTTGCATCTGAACTTCTTCCTCGATAGTGCACAGCCCCCATAAGCTGATGCCCAAGGCTTCCATTCAATGCAACCTTCGATGCACACACGGAAGACCCGCCTCTGCAGTACCATGGCATTCCCTGCTTGAATCCATAGCCCTTCTTGTCGTCATGTCGCTTATCGAAGTGGAGCTCCCAGTCACGCTCCTAATCATACCTCTGCATGATCTAGTCCCCCCATGGGACTCACTGGTACTTGCATATGAACTTCTTCCTCGATAGTACACAACCCCCATAAGCTAATGCCTAAGGCTTCCATTCAATGCAGCATTCGATGCACGCATGGAAGACCCGCCTCTGCGGTACCATGGCATTCACTATTTGAATCCATAACTCTTCTTGCCGTCATGTTGTTCACCGAAATGGAGCTCCCAATTGCGCTCCTGATCATACTTTCGTATGACTTGGTCCCTCATAGGACTCACTGTGTGCGTCGCCTTGCCACGAACCATTCCATCACGATCCGCTACATCATGTCACCTCCTGGTGATATCTCCTTGCATTCTGATCCCTGTGGTATGAACTCAAACTACGATATCTCCATGTATGGACTCCGCCAACACATCGCAGGGCCTTTGCCACCTTCAATTCTGTTCGCTCCTTTGGCAATCGACCTTCGCTCACTCGCTCTCGAGTCACACTCGACCGAAGCCTGGCTCTAGGACAGTCCGTCGCCTAACAGCTCCTCTGAAGTCCCCTGACTTCGCAGAAATTGGTGCACCATTGTCTAGATCTTGGGTCTCTGCCCCTACCAGCACAATCTCCACTACACCCCGCTTTCCTCATGGCAACTCGAATAACAACACTATGATGGCATATTCTTCAAGAGTACCTGCCTCTGTATCCTCTTGTCCCGTGCCAAAGCCTTCTAACACCAACTTCGCCTCTACAAGCAGTGTCGCCTTAGTTCCTCCGTCAAATGCTTCACCGAGATAAAGTGCATGTGCCTCGAAGTTCCCCTCGTCCTTGGCACCGTGCAAGACAAGTCTGCTACATCAGAATAAGAAAACCCATAGAACGACATGATCCTACTCCTACCTCTACAAGAGTCCATGTCCTTGACCTCTATCTAAGGAAAGCTCCAAGCCTCCGCTCCATGTTCTATCTTCTATGCCAACTCCCTTCATGCGGCTTGGGTACTTTACCAAGTTACCCCTAAGTTGTTCTGCATCTCGATTTGCATAGAGTTAATGGTAGCCCTCACGCCCACCATTCCACGGGTCAGCCCTTTGTTGAATCTGATCTCCATATCGGCTCCAAGTGTACTTTCATTTTGTGTTGCCTTGGGTCGCTCCCCAACTTGATCTCGCTATGCGTCCACGAACGCATTGCCTCATGCGAGATCATGCAACAACTCCTCGCCGCTCGCTTGATCCGTTGAGCTTTGTCTTGAGGTACTCCTCAACGTGTGCGGTCTGTTGCACATGATTCTCCCTCTGGAGAGCCGGGACTTATCTCTCCTGGATATCTGTCCCGTTGGAGCAACTTCTCTCTTCGCATCCTTCCTTCTGGAAGTTTTGGAGATCACCATCCCCTTGGCCTACTTCGTCTTGCTGAACAAACGGTGCACTGTTCTGCCTCCGCAAATGCATATGCTAGATTGTGACTCTTCGCCAATACAGCTTCCACTGCACCCCTTTGGGCCTAGCAACATGCTGAACCTACTGCACACTTTAGCCTCTTGCGAACGTACGTTGTACATGCCGAATAGGAAGTTTCAATGCTCCATGGCGTCGACCTTCGGCCATCTTGGGATGGCCACGGACAGTCCATCGCACACATACAAGCCCTTGTATGAGTATCGAATTCCTTAAGTTTGCAACTCCCCTCACCTTTGTGAGTTTTGCACAACTCTTTCGATCGTTGAACGACCCACTCTATCTTGCACGATCTCATACTTTACCAAGCACCCCGCTTGCCTCGAGCACCGTCAAGTTTAGGTGCCAACGTCGAGCCACTGCTCGAACTTAGCCATCCCAACCTTTGTGTGCTACGCAATTCTTCTTAGCTTGTCTGTCCTCGAGGTGCCTCTTGCGCGAAGGGTTGGCCATTCCTCTTAATGTCATCCTCGAATGCCTGCTCCTCTGAGCGACTCCTTCCCCTACAACTCCATGTCCATTTCTAAACAATCGTGCATGTTGGTTGTCCTCAACACAGCCAGGCTAGGTCCCCCACGTTTGCATGCTAAGTGTTTCTATGTGTGCTTGTCCCGCTCTAATACGATCTGTCACGGACTTAGGTGGTTTTGCCTAAGCCGTGCGGCACCATTGCGTGTCAGTCCGCAAAGGTCAGCCTCCCCGAAATCTCCTACGATCCCTTAGGACCTACAAAAGAGAAGACAGGACACAGAAAGTGCTTCACACGGGATCCACAAGCAACCCTTTCAGCAAACACTTTATAGCCAATGCAAATTCCAACCATAGATATCATAAGCTCAGAGTTGTTGCACAACAAAGGTATAAAATTGGTCCACTACAGACCGAAATATAGTACAAGTGTCCACCTGAAGCAAACTTTATGTACAAGCCGACAATGACTACCAAACTCACTCGAATGGGGCATTTAGCCTTTGGCAAGCCCTTTACAAGCTTTTTACAAGCTTTACAAGCTAGAACAAACCGAAAAGGACACGGACACGCATAAGTATTACACCGAATAAGCCATTTTACAATTTGTCCGTGACAAGACGAGATGAAATAGTTAGGACTGGAGAGAAAGTAAATATAATGCATTGAGTGGCATAGTTTGGGGCGTGCATCCAAGTTCCACAAAAATATTAGACTTTGCAAGAGGATGATCAAATGAAGCCTAATATATATGAAAAGTAGAATATTAGTGTGGTTTTGTTCCAAGAAGATTAAACATACAAGTTATTTATGTATTGATCCATTAATGAAAAAAAATATATACAAAGAAGAAGAAAGATCACATATGGATTTATCAAGGAAAATTCCACCTTCACTCCTATGCTTTTGTCATTTGGCACATATGATCTAGAGCTTCACATATATCCACATGTATATTATTCCATTGCACACAGTAGCCTATCATCTAACACCAACTAGTTTAATTTAGATGGTATGTCATCTATGTAGATCTCTAATAGCGAGGCAATCCACATAGACACTATGGATCATAGACACATCAAAAGATTGATGAGTTTGTACCCATATGACAACCATGAGGTGCTTACATGGCATCCACATGTTGTGATGATACATGCCAAGTAGAGGCAATAAATGCAATTTCTGGTTGGGGCCATAGTAGTCCACATGTTCACAGGTTCCAAGTGGATGACAAATCAGGTATATGACTTCTATCAATAGATCATCAATTGTCATTATGTGGATGACAAATGAGTTAGCATCACGTAAAAAAAACAGATTGGAAATTGGAGAACACATTTCCACATCCACTTCTGATCAACAGATACAAATTCAAATATGGTTATTAGCAAACGCTAAATTCCAAACCATATTTGTTTGATTGGAGATAGATGTGAACCTAATATACAATGGACATGGATTCAGATTGGATTAAACCTGATATTCACTAATAGCCAATAAAACTGTCCTGGAAAATAAAAATTTCACTTGCAGAGGTGAGTTTCATTCAGCACTCCTCAAACTTCAAACATTCTGAGGAGCTTTGTGAACTGAATGGTTCTTTTTTTTCCAAACTTAAACCAGATATAAGGCAGGTATAGATAAATGTTATATGAACCAAATATATCATCAACGAATAATTATTGACACTATAATGACTCAACAGTATTTGATTGTATCTCTTAAGTAAGAAAGCATTATAGCAAATATGATGACATCAGAAAACGAGAATATACTAAACATAAAAACTTTTGTTAAGTGATACCTCTACTTAAGTTAATTTTTTAGATATCTACCTACAGATACAACGACCCGTATCTGGATCTGCATTCTAAGACAAGGGATAGTCAAACTTGAATGCAGATATGGATATACAACAAACATGTATTTATGATAAGTCATAATCAACTCCAATCTGATACAAAATTATATTTGAATAGATTTTATCTGAGCCACTTTCACCTTAGCTTGTACCATTCTATCTACATGAAAAAAAATAAATTTGAACACCAACCTGCACCATCCCGTGTCACAAAATAATAATAAACATTTGAATACTAATCAGTATTGACTTATGTGACCGAGTACCAGTGCTTGGATAGATGGATATGTTCAATTGAATCCTTGTTTTCTACATTGTTAGGCAAAAACAAAGAGCAGAGAATTGGTCCATGTTCTAAGGCGAGGAATTAGTGTAATTTGATACTTCAAAAGGAAACATATGCAAAAGGATGCTTGCAAGGTTTCATATGCAAAGATTAATATATTAGTCTTTATGATTCAATGTAAATTAAGAAAAACTAAACATTAAGAACAAGCTTCTGAGGCAAAAAGAAAAAACATGTCATACTATATGGTTGTACCTCTCGCAAATGGCCAGCCCAAGGCCATTGCCACTGTATCCTTGACTTGATACATTTCGGCTTTGTGAAAATTTGGTGAAGAGATTTGGTAAATCTTGATAGCTAATTCCACAACCAGTATCTTTGATCTGAAAGAGTAAAGAGCCAAACATATTATGACTGTTAATTGTCAAAAGATATCTAAAAGCATGAGATGAGATAATGCAGTCATCCAATGACAAAACTGTTCCTAGAACAATTTGTCCACTACAGCATTGATGCACATCCAATTGATAGCAAAGAGCTTATGATCTCATAATTCTAATTGCCATGACTACCAGTCACTCCTATGAGCGAGCCTGGTGAAGAAAAGTGGTGCAAAGAAGAATTTCAGAGCCCTTAAACTTTTAAGCTAATCATTCTATCACAGATTTTTAGGATGTTCTGCTGACAGTGAATACACTTAACCCTACATCCAGGATTTGGAAATTCAGGACCTCCCTTATTTTCCTACTTCTTTTCTGCTTCCAAATCTCATACAACTGCATTGCACCTTTTATATTAAACAGATCTATGATGAGATAATCAAAATGCTACAGGTTAATCAAGTATGCTATATTCCCAAAACCTGAACTCTCAAGTAGAAGTGTCCATCACTAGCAACTGGATAAAAGTCAAGAGCTCTAAAATCCCTTAAATAATCTGTCCTGGCAACAGAAGCAGTAAGTGAAATGTCCCCTTCCTTTGTAAACCTAATGGCATTAGCAGCAACATTCAACATAATTTGCATAAGCCGTTTTTCATCTCCAATGGCACACAATGGCAGGTCAGGCGACAACATCAATGACACTTGTAGTTTCTTGACAGCTGCAATTGGCTTTATAAAGTTCATAACCTACAATTCAACAAAAATATCCTATCAAGCAATATAATGACAAAGTAAAACATATCTCAGACGATTGAAACATACATACAAGGACATCCATGCACACACACACAGACCAAAGTGGGAAAATTCAACATACTTCTCTGAAGACAGAATGAAGATTAAAATCTCCAATTTCTAGCTCAAGGCTTCCATCCTCCAACCTGGAAATATCTAAAATATCATTGATTAAAGTTGCCAGAAGGCTGCTACTTTTCAAGACAGTCTCAACCATTGACCGCTGTTCAGGGTTTAGTTCAGTCTCTAGAAGCAGGGAAGAAAGAGTAATAATTGCATGCAATGGAGTTCGCATTTCATGGTTCATGACAGCAAGAAAATCATTGTGACCACGAATTGCCAATTCTGCCTCCTGTCGTGCTAAATCTAGGGCTACATTTTGTTCCATAAGAAGATCACGTGCCCTCATAGACTCTGCTAGTATAGCTGCATGTGAAAGTGCAACTGCTACCTGAACAGAGGGTATTAATGCATATGAGAGTTTAGGAAGTATACGTTAGGAATTTAAATCATATACAATTCAAATATTTAAGAAATGAATGACAAAATTTATTCTGACAGTTGGCATTTGAAAATGTTGTAGCAATTGCAAGAGCCGAAGTTATGGCAAAAACGAATGAGAATACCAGGAACTTGCATGAAAAAAAGAACAGATCAACTTGAGAAAATCAATAAATCTATGGAGGAAGTTGAATAAGTTCAAAAGTTAATGCCTCCAGATTAGCAAAAGAGAAATCATATCTCCCTGTAGCTTTAATCCTATGAGACTATCAATCACTAAAACCAATATTCACAAGGTAGTCATGTGCATGAATAAATCAAGATGGATTTCTCTTTGAATGTTTAAGAGAATCTGGAACAGATTTTACTTGTGCCAGGCACATGTAAAAATCTTAAATCAAGCTGAGGATCAGTTAACTTCAAGATTGATTAGATTGAGTCTGATGATTGGATCTGACTGTAAGCATTCAGACGGACACAAATTGGACATCAGGTCTGAATTTAAAATTTAAAAAACATGAAAACCAAATCAAACTTTAAAAAAGTCATAAACACATAATGAACACTATTGAATTAAAATTCTTAAAAAAGCTACTACATAAAGAAACTGAAATAAATTTTATCACATAAAAAAATAAATATATTACAAATAACAGAATTTTTTAATATTCATGCATGTTTCATGTTAAAAATATATTTTACAATTATACTGTATATCTTGCCAATTATATTTTATAGTTTACATGCGCATATCCCTCTCCAGAAACTTCCCCATCCTTTGTTAATCTCTCACAAACCACCCATGGTGTTGATAGGTGAGGTTGTTATCATGCAATTTATTGCCTCCACATATTGGGTTTGAGAAAGTTTTTTGTAAAGGGAATACAATTGGAGATCCATTTGCATCAGCGAAAAGGAGCTTGGCACAAGGAGAAGGGTGCATTCTCATTTTGCATTCTCACCCTTGCAGCAAAAAAAGCAGCAGCAAAGGTACCTCCTCACTTTCTCCCTCTCCTTTCTACCTTTCCTCCCCTTCTTCTTTCTTATCTCAGGCATGCACCATAAAAAATCTGGGGTGCTCCAAGATGGCAAAATTTCATGTCAACTATAACTGATCTGCATCCCAATTAGCAGATTGGATTGAGATTAACAGTTTTAAAACCTTGACTAATGGTTCATATTAGGTTAAAAGCCAACACCAAACGATGTACCGAGCATTTCCATGATCCTTTCTCAGGTTATGGACCTCTATATTTACATGATATTAGCTGTCAAAGGCTGGATAGTTTCAATGACTATGAAAGGCCATCATGAAAAATCAAACTTAAATTTTGCAATAGGATGGAATTCAGAAGATAAATCACCTACTTTTTTGCATGCAACGAAAGTAAATTGTGGCTGGGAACTTGTAAGCTTGCAAGTTTTTAGACACATGGTACACCAGTACATACCCCATGTTCCGAGGTGAAGAAGGAGAAGGAAGGCACAGTGGAGGAGGAGGAAGAAAAAGGAAGAGGAAGGAGGTGATGGAGAAAAAGGAGGAAGAAGAAAGAAGAAGAGGAAACGATGGAGAAGGAGCAAGGAGGAGGGAAAAGAGGAAGCAGTAGAGGAGAACGAAGAAGAAGGAAGAAGAGTAGAGGAGGAAAAAAAGAACTTCCTAAGTCTGTTGCATTATCATCTTACATAAACATTAAACTAGTATACATATACTATATAGTTTGAATAATATTGGACTATTATCCATCACCAGTAACTAGGACTATTGTTTGCAACTTCTATTCAGCAAAAGTACAAAAAGAAAGTTCAATGCATATTTTTAAAGTAATTGTCATGCAACTTCTCGACCACGAACGTTAACGTTAAATGAGAATGCTCTTGAGGATTTATTAGTTTTAACAGTTTATGAAACCAAATATAACTCAGATATTAGCTTCTAGGGCCTAGATGTGTTTAGACATTTCATGGGCATATCCTATGAAATCCAAAGATTTTAGCCAAACACCCTTAAAATCCCACCTAAAAGTTTTTACCCTCAAAATCCTATACTAGAAATAGCATTTGCTGAATTCCATCCTTTCAACTTCAGTAATTTACATAAGATATCCTTTAAAGTCCAAAATTGCACCTCTTAAGACTCAAGCTCCAAGAGTACCCATCAAATTTACTGATCCTAGAATTCAGAAATCTTCACTCAGTACATTCCATGGTTGAAATCTTCCAACTAAACACAAATTTTTATCATTAGTTTAAAAAAATTTGCAACCCCTACTTATAATTTTGGAGAAATACTAGGTTCTAAAATCCCCATACCATACAGAAGTTGAAACTAGATTTCTATCCAGATAACATGAGGCAAGGTAACATATAACAGTGACAATTATAAAGGCTACTTTATATTTATGATTTTATATATCATGTTTATCTTGTTCCAGCTCTTCCAAGCCAGGATCAGTCACTTAGAACTTTACCAAACTTGAAAGAAGAAACTTAAAGAGAAAAGATCCATGGGGAGCATACCTGTGGTTAACCCAAGGAATAACAAAACAAACCAAGACATAAAAGGTAGTCCTCTACAGCTACGACACACCGAAGAAGATTATTAATTGTAGAAAATACAATGGAACACTTGTATACTAATTTCATCAAGTGAGGTATTGAAGATCACATGCATGTACATAAGAAATAACAGTGCTGAGAATTGCAAATGAGAAATTTAGGATATTTTCTCCTGAATGACAACAAAATGCTCATTCTTAATGCCACAAGTATAAACCAAATGCAACATTTGTTAAGATTCATATCTAACTGACATCATATCAACTTTGACCAGGGTAAATAAGGGATAAAGGGGAAATGCAAAGGAGAAGCACATGCTGGTAGGTAACTATGAATGGAGCATCGGTTTGGAGACAGAAAAAGGGAATTGTAGGTAAACTCTGAATGGAAATATGTTGAAGTAGAAACTTGTTTGCAAATTAAGATACATGCAGAAATTAATATGCATCTTAATAATTAGATTTAGGGCTAATTATATAATAATTCAAGAATCAGAAACTTTTCAAAATTTTCATGGGAAACTAGGATAACTAATATAAAATACCTTACTACACACTACCTGATGTGCATGGCAGGTAAAGACGGGGAAACAAAATAAATAATTAAATATGAAAAAATAAAATAACTTACTAAGGATAACCTTAAAACTACATAAATAGTTAAATACTTTTGTCATATTGAAGAAAATAGAAAGCAGTGGCAAAATTTTAAAAAGCGAAAAGCCAGGTTATCATTATAACACAAACACTACCAAACAATACAATGCTAATACTAACAACATTAGGGTTGAACACTGAAGACTTAAGAGTAACTACCTGATCAGCAGCCACCTCAACAAGCTCTAATTCATGAACATGCCACTTTCTCGCACTATCTGATGGGAGAATTAAAACCATTACCGCATAGCTTTTTGTAGAAAGTTCTGACCAATCATTTATTTGAAAATTTGAAAGATGTAATAGTGGAACTCTCACTGCAGCAACTTCTGGTGGCACATATCTTACTGATAAAGGCCATATCCTTGCTAATTGACAAGTATGTGGAATTACCATTGCGTGATTACTACTGAAAATTTGATTGACTACAGGAAGATTAATTGGCATGGCCGAACCAGTAGGAATTTGGTGGTGCAGGGTATGGGAAAGCTGAAGTGATGTACCACTACGTGACGGCATCCATAATGCACAGTCCTTCAAATCCAAGGTTCTCCCAAGTTCAACAAGAGTAGTCTTTAGTATTGTATCTCTATCAAGTGTGCTTCGTATTTCATGAGTAAGCATTCGAACATGCCTTCCAGTTTCTTCCTGTGTCCGTATCAGGCCCATCTCCCTGTCAAGCTCTTCAGTTTTATTCTTCAGTAATAGCTCCCTTGTTTTCACACTTAATAAATCAGGAATGATATGAACGAGCATTAAAGCTGTTGCACAGGATACTACAGCGGTTGAAACTTTAGCAACAGTCATAACAATGGCAAGAGTTTTTGAGTGCAGGGTAAACGTCCACAAGTTGATCAAATGAGTTGCTCCACAAAGAACAATAAATGCACCAAATTGTATCAAAACCCATCTATAAGGAAAGAAGGAAGACTTCTTTACAAAATAAATGAGCTCAAGAGGAATGGAGAAATAAGCAAGGGCGATGAAAAAGTCTGATATGTATTGATATTTTATAAGAAGCTCATCAGCAGGCCATTGTGGCTCAATGCAGTCACAGCCATCCATCCTCTATAACAATCACAGAAAAGCAGAATATTCTCTCCTACATTCCTAGAAAGGAAAATATCTGGTCAGCAATGATCATGGATAAAAGACTTAATAGAACATTCACATTTTATCAGCAGATGGCAAACTGGCAAGGAAATATATTTACAGCCACAATTATGTCACGAACTAACTCAAGAACAAATAAATAAATAAAACTAGAAGTACTACATTGTAAGCGATAAACAAACAAGAAACATATGGATACTTACTAGAAAGTGCTCAACTACAATAAGGAAGTTAGATAGAAGGGAACCATGCATGATTTGTTCTTTTATCTTAGTTTACAATGATATCTTATTGCCCTAAGCAGCTAAAGAGTGATTTGGGAGAACTAGTCTACAAAGTCAAAATTTTCACAGATTAGCTCATAAGTCAAATTTTAACAGGCTATCAATTTTTATACTTGATTTTTTTTCCTAGACATAAATTTGTACTACTTCACATGTTTTAATATGAACAGTAAGTGTAATATGCATAAACAGTCACATATTGCATTTGCACTATGCATATCTCAACCACTGTCGTATTATGATCTCTCTCTAGCAAGGTTTGCAAAACTGCCATGGTATGGGTGGTATTTATCAGTCCAACAACTTAATGGTATGAGACACAGTGATACAGGACCTGTTACCATCCGGTACACAAATAAAAAAACAAAATGAATTTAGTTCAAGGCCAAAGGCAATAGAAGGCCTTTGTTTCTTCATTGATAATTGCATTAACACGGTCCAAGTTCACTGCATAGCCAAGAAACAATCCAATCTTGAGAACAAGGAGATTGTGACAATCCTCTTAGGTTTTTGACATCTCATGGTTATGCACATGTGATTCTACAAGGAAATACTTTTCCACTTCTTCATGCACAAACTTGGATTGCTTTGCCTTAGGTGTATTGAACTATCAAAATGACCCTATCCATGGAAGACTTATAGGTGATGCCATAACTAACAAATGGATTAACTGAGTTCTTAAGGTAGTTAGCCATATTATTGGGGATAGGGCCCAACCACCTGGGACCCTTAAGACTTTAAGAACTCAAGAGTCTTAATTTAACAATTGAGTAGTCAAATAACAAATATTCATTAGTCATAATAACAAAAATTCATTAGTCATAATAACAAACATTCGTGTTGTCTTTATTAGCCCAATCATAAGTTCATGGTCTCAGGAATTGATAGTCCAACACTTAAGTTGATGTAATTCTCACAATCCTCGTAGTAACTATTGGACTTATGTGATCCTATTTGAAGCCCAAAGGAGGTCTCAAAATCTTCAAGCTTATACAACAGATGTGTAGCCTACATGTTAGCTCAGCGATAATGACGTAGTCTTTGTTAAAATTATGGGATTGTGTACTTCTAATTTTAGACTAGATGAACCTTACTTGTTCTTAGTAGAAAATATAATCCAGCTTTTTTAATTGATGCATGGACTACATGTTAGCTCAGTGATAATAACGTAGTCTTAGTTAAAATTATGGGATTGTGTACTTCTATTTTTAGACTAGACGAACCTTAATTGTTCTTAGTAGAAAATATAATCTAGCTTTTTTAATTGATGCATGGACTTTAATGATCATAAAGCTTCTTGATGGTTAGTACTTGACAGGCCTAATAAGTGGATGTGCACCAAGGAAACTTACCTTCTATCTCAGGCACAAATTCATCCAGAACCAATGCATGTGGACGGGTAGTAATGTCCAAATAAAGTATAGTATAGTACATCTAACCCCATCAAGCTTCATATAATTGCATGCCAATTATCACGGATAAGTTCAATGCAATCTCTATACAAGTCTAGCTCATGGTGCCTCCGCCACGCATCGTGGCACACAATGAATTTTTAGTCAAGCAGCCACATCAAGAACCTCAACTCATGAATGCTATCGCAGATCAATTCCAATCCTATCGATCCACCATCTCGAACTCAATCATAAAGAAATCGGAAGCATACTGCACCAAGCCCTAGAACTCATCAGCACTAATACCCCTTAAAATTTCGAATTTGTGAACACGTTCCCAACAACACAAACTATCAAAACCGAACAAAATGAAAAATCGAGATCTACAGCGCAAGGGGGCATCAAAACCGAGTCATTGGTCCACCGAACCACCACCGACGGTCGGAAAATGAACTGAAGAAGGAAGTAAACTGGATCAAAATCATTCGGCAAAGAGAAATCGAACCTTGGACCTAACGAAAAGGGGAGAAGAAGCTCAAATCAAGGATTTTCCACGGCACCGCCTCCTCCGTCGTCGTCGTCTCCACTCCACAGTAAGTGCTCTTGTTGGAGAAAACAGAGAACCTGGGCTTATCGCTTTCCCGCATCCTCTTCTTTATGGGAAAGCGAAAGGGATCTGGTCCAGGATCCCTTCCAATCGTTACACCTTGATCGAACCGTTCATATTTCAAATGGCGGTCGGACAACCAGTAAAATGAGTAATTGGACGGCTGTGATGTGGGAAGTGGCATCTTCAAGTTATAGCGGGAGTTGGAGTGGATCCAAGGGACTCGGCGGCCATGCGTTATGACGCATGGTCTGACGGAAGCCGAGGTGACAACGAAGACACGTGTTCATAATTGTTTCGTGTTTTTCGATGTTGGGTGTTCTAACGGCTATTTCCATCAACGTCGGTGTCGTCATAATAACTAACAGATAAGATGGCATGGCGGGAAGTGCCATACGGTTAGCTTCGTGGGTATATCTTAATTTTCTCGGTTTTTTTTTTTAATTTCATCATGAGAAAATAAATAAATTGCAGACATAAAATAAAAATGCATGCCTGCAACAACAACAATAATGCAATGCAGTAGAAAGTAGAAAATTGTTTAAAAGTATGAAGCATCATGACAGCACAACGCATCAGCTGATCATAAGTAATCAGACATTTTAGATATCTTACTATATTCTATAGCATATACAATTTGACTCTGTTCTCGACAATCTTGGAGTTCCATAGATACCAACGTGCAACTCATCATTTATGACTTCCTCAACTAAGTGCATGATCCTACCTGGAGTGTCAAGCTGGAGAAACTCAGAGGGATCCTTGGAATCAGCTTTCTGGTCTTCTGCTGCTTTTAGCAGTGGACTTTCTTCATCAGTTGTTTCTTTTATAGCAGCGATTATTTTCTCTTGAGCTTGGTCATCGGAAAGGTAGTCACACCTATGAAGCACCTCTTCATTTCTTTCTTCACTGTCTGCACCCTCTGGATCTACCCAACATGTCAATGCTGTAGTGCTCAATCAGAGTGCAACATGTCAATGCTGTAGGCCTCTGAGTTCCCTTGGTATGCAGAGTGCAGTTGAGGTACACTCTAGCATTTCGTAACAGTATGATGATGTGCACCCATGCAAGACGAGAAAAGGCGATGAGGATTTGATTCGTAGAAGCAGCAGAGTTTGAGGCACTGACATGGTAATTCATGGATGAAATTAAGCTTAGAATTCCAAAGAGAGAACATGACTAGGCTAAATTTTGCATTGAATCTGCCTCAAATAGGCTGCAGGATGTCAGGATCTCTGCACAAAAATCAAATGCGGAGCATGTCACAAATGACATTAAAGATGATATCGAGGCACCACACGTAGATGTGAGTGTACATATCACCAACTACTTTAGCAGACAGAACTCGAAAACATTCAGGCGTTCATTATCATTTGAATGAAGCAAAAACAAGGGGAAATGCATGACCAGTCAAGCAAAAAAGAGCTAGCTAGCTAATAACTATCAGGCTTTCATGTACTTCTACACCACAAATTCCCATCAAGTGCTACAACAATTCTAAAGAAACCATTTTAAGTATAATCATCCTTCCAACTTGGATGCAGGATTGCCTAGGGAGTCACACATTTAAAGCTATTAGGTGTTGCATTCTTCTTTGATTTTTAACCAATCCGAAGAGGCAGTCATTTCAACAATCAGATGCGAATAGATGAATTGGTTAAATAGGTCAAATGCTAAATTTAAATCACGCTTGTAGAGCTTTTGGTGATCACCTCCAAAGAAATGTAGTGATAGTTGCATGTTATTGGCTATCCAGAAAAACTCATTAAGACTACCACCAATCAAGGAGGTTGATCCTTTTTTTTTTTTTTTCCTGCTTCCTATCCCTCAAGAAGTCTACAAACTTGATCTTGGACATGTTAAGTAAAATAATTAATAACTCAATATTTAATCATTATTAGCGTGATCCCATAGGCTCATGAGATCCACTTTGGGTATATCCATACATTTTTGTCCTTTCGATGATCGTGAGCTCCAAAAGATATCTTTTTTTGAAGTGGTTGAATCATCGACAAATAAGGTCTAAGCTAGGATGGCGTGCTCTCCTCCTGCTTCAAGAGAGGATGCTAATTCCGATATGAAATCCGACAACACCTGGGTCTTGATGGTGGTATTAGATTATATGGCCCTTTATAATTGGATAAGATATATAATAGAACTAATTAGATTTTGACAACAGTATTGACCAATAGAAAAGAAATTCGTATTATAGTATGATTCCTTAGCGGATGCCCTTAATGGAAGGAACTCCCCTAATAATTTATCCTAAACCCTCTGCTTTTGCCTAAAAATAGATAAGACCTCTAAGGACTTATAGAGATATCTAAGTATCATTAGTTAAGATATTACAGTTTTTCTCTCAACCTCCCTAAGCCATCAATCTAAGTAGTCCTATGAAAGGATAGGAAGAGAGGAAGAGTCTAGTTCCTCTTGCAGATTGACAGTTGTATTGGATTCAAAAAAGGTACCCAGATCATACAGAGATCTTTTCCCTTCTTTTTCATATGGGATCAAAAGATACACATCATAAAACTGATCTATTGTTATTTAATTTCAATCCTAGCATAAAAAAATTTTCGCATTACAAAAAGTATGATTATAGATTTTATACTTACAATTGGTATCAGAGCCTAGGTTCTTGAAATAAAAAACTTTAGATATGTTATTTTCTGATTTATGATGTTTGGATTATCTGTATTTTATCGATCTGTATTCCTATCTATTTTGTTTTATAGCCTAATTGTGTTTTATCGCTTGCTTGTTGGCAATGTTAACGAAACAACGACAATTGTCGTACATCACCGTTGCCGACCTCGCTGCATACAGCCATAGAGGTCGCGAGCGATCGCGCCGTAGCATCCATAGGGGCTGCAGATCGACCACGCACACGAGACGACGCATGCGGGCAGAACTCGCATCCAGGCGACGGTTGCGCGAGGGCACCAACCGCGCGCAAGCATAAGCCACAGGCCGGATTGGTGCTACAAGGGGTGCTACACAGTCGGTAACCACCCGCAAGCAATTGTCGCACAGGCAACAACTGCACGCGTGGGCACAATCGCACCCAAGCAGCAGCCGTGCGCAGGCCGACCGCGCGGGAGCACAGGCGGCAACCTCGCACGGGCAAAGACCACGCCCACACGGTGGTCGCACAGCACAGCGTCGCACTAGCGACGGTCGCACGCCAACACAGGTAGTACCGCACTAGCGGCGGTCGCATGTGCACAGGTCGTCGCACCAACGACGGCGCAGGCTGTAGGTGGCAAGCAAAATTACTGTTTTGCCATTTGGGTTTTTAATCAAAATTATAGTTTTTCCCTTAAGTATTTTATTCATACTTTTAGTATTTTGATAATTCTACCCTTTATAAATCTTTTAATTATAATATATGTCATGTCAACATATTTATAGTTTTACCCTCATGAAATTGAGAATTTCTAATTTATATCCTTAATTATAAAATTGATCAAAATAATTTAATTGAATTTGATCATGATTATATTTTGATTAATTATTAATTAAATTAAAATTTAATCAAATTTAGAAAGGATTAAATTTTGATCAATTTTTTGTTTTGATCGACTTATTTTAATTGGGCTAATATTTAGTCCAATTCTGTGCTTGCCCAAATTAAATAAAATCAATTAGTTTAATTTAATATTTTATATATTATAAAATTTATAAATTATTATTCCTTTTATAGTTTTTCTCATATGATTTATTGATTACATATGGTAAAAAAAATCTAATTATTGTTCTTAGATATTTCTTTGGTTATTCACATGTATATAATTGAAATTATGAAATAATATTTATCTTTTACATGAAGGCATGATTTATATGCTATCATGATTTACAATTATCATATGAGTTTTTCGTTTTACTTATTAATGTTTAATAATTATTATGGTTATTATTCTATTATTCAATTATTTAGCATAAATTAAATTGAAGAAATTTGATGAATATTATTTGTAACTTATCGCTCTAAGTTTTATCTAATCAGTAGCTACCAAAGTGGCCTGGGATGATAGGCTTTTGGGCAACGAATTACAATAAAAGTCTTATCATTTATAGGACATTTTAAATTATATTTTATATTATTATATTATTTTATAGCCACCAAAGTGATCTAGACAAATAACTTATAAAATGACATTAAGGAACTAGTTCTAAATAACATCAAGGAAATAATATTCATAATTACACATATAATTAGGAGATTTAGATAATTCTAAAGAAGAATCTACTTCAAATAGTTATATGATGGGGTAAGATGATACTATTTTGAATATCCTTGTAGTTTATGGTTATATATTCAAAGGTAACAACACTATTCTACAAGGATGGTATTAGTCCTCTATAGATGATTTTGAGTGAACACTAGATATGTCAATATTTCACCTAAAGGTGAAATATAGATGATATCAATAGTTTATCATATTTTGGAAACTCAAAGCATTAATGTTATTTTATATTTTACAGTGATACTTCCGACCATGAATTCTTATGCTTTTAGTGTCCTTGTACTCTCTGGAACAAATTATTCAGAATGGTTAGAGCATGTACAATTCACACTAGGCGTATTAGATCTTGACCTAGTATTGCTTGTTGAAAACTCCATAAACTTAACTAACGAAAGTACTATGGAACAAGTTAATGAAATGAAGGCTTGCGAAAGATCTAATAGGCTTAGTTTAATGTTCATAAAAATGATGATTATAAATAATATAAAGACTTTATTACTGATTGCAACTAGCGCACAAGAATATTTAAAGGTTATTGAAGACAGATTTAAATCTACTGATAAGTCATTGGCTGGCACACTGATGAAAAAATTGACTGTAGCTCAATATGATGGCACTTAAGGAATTCAAGATCACATCCTCAATATAGCTGATAAAGCTGCAAAACTTAAAGTATTAGACATGAATGTTGATGAGTCTTTCTTCGTGCAATTCATTCTTAATTCTCTTCCTTCTTAGTTTGGCCTATTCAAGATTCACTATAAAATAAATAAAGATAGGTGAGATTTGAATAAGTTAACTAATATGTGTTCAGGAAGAATTGAGATTAAGGTAGGAAAGTTCATATAATATCATGACTACTACTCAATGAGTTGGTAACAAGAAAAGAAAATTGAAGCGTCATCCATCAAAACAATTTATGAACTCGACCTTTATATATTTTGAATCAAACATTACATAGGTTCCTTTTAATACTTGGTGGATTGATTTTGGTGCTTCAACTCATATTACCAATAATATGCATGGATTTCTTTCAATTTGGAAATCAAAAGAACATTAAAGATTCATCATGGAAATCGTCTCAAAGCAAAAGTGATATCAGTAGGGACTTATTACATATGCCAATGTCACGGACAAAATTGTAAACGGCTTGTTCGGTGTAATGCTTGTGCTTGTCCGTGTCCCTTTTGGTTGGTTGTCACTTGTAAAGCTTGTAAAGGGCTTGCCAAAGGCAAAATGCCCTATTTGAGTGAGTTTGATGACCATTGTAGGCTTGTACATAAAGTGCAGCGTCGAGGAATACTTGTACTAGAATTCGATGTAGTGGACCAATTTTATACCTTTGTTGTGCAACTGTTCTGAGCTTGTAATATCCATGGTTGGAATGTGCATTGTCTATAAAGTGTTTGCTAAAAGAGTGGCTTGTGGATCCCGTGTGAAGCGCTTTCTCTGTCCCATCTTCTCTTTCGTTGGTCCTAAGGGATTGTAGGAGATTTCGGGGAGGCTGACCTTTGCGGTGATACGCATTGGTGCCGCCGCACGGCTTAGGCAAAACCAGCTAAGTCCGTGATGATTAGTATCGAGCGGGACAAGCTCACTTAGAAACACTTAGCATGCAAACGTGGGGGACCTTGTCAGGCACCACGAGGACAACAAGCTAAGAAGAATTACGGAGCGCACAAAGGTGGGGATGGTGAGTTCGAGCAGTGGCTCGACATTGACACCCAAACTTGACGGCGGTGCTCGAGGCAAGCGGGTGCTTGGCAAAGGATGAGACCGTGCAAGTTGCGTGGGTTGCTCAATGATCGAAAGAGTTGTGCAAAGCTCACAGAGGTGAGGAAAGTTGCAAACTCAAGGAATTCGATACTCATGCAAGGTCTTGCATGCGGACGATGGACTGTCCGTGGCCATCCCAAGGCGGCTGAAGGTCCGTGCATTGGAGCATTGAAACTTTCTCTTCGGCATGTGCAGGATACTTTCGTATGAAGCTAAAATGTGCAACAGGTGCAGCATGTTGCTAGACCCAAAGGGGTGTAGTGCGAGCTGTATTGGTGAGGTGTCACTATCTAGCAAGTGCATTTGCGAAGGCAGAATTGGGCACAGTTTGTTCAGCAAAGGCGGAGTAGTCCAAAGGGACGGTGGCCTCCAAAACTTCCAGAGGGAAGGATGCGAAGAGAGATATTGCTCCAACGGGGCAGATATCCATGAGGGATAAGTCCCGCTCTCCAGAATGTGAATCTGGTGCAATGAACTGCTTGAGGAGTACCTCAAGACAGAGCTCGATGGATCGAGTGAGCGGTGAGGAGTCATTGCATGATCTCGCAAGTGGCAATGCGTTGGTGGACGCATAGTGAGATCAAGTGGGGGAGCAACCAGGGCAACACAAAGTGAAGGCACACTAAGAGCCGGCGGTGAGTTCGGACTCAACAGAGGGTCGACCGTGGAATGGTGGGCGTGAGGGCCACCATTAATCCAATGCTAATCGAGAAGCGAGAGCAACTTGGGGAAAACTTGGTGAAGTACCCAAATCGCGTGAAGGGAGTTGGCTTTGAAGGCGGAACATGGAGCGGAGGCTTGGTGCTTTCCTTACACGAGGTCAAGGACATGGACTCTTGCCGAGGCAAGAATCGGATCATGTCGTTCCATGGGTTTCATATTCGAGATGGAGCAAACTCATCTTGCATGGTGCCAAAGACGAAGGAGCTTGAGGCACATACATCTTATCTCGATGAAGCACTTGGTGGAGATTCTAAGGTGACGCTTGATTTCTTTGAGGCAAAGTTGGTGTCAAAAGGCCTTAGCACGGGCAAGAGGATGCAGAGACAGCTACTCTTGAAGAATATGCCACAGTGTTGCTATTCAAGTTGTCATGATGAAAGCGGTGCGCAGCGAGATTGTCTTTGGTAGAGGCGAGTCCGGGATCCGAGATAGTGGTGCACCAATTTCAGCGAAGTCGAGGGACTTGGAGGAGGAGGCTGCTACGCGATGGATCGTCCTAGAGCTAGGCTTCGTCGAGTGTGACCCGAGAGTGGGTGGACGAAGGTCGATTGCCACGAGATCGAACATAATCGAAGATGGCGAAGGCCCTGAGATGTGTTGGCGGAGTCCACTCATGGAGATATCGCAGATTCGAGTTCATATCACAGGATCGAGTATGCAGGAGATGTCACGGCGGCGACATGATGCAGCAGATTGTGGTGGAAAAGTTCGCGGCAAGTCGACACACACAGTGAATCCCGTGAGGGACATGGTCATCTGGAGATATGACCGGGAGCGCGACAAGGAGCTCCACAACGGTGAACAACACGACGGCAAGAAGAGCTATGGATTCAAGCAGTGAATGCCATGGTACCGCAGAGGCGGGTCTTCCGTGCGTGCACCGAATGTTGCATTGAATGGAAGCCTTGGACATCAGCTTATGGGGGCTGTGCACTATCAAGCAAGAAGTTCGGATGCAAGTACCGGGAGTCCCATTGTGGGGACTGGATCATACAGAGGTATGATCGAGCTGCTGAAGAGTGGAACTACTTGAGCTCATTTTCGCTAAGGAGCCGGCAAGTCAGAGGACAAGGCCGAGTAAGCGAACATTACAGCCAATGAAGCTAAGGAGAACAGAAATGGTGCAAGTCCTGCAACATGTGTGGTGGTGGCCATACATGGGAGTTGTAGTCTGTCTTTCCAGCGACCAAGTGGAACTGCTCGGAGAACACAGAGGTGTCAAAGCAGGTGGTCGAAAAAGGGCGAGGAAGCAATGACGAGTCCAAGAGGGACTCAGCTACCCAATATCATCATCGGTTAGATTGAAGGTGAACTCGGAGGAGTGTCACAATGTCACAGAGGCAGATCTACCGATCACGAAGAAGGGATGCAGATCTGAGACAACGGATAGTAGTGCCATTGGCGTCATGATGCCATGGTGCCGAGGCGGGACTTCCGGGAGTCATCAATCCCTTGCTCTCTTAGAGGGAGAGCACTTGGTCGTGATATGGGCCGTGGAGGAGGAGAATGCTTTGGCAAACTCCATGTACCAAGACAAAGGTGAAGGGCGAAGGCCGAGAGAACCGTAAGACCAATGTCAGCAGACTTTCTATCAAGATAGCCGTGAGTGAAGGACTTGGTCGATGCAAAGTGCATGACCAAGGATCGGAGCAGAGCGATGCAGCTGTCTTTGTACCTTTACTACTCGGAGGAGTCGGCAGCGCGAAATGATGGAGAAGGCGGTACAATCCCTAAGGCGACCAAATCTATCGGAGACTTACTCCAAGTTGGAGTGATAACTTCTTGCATTCTAGAAGTTCAATGGCAATGAGAAGGTGAATCACGATGGCGACTCAGTATGCAAGGATTGCAAACACTTCAAGTGCTTGGAAGTGTAAGCTAAGAGCGGCGAAGTCCAAGAACTACTCGGACGCACGAAGTACAAACTCGAGGAGGCGGGCGAAGACAAGTAACCTTTGCCTTCTCAACTCCCAAGAGAATGGGCGGAACTCCAGATTCCCAGCTCTCTTAGTTATCCAGCAGAGGAGCTGCACAGATGTGAAGACCCTTCAAGACAACTAAGTGGAAGAAGATTCGATGGGCAAATTTTGCGGAGGAAGGACGAAAACTTCAAAGGTTGCGAGGTGATGCTCGTTAAAGCTCCAACAAAGCATCTATCCAGTTCAAGAGACAAGAAGAATTTGAAGCTGGCGCATATCAAAGATGGTCTTTTCCTTCATCGATGAATCCACAAGAACAAGCAAGGATCAGCACAACTTTGCCAACCCCACACCAAAGTCGAGTCATTGGCAAGTTGAAGCGACGGCGGATTAAAGTTCGACGACTCAACAACAAGCGGAGAACAAATGGGAGCCAAGGGGCGCATCGCAAAGGAGCGAAGATCGAAGATCCAACAAAGAAAAGAAGTTGCAAGCGTCGGCAAGAGGCTTGACGAGGACGTCGAAGGATTAAGTGGGGGAGAATGTCACAGACAAAATTGTAAACGGCTTGTTCGGTGTAATGCTTGTGCTTGTCCGTGTCCCTTTTGGTTGGTTGTCACTTGTAAAGCTTGTAAAGGGTTTGCCAAAGGCAAAATACCCTATTTGAGTGAGTTTGACAGCCATTGTAGGCTTGTACATAAAGTACGCGTCGAGGGAATACTTGTACTAGAATTCGGTCTGTAGTGGACCAAATTTATACCTTTGTTGTGCAACTGTTCTGAGCTTGTAATATCCATGGTTGGAATGTGTATTGTCTATAAAGTGTTTGCTAAAAGAGTGGCTTGTGGATCCCGTGTGAAGCGCTTTCTCTGTCCCGTCTTCTCTTTCGTTGGTCCTAAGGGATTGTAGGAGATTTCGGGGAGGCTGACCTTTGCGGTGATACGCATTGGTGCCGCACGGCTTAGGCAAAATCAGCTAAGTCCGTGACATAGAGGTGGGTTATTGATGGATTTTATTAACACATGTTATATTCCTACTATTTCTAGAATTTAATTTCTCTATCTAGAATTGATGAGTTAGGGTATTGTCTTTCTTTTGGTAATAGTAAAAGTATATTTTATGATTCAATAAAAGTTGGTTTTGGAATTTTATGTGATGGTTTGTATAGAATTAATTTGAATCTTAAGTTTGCAAAGACATTATTGACCATATAATCAAATGTTGGATTGAAACGTAATTTCAATAATGAAAGATCTTCTACACTGTGGCATAGACGATTAGGGTATATCTCCAAGAAAAGAATTGAAAGATTAGTGAAGGATAATATTTTGGAAGATTTAGACTTTCCTAATTTTGATATTTATATAAATTGCATTAAGGGAAAGCAAACTAAACATACAAAGAAAAATACTACAAGAAGTAAAGAAACTCCATGAGATTATTCATACTGATATTTGTGGACCACTTAATATTCTCTATTTTAGTAGAGAAAGACATTTCATCACATTTATAGATGACCTGTCCATATATGATTATATTTATCTAATACATAAAAAATCTTAGGTCGTTGACACTCTTGAAGTGATCATAAATGAGGTTGAGAGACAATTAGATAGAAAAGTTAAAATAATCAGATCTGACAGGGGTGATAAATTTTATGGTAGATATGATGAATCCGATCAGAATATTAGTTCTTTTTCTATATTCCTAGAACAACGAGGTATTTGTGCTCAATATGCCTTACCAAGTATGCCATAACAAAATGGTATTGTTGAAAGGTAAAATCGTACTCTTATGGATATGGTTAGGAGCATGATGAGTTATTCCTCTGTACTTGAGTCAATGTGGGCTGAAGCTCTTAGGATAGCTATGTACATCTTGAACAGAGTTCCTAGTAAATCAGTTCCATCAACTTCATTTGAGTTATGGACCGATAGGAAGCCCAGTATGAGACATTTACTTATTTGGGGATGTCTTATAGAGATAAGAATATTTAATCCACATGAAAAGAAATTGAATCGAAGAACTATTTCTGGATATTTTATTGGTTATCCAGAAAAGTCCAAGGGATATAGATTTTATTGTCCTAATCATAGTACGAGGATAGTAGAATTTGGTAATGCAAGATTCCTAGAAAATGATGAAATCAATAGGAGTGAAAAATCTCGAAGGATCAATTTTGATATTGATAAGCTTTAGGTTAATTCTCCCGTATCATCTCCTATTCGAGAAATTGTTGTTCCTCAAATCAATGAGAGAATTGACGAGAGTGAACAACAAAATAACATTGATAAACTCTCACATGATGTTGATGTAGTCGCTGATGATCATATAGAACAATCATAATTGGCAGCTTTGAGAAGGTCTCAAAGGAAGAGGAAACATGTCATTTCTGATGATTATATGGTATATCTATAAGAATCAGATTATGATATATGAATAAAAAGAGACCCATAATCATTTTCACAAGCCATAGAAAGTAACGATTTTGAAAAGTGGTATAATGCAATGAAAGAAGAGTTAAAATCAATAAACTAGAATGGTATTTGGGAACTCATTGAATTGCCTAACAATTACAAAAGAGTCGCATGTAAATGGATCTTTAAGATAAAACGTGACTCAACAAACAATATCGAATGATATAAAGCTAGACTTGTGGCCAAAAGTTTTTCTCAGAAAGAAGGCATCGACTACAATGAGACCTTTTCTCTAGTTTCTAGAAAAGACTCGTTAAGAATTATCTTAGCACTAGTAGCTCATTATGATCTTGAGTTACATTAGATGTATGTGAAAATAGCATTTCTGAACAAAATATTGATCCATTTACTAAAGCTTTATGGTATAAAATATTTACTAAAGCTATGATAATTATTGATCCATTTACTAAAGCTTTACGGTATAAAATATTTAAAGAACATGTTCTTAAAATGGGACTTGTGAGTAAGCCATAAAAGATATGGTGATGCATGTTTAAGTGGATGCTATTATTGATATTTTTTCTTGTATAATTAAAGTTATTTGTTTCTGCTATCTTGTTTATATTTATGTTTATGCATATTATGATTGAATGTAATAACATAATTATCTTGACAAGACAAATTACAGGGGTCATTATGGACTATATTAGGAAAGACTAACAATGTTGTAGTATATAGAAGAGAGTATGATATTGATGATATACAACTGCTATAACTCGCATTGATGGTTAGACTTAATGTAGTATTATTGTGTTTATTGGACTAATTGGCTTGTTTTAAAAATTCATGGTCATGAATAAAATACTTTTCAAAATTTTTTTTAAGGATCCAATTAGGTAAAATTATTTTCAAACAAATTTTGTTTTGTTTATTTTGATTTTGAATATCTTTTATATCTTATCAATTAATGGGCCAAGTGGGAGAATGTTAGATTATGTTGCCCTTTATAATTAGATAAGATACATAATAGAACTAATTAGATTTTCATAATAGTATTGGCCAATAGAAAAGAAGTTCATATTATAGTATGATTCCTTAGGGGATACCCTTGATGGAAGGAACTCCCCTAATAACTTATCCTAAACCCTTTACTCTTGCCTATAAATAGACATAACTTCTAGGGATTTACAAAGACACGAAGTATCATCAGTTGAGAGATTACAATTTCTCTCTCAACCTCCCTAAACCATCAATCTAAGTGATCATGTGAAAGGATAGGAAGAGAGGAGAATGAGTCTAGTTTCTATTGCAGATTGACAACGACATTGGATCCAAAAAAGGTACCCAGATTATACAGAGATCTTTTCCCTTCTTTTTCAGATGACAACAAAAGGTACACATCGTAAAACCGATCTATTGTTATTTGATTTCAATCCTAGCATAAAAGATTTTTCGCATTATAGAAAGCATGACTATAGATTTTATACTTACAGGTGGTCCTCAAGACATACTAAATATCAAATTCTCCAAACTCCACTGATCATTTCAACATCTACCCCAAGACATCGAATCTTGAGAGGACTTGTAGTGGTTGGTCGGTGACTGACCACCCATATCGGGTGCGCTTGGAAGTAGGGGTGTAGCTTCATTGTTACTAGCACTAGTGTGAGTGTTAGCTTCTCAATGGGAGGGGGGGGGGGATTGCGCTCCTTGGGCTCATTCAACACATACCTAGTATAGAAGATAGGCCATTGTGCTCTCGAGTCTTCTCGTAATAGCACCAAGCTGATGGCTTGGTTGGTGGCCATAAGGTACAAGCTCAATGTCTTGCCTAGGGTGGCTGAAGTGAGTTGTGGTAGTCTGGTGAGGTGGGCACTTCAATTCTTCGAAGGCTCCTTGGCACTCGTTGGTCCAAACGAAGTCCTTTAGGTTCTTCCATGCTTGAAAGAATGAGAAGCATTTGTTGCTCGTCCAGGATAAGAACCGACTTAGCATCACTAGTGCATGGTAAGCCATTAACTTCTTTCACGGATCAGGATGGTTGCATCTCGGTTATGGTGCAAACCTTCTCAAGGTTGGCATTTATTCCCCTCTAGTGAATGATGAAGCTGAAGAACCTCCTTGACTTGACTCTGAAGGCACAGTTAGATGGATTCAAGTGCATGTTGAACTTCTTCAAGGCTTGGAATGTCTCCGCCAAATCCACCATATGTGTGTCTAATGTTTTGTTTTTGACTATTATATCATCCACATACACCTCCATGTTCCCTCCAATCTAGTGCTTGCTTAAATATTTTGTTAACTATTCTTTGAAAAGTTGCCCCTGTGTTCTTTAATTTGAAGGGCATGACCTCATAATAATGAATGCCTCGGTCAGTAATGAAGAAGGTGTGCTCCCAATTCCGAGGGACCATCTTTATTTGATTGTAACTTGAAAAGACATCCATGAAGGTGAGGAGCTCATACCCTAAGGTGCCATCCCCGACGTGAGGGAGAGAGTAGTTGTCCTTAAGATAGGCTCAGTTGAGGGTGGTGTAGTCAGCACACATCCTTCAGCTTCTATTAGTTTTCTTCATTAGCATAACATTGGATAGCCATTGGAGATAACAAACTTCAGAAATGAACCCTGCTTCCAATAGCTTTCCCACTTCATCATGAATTACTTGTTAGTGCTTGAGAGCAAACTCGTGGAAACTCTACTTCACCGGTCGAGTCCTGAGGAGGATATTCAAGTGGTGCTATATGACTTCTGGGTCGATGCCTAGCATGTCTTTTGGTGACCAGGTGAAGACATTAGTGTTTTTCCTAAGGAAGTCAATCAATTGGATGTAGCTTTCCTAGGGGGCACAGCTCCAATCTTGACAACCTGGTTGGATCGAGCTTTATTAATCAGGAACTTAACTACCCTGTCAGTTCGAGGTGCGAAGAGGCCTTGTTGGGATCCTTAGGGCCGCAAGTGGTGCTTTTATCTTCATCTTTTTTTATCGTAAAACTACCATCAAGTACCATCATCTGGACTCTCGGTGGCACTAGAAGAAGGGTCATATTAATTTGAACATTGAGTTTGCAAGGACATTGGCGACTCTATAATCAAATGTTGGCTTGAAATATAGTTTAAATGAGAAATCTTCTATCTTGTGGCATAGATGTTTGAGACATTTCTCCAAGAAAAAAAATTAAAAGATTAATGAAAAATAATATTTTGAAAGATTTATATTTTACTAATTTTTTATGTTTGCATAAATTACATTAAAGAAAAGCAAACTAAGCACACAAAAAATTATAACAATAAGTAAAGAATTTCTTAAGATTATTTATACTATTATTTGGAGACCACTTCATATTTTCTATTTTAGTGAAGAGAGATATTTCATTATATTTATAGATGATTTGTTAAGAAATAATTATATGTATCTAATACATAAAAAAAGTCTCAAGTTGTTGATACTCTTGAGATTTACATAAATGAAGTTGTGAGACAATTAGATTGTAAAATTAAAATTATCAAATATGTTAGATGTGATAAATTTTATGACAGATATGATGAATCATGTAAGAATCTTGACCCTTTTAGTAGATTCCTAAAAAAGCGACATATTTATGTTTAGTTTGTCTTAATATTATTAGGTTTGCTACAATGGAATGATATTGTTAAAAAATATAATTATACTCTTATGAATAAAATTAAGAGTATGATAAGTTATTCCTCTATACTTGAATCGATGTGAGGTGAAGCTCTTAGGACAAATATATATATCTTGAATAGGATTTCTAATAAGTTAATTTAATTAACTCTATTTGAATTATGGATTGATAGAAAACTTAATTTGAGATATTGACATATTTATGATTGTCCTACATAGATAAGTGTCTTTAATCCACATAGAAAAGAAAATTTAAATCTAAGAATCATTTTTGGGTATTTTATTGGATATCTAAAAAGTCTAAGGGACATTTTATTGTCCTAATCATAGTTTGAGGATAGTAGAATATAATAAAGTAAGATTCTTAGAAAATAATAAAATTAGTATAGGTAAAAATTCTTAAAAGATTAATTTTGATTTACAAAAAATGTATATTGATGCTATTTTATTATTTATTATTTGAGATGTTGTTCCTCAAATTACTAAGTAAATTAATAAGGGTGAACAACAAAATAATATTAATAAACTCTCACATGATGTTGATATCATTATTAATGATCTTATAGAATAACTATAATCGATAGTTTTAAGAAGATCTCAAAGGGAAAGAAAACTTACTATTTCTAATAATTATATGGTATATCTATAAGAATTAGATTATGACATAAGAAATAAAAAAAACTCCTTATCATTTTCATAAGTCATGGAAAGTGGCAATTCTGAAAAATATTGCAATACAAGAAGAGTTGAAATCAATTTATCTTTAAGATAAATTGAATGATATAAAGTCAAACTTATTGATAAAAAAATTTTCTTAAACAAAAGGCATTACTATAATAGGACCTTTTTCTCTAGTTTCTAAAGAAGAACTCGTTGATGATTTTTATGACATTAGTAGCTCATTATAATCTTGACCTACATCAAATAGATATGAAAATAATATTTCTAAATAAAATTCTAGACGTGAAAATCTACATTAAATAATATGAATGATTCATAGATAAGAAAAAGAATAGTTAGGCTTACAAACTTAAAAAATTCATTTATGACCTTAAACAAGCATTTAGACAATGGTATATAAAATTTCATTATATCATTATTTTTTAAAATTTAAAAATACTACTAATTGATGTATATATTTGAAGGTCAATTTATTATATTAGTATTATATATGGATAATATTTTATTTGCCATTAATGATAGTAATTTATTGTATGAAATTAAGATGTTTCTCACTAAGAATTTTAAGATTGTTGAGATGAATAAGATAACGTATGTTATTGATATTGAGATATTTATAGATAGATTGCAAGAATTACTAGGATTATATTAGGAATGGTATATTGATTGAGCCTTGATGAAATTTAGTATAAAATTTTGTTCAAATAATAATATACCTATTATTAGAAATAAAAAATTAAGTAAAAGCCAATATCTAAAAAATAACTTAAACAATCAAATAAAGAATATTCCTTATATAGACACATTTAGAAGTCTATTATATACTCAAACATATATGAGATAAAATATTAGTTTTATAGTTTGAATATTAGTTAGATACCAAAGTAACATAAGAATGAAACATTGAAAAACTATAAAGAAAGTAATAAGATATCTATAAAGGATGAAAGACTATATATGCACATACAAAAGATTAGATAACTTGAAATAACAGGATATTCAGATGTTGATTTTGTAAATTGCCTCGATAATAGGAAGTCCATTTCAAAATTCATATTCATATTAGTTGGAAGAGTAATTTTTTGGAAAAAATATAAAGTAATTGCTTATTGTATCACTGAATTTATGATATGTTTTTAGGTCATAAATTAAGTTTTATGGCTATAAAATTTTATTTTAGGACTTGTGATCAACTTATTTGTTAGGTCACTAAAGTTATTTTATAATAACACCATAATAGTTTTCTTATTTAAGAATAACAAGTATTCTAGTGATTCTAAGTATATCAAGATAAAATATTTGGTGGTCAGAGAAAAAGTTAAAAAATAATAAGTGTTAATTGAGAATCTAAGCATCATTTTGATAATTTTTAATTTATTTATTAAAGTTTTACAGCCTAAAGTATTTATAGAATATGTGCTTATGAGCAATTAATAAAAGATATGATGATATATGTTTAAGTAGATATTATTATTGATATTTTTATTTACTTAATTAAAGTTATTTATTTTTGTCACCATATTTATATTTATATATATGCATATTATAGTTGAATATGATAATAAGATTATCTTAACAAAATAAATTATAAGAGTCATTATGGATTACATTAGAAAAGATTAATAATATTATAATACATAAAAAAGAGTATGATATTGATGACATATAATTACTATGATAGTATTAATAATCAGGCTCAATAGAATATTATTGTACTTATTTACTTGTTTTAAAACTCATGACTACATGTAAAATATTTTTTAAAATTTTTAGAAGCCAATTAAGTAAAATTATTTTTATATATTTTTATTTATTATGATTTTAAATTTTTTATATCTTATCAATTGATGGATCAAGTAGTATTTATTAGATTATGTAATCTTATTTAATTAAATAAGATATATTATAAATTTGATTTGATTCTGATTATAGTTATCGATCAATAAAAAAAGTTCAATTATGATAGGATTTCTCATAATATTATCTTAATAGGAAAAGCTCTCATAATTATTTATTTTAGACCCTCTATTCTTCTATAAATAAATAAGATCTTCTAGAGACTATATACGTATGATAATATAATACAATACAAGACTATAAATCTATTATCAACTTCTTTTATCACTCATATTGGTACTATAATAAAGAGGAAGAAAGGAAAATGAAAGTCTACTTCTCTTGTAGATCAATGTTTTTGCATTCGATGGATTTAACTATGAAGTGTATTCTATGAATCAAATAAAGATATTTTGAATAAACATCTAATTTTTTGATCTATAACTATTTAATTTCAGATTTTGAGATTAAATTTATTTCATATAATAGCATAATTATAATTTTATTCTTCTACAATGTACATTCCAAGTATACCACAGTGGCATGTGCTAATGTGTATTCTGCTGTTACATATCAGCCTGAGAATTGTCTTGGCAGATACGGAGAGAGGCCTTTCACTGTCTAAATGTTCTGTGGTTAAGTTTAGAGACAGAAATATTGGTCGTTGAGTCCATGATGCAGAAACAGAAAACATATAGGATAATTAGAACATTTGGTGAAAGCGTCGACCATAACTTATCTGTATTCCATGAGAAAAGATTACTCAGTAAGATGCATTTAAAGAACCGTGGAAGCTGGCTTAAAAGGCTGCATAAAAAGGACAAATACCTTTTCCAAGTTAAGATCAGTTTCTCAAAGTAACACCTTATACGCGCAAGATTTACTTTGATCGATCATCTACTATAATAATGACTCCTGCCTTTAGGCTCTGGAGATTTAATAGCATCGGAAACAGGAACTTGATATGAATCACGTTTGGTAAGCTTCTACATTTTAATGGAGCTCTATTCCTCTGCAATAACATGCAGACATGGCCTCGTATCGGGAAAAAGGTACAACACTGTACATGAAACAGAAGCTGGTATAACAAGTTTCCAGCAGTTGCTTATTTGCAAGCCAAAAGAACTCATCCTACTCAAGATTGCGGAATTAAAGAAGAATAAGAACTGAATCCTCTGAATGGAACTGCATCCTTGAAATGTTCAGCCTCCAGTTCCAACAGTTCTCCACAGGTCAGTGCGATCTCAACCTCTTCTGTCTCTTTCTTGGCATCAAAGTCTAAAAGGTCGTCTACTTCATCCTCTCCGGCACCGCCATTATCTGCGAAGCCGTCCCAGGTCGTCTCCTGCCGCTGCTTCCCCATTAGAATATCCTCCTCCTTCCAGAGGTCGAATCCGTTAGAGTCGAAAGAATGACAGTCAGACCACTGTCAGCTCCTGGCACCGCTTCCCCATTAGGATTTTCTTGCTCCAAATCTCACGTCCGGCACATTCACCAGATTGCTGCTTCTGCTGCTGCTTCTTCAAACTCGACCACGAAATAGCAGATCTTTTATTGAAGTGCCACTGCATGGTCATCGACGACCACCCTCGTGAGTTGCTAATGCCATGCATCATTTTGCTCTTGAAGAGGGTAAAAGAACTGGCCGAACTCCTCTCGGGCAGCTCCATGACCAGGTAAGGATCGTCCCTCTGGTTGGAATGGGCTTCGTGTGCTTCGATTTCCTTACTCATCGGCGACGATTGTGTAACCTCAATCTCTGTTTCCAGCTTTTCATATTGCTCTGCTGAGAACAAAGATTCATCGGCTCCGACTTCAGACTCGCTGGTGGCAGTGTCATGCTCTGTGTCCTGATCACCTGTTTCAATCGAGGACGTCACTAGGAGCGTCCAGCCGTGAGCCTGTTAATGCCTCACCATCCTGTAAAGAGGCCTTATCTGATCTCGTTTCAGCTTTATTTTGATCGATATCAGTCTCTTTTTCGTCCTTCAGCGAGTTATCAAGCGGCGACACCAGTAAGCTTGAGAGCGAAACGTCATTTCTTGCCAAAGACTCGAAAGATTATCCTTGCGATTTTCCCGAGTAATTGCGACTTGTGGAAGGTTCAGAATAATCCAAGCTGGTGATCTTCTTGGCATCATCTTCTTCGTTGCTGTTTCCATCGCTACATAGCTTTTTCTCCAGACGAGTGCAAGGTAGACGAGGACGGAGATGCCACTTTGAGAGGGCTCTTCTGGCATGCAGGAGATCCAGTGCCACCTTCTCCTCCATCGACGGGGATGCTGTTGCTGCTTCTGCTTCGTAAGCTAATTTTACTCTTAATGAAGAAATTGTTGGGGTTGGAGAGGAAGGAAACAATAAACAAACAGAATACTACGATTCAAGAGAGAATGCTCTTAATCTAGTAAACTGACATAGTATTAAAAAACAAGAGGAATGATATTGAACACTTATAAATATGTTTCCAAATGCTCACACTTTATCTACTTATTTCATGAACTCTAGTCCTATTTATAAGACCTAGTGATAACAACCACTCTCCATCATATCACCCATGATAGAGTTAGTTATTGAAACCACCCTAACCACCTAGATCATGATGAATATTTAGATAACCACCTAGATCATGATGAATATCTAGATAACTACTATGAATCAATTCTTAACACTCCCCCTTGATTCATAGTTACATACACCAATTTGAGACATAAAATAAATATGTTTTTGAACTGGAAGTGACTTGGTGAGTATATCCGTAACTTGTTCATCTGTGCCACAATACTTCATTGCTATGGCTCCACTTGCTACAAGATCTCGGATGAAATAATAGCATATCTCTATATGCTTCGTTCTTCCATAAAATGTTGGATTTTTTGTCATTGCAATTGTAGCTTTATTGTTACAAAATATTTCTGTTGCTTCCTTTTTCTTTCGTAGATTCATTAATTCTCAGGTTTTATTCTTCTCAATTGACTTGATTCCTCATTTATTATTTTTCTCCATTCCTCTTTTTCAACTGCTTCCTTAAAAGTTATAGGATCTGAAATAAATAAAGCAAATGTTGAATCATAAATTTCTGTTAGTGATCTAAATTTTCCTAGAGGGGATTCATTTGAGGAATCAGAATTTGAACTGCTACTAGGTGAGGTTGACGAAGAATTTGTTGGAGCAGGATCTGTTACTTGATTTTGTGGAGTGTCTACTTCTATCGGAATCTGAGTTTATGTTTCACCTTCTTTTGACTTCCAATTCCAACTTGCCCTTTAATCAAACACAACATTTCTGTTAATAATAACTTTGCAACTAATAGGATTATATAATCGATATGCTTTGGATTGTAAGGAATAACCAATGGAAATGTATTTTTTAGATTTTTCATCAAGCTTGTGGTGATTTTGTGAATTCACCAAAGCATAAGCAATACTACCAAAAATTCTTAGATTGTTTACACTTGGTTTTATACCATACCAAGCCTCAAAAGGAGTTTGATTCATAATAGCGTTTGTTGGTAAAATATTCAACAAATAAACTGCTGTTGCAACTGCTTCTACCCAAAACTGATTTGGAAGATGCTTTCCTTTAAGCAAACTTCTTGCCATTTCTACGACTGTTCGATTTTTATGCTCAACTACACCATTTTGTTCCGGTGTATATGGTGTTGTCAATTCCCTGTGAATATCATTTTCTTCACAAAAAGAATTAAACTCATTAGATAGAAATTCACCACCTCTATCTGTCCGAAGTATCTTTATGCATCTATCACTTTGCCTTTCTACAAGTACCTTGAATTTTTGAAAATTATCAAATGTTTCAGATTTCATTTTTAGAAAATATACCCAACTCATGCGACTATAATCATCAGTAAATAATAGAAAATATCGACTTCCACCAAATGATTTTGTATTCATAAGTCCACATAAATCAGCATGAATTAATTCAAGACAATCAGATGCTCTCCATGCTTTTCTAATAGGAAATCGTTTTTTACTTTGTTTGTCATAAATGCATCCTTCACATACATCAAGTGTATTAATTTTAGACAATCCAAAAATTATTCCTTTTTTGCTTTAACAACCTTAAGCCCTTAATGTTAAGGTGTCCATATCTTAAATGCCATAAATTAGACTCATCCTTTTGAGTTGCAACAAGAGCATGCTTTTCAATATTTGAAACATCAAGTGGAAATATCTTATTTTGTGTCATGCAAACCTTTACCATAGTCAAACCAGATTTTTTATCTTTAATGGTGCATGAACCATCATCAAATATAACTGAATATCTATGATCTATAAGTTGTCCAACACTCAATAAGTTATGTGATAAACTAGGAACAAAGAAAACATTATCAGGATGTTTTATCTTCCCTTGACTTGTCTTCACCTCAATTGTTCCTTTTCCTTCCATTTGGATTTGCTTGTTTTCTCCAAGTCTAACATTTAACTTGTGAGTTTCATCAATATATCTAAATATTGATCTTATGCCTGACATATGATTAGAACATCCACTATCCAAAAACCAAATATCATTTGAGATATCATTAACATGTGAATGAGTCACAAACAACTTACTATTGTCTTCATTTTCCTCCACATAGCTTGCTTGCTTTTCTCTTTACCAGCAATCTGCTTTCATGTGACCAAACTTTTTACAATAGTGGCATTGAATTCTATTCTTGTAGTTTTTCTGATCATAATTTGATTACTTTTGTTCATCATGCCCATTAAAGTGTCCTCTTCCTCTTCCATTTTCTCTACCATGAAATCCTCTTCTGTCACGAAATCTTCCTCTGCCATGTAATCTTCCTGCTGAATTTTTGTCTTCTTTTGAAGTAGAAGACTCCCCCTTAATCTGAAATACTTTTTCTTCACTTTTCTCAAATGACCTGTTCAACCTTGCTTCATGTGCTTGCAAGGAACCCATTAGTTCATCAAATGAATATGTAGATAGATCTTTTGATTCCTCAATTGCGGCAACAACATGATCAAATTTCAGAGTTAAACTTCTCAAAACTTTTGCAACAATTATGTGATCATGAAGATATTCACCATAAGATTTCATTTGACTAACAATTTCAGTCACTCGAGAAAGAAAATCTTGCATTGATTTATTACTTTTCATAGACAAAATTTCAAACTCACGACGAAGGGTTTGAAGCTTTACCGTAATCACCCTTGATAAGCCTTGAAATTTGTTTTGAAGTATCAACCAAGCTTGCTTTGAGGTTGTCGCTGCTGCAATTCTTGAGAATATTGTCCCATGTACAGCTTGTTGAATGAAGAACAATACCTTTGAGTCCTTCTTTCTATTCTCCCTCAGCCTGGTTTCCTCACTGGATCAGCATATCCATTTTCTATTAAGTCCCAAAGAGCTTGAGACTTGAATAGAGTATTCATCTTGATACTCTAAAATTCGTAGCTTTTGCCTGAGAAGATGGGAATAAGGGGTTGAGATATAGAATTATCATTAAAAGACATAATGCCCAGTTCAGATTGAAACAAGGCTCTGATACCACAAATATTGGGGTTGGAGGAGCAAGGAAACAATAAACAAACAGAATACTACGATTCAAGAGAGAATGCTCTTAATCTAGTAAACTGACGTAGTATTAAAAAACAAGAGGAACGATATTGAACACTTACAAATATGTTTCCAAATGCTCACACTTTATCTACTTGCTTCATGAACTCTAATCCTATTTATAAGACCTAGTGATAACAACCACTCTCCATCATATCACCCATGATAGAGTTAGTTATTGAAACCACCCTAACCACCTAGATCATGATGAATATTTAGATAACTACCTAGATCATGATGAATATCTAGATAACTACTATGAATCAATTCTTAACAGAAATACCATCGTCGTATGCCTCAGCCCTTCTTCGCGTTGCTGGTGTCGCCACCATCACTTGCATGGCCTTCTCTTGTTCTGGAGGAGAAGGAGAACAGCTTTAGGAGGTTGCGAGGGAACTTAAATAAGGTCAAGGCAAAAGGGAAATGATTGGAGGGAGGGAAATGGATGCTCCTTCACTTCAGATGGAGTTGAAGTATGTGGAGGATGTTAGGCAAGGTCGAATTCAACTCATAGCGGGTTTTAACATAGTAGATTTTAATGGTCCATAGTCTATTTCTTCTTAATCTAAATCTTAATTTTAATTAAGGACTATGGTGGTTGTAAAAATTAGAGAAAAAACTACAACAAAAGAGTAGCAATTTTGTAATAGCAAAGTGATTCAAAAAGAGGAGAAAAAGATAGAAAAATAAGAGAAAAAGAAAAGGAAAAAAACAAGGACAATATAGAGACTGTTCTTATTTAAAATAGTATTATCATCTCAGGTTAGATTATATTTACAGTGAACTCTTACTATGATTGCTTGAGGAGGTTTTAGAGATTGTGCATAGTGACATGATCCTTTTATCCCAATTATTCTCTTGTGATTGTTGCTTGAGTTTTAGGCAAAAGACTTAGAGAATTGTACATTCATTATTTTTATAGTAGATTTTCTCTGATTTGCCCCGTGATTTTTACCTTTCACGTTAGAGGAGTTTTTTACGTAAATCTTGATGTTCTATTTTATTATGATTTTTGTTTAATTTCGCTGTGTTACGGCCTACTAGTATTTATTTATATACAAAAGTTCTTCTTTATTGTTTTTTATCCCATCAACTAGTATCAGAGTAAGGTTTTGGCGATTTAATTTTTGTGTTTGAACACGGAGGCCGGTAGTGTTTCTCATATGATTAGTTTAAACAGAAATAATTGGATGATATGGAAACTAAGAATAGAAGATTTCTTGTATTGTAAAGATTTGTATGGACCTTTGTAAGGGGATAGTGTAAAACCCACAACTATGACAGATGATGAGTTGAAGATATTAGACCAGAAAACGATTGGATTTATTCAATAGTGGCTTGATAATAGTGTCTTTCATCATGTTTCTACTGAAAGTTCTGTATATTCTCTTTCGAAAAAGTTAGAATGTCTCTATGAAAGAAAAACAACTAACAACAAAGCTTTTTTAATCAGAAAACTTGTAAGCCTAAAATATAAAGAATGTGCTTCGATTGCTGAGCATTTGAATGAAATGCAGAGTATTATGAACTAGTTATCCTCTATGAAAATATCTCTTGATGATGAGTTGCAGGTATTATTACTTCTCAGTTCATTGTTAGAAAGTTGTGAGGCACTAGTGGTTTCCCTTAATAATTCTGCATCAGATGGTATTGTCACCATGAGTCAAGTAATAAGCAGATTGTTGAATAAATAGTTAAGAAGAAAGAACTCAACAGTATCTCAGATTGATTCACAAGCACTTATCTTAGAGAACAGAGGAATGTCAAAGCCTAAAGATAGAAGCAGTTCACGTATAGGTAGAAGCAAGTCAATATCAAAGAAAGATATTATCTGCTACAACTGTGGTGAGAAATGACATTAAAAGAATCAATGTAAGTAACCTAAGAAAAGCAAGAAAAAGAAAAAAGAAGTGGAGTCTATAGAGTCAAAAGAGAATACCACAACTACAGTGCAGGATGGTGATTATTTAATTTTGTCCCATTCTGATGATATTTTTTCTTGTGTGTGCCAAGGTCTCGAGTGGATAATTGACACAGGAGCTTCTTATCATGCTATACCACGGAGGGAGTTCTTTGCTACTTATAGGTCTAGAAATTTTGGTGTTATCAAGATGGACAACTATGGCAAGGCAAACATAATTGGCATGGGTGACATCCATATAAAGACTAACCATGTAAGTTGGTACTTAAGGATGTGAGACATATGGTTGACTTGAGGCTGAATCTAATTTTAATCGGAAGACTAAATGATGAAGACTATGATAGCAGGTTTCACAAAGGGTAATGGAAGCTCAGTAAGGGTTCTCTTATTATACAAGTTGCAGGTTAAAGCTTGTGGTGAGTAGCTGAATGTTATAGAGAAAGACTTCAACATGGAGTTGTGGCATAGGCAACTAGGACACATGAGCGAGAAGGAACTACAAGCTCTTTCCAAGAGAGACGTATTGCTAGACCTCAGAGGTACACGTCTGAATCATTGTATTGATTGTTTGGTTAGTAAATAACACAATTTCTTTTGCTAGTCCTGCTTTGTGTAGAAAAATGTATGTCTTAGATCGTGTTTATACAAATGTATGTGATCCTTTGAGGACAAAAACTCCCAGTGGTTCTATTAATATTCCTAGCATCAATGGTGTACTTTATTTTGTTATTTTTATAGATGACTTTTTTAAAAAAGTTTAGGCCTATACTTTGAAGACCAAGGATTAGAATATTGATGTCTTCAAAGAGTTTCATGCTAGAGTTGAAAGAGAGACAGAAAGGCAACTGAAATACATAAGATCAGATAATGGTGGTAAGTATACAAGATTTTTTTAATAATTATTACAAGTCACATGGCATCCAACATGATATGATAGTTCCTGGTACACCTCAGCATAATGCAATTATAGAGAGGATGAACCGTATCATCATAAAAAAGATCAGATATATGCTTTCATAGGTAAAGCTACCCAAAAAGTTTTGGGATGAGATTTTAAGGACTGCAGTTAATGTGATCAACTTATCTCCCTGTACAGTCCTAGATGGTAATGTTGCAAAGCTTGTATGGTCATGTATGGTCAGGGAAAGATGTTTCCTACAAGTATTTGAGAGTGTTTGGTTATCATGCATTTGTACATATTCCAAACAATGAGAGGTTCAAGCTAGATGGTAAGATAAAAGAATGTATTTTTCTTGGCTACTCACATGATCAATTTGGTTATAGGCTTTGGGATCCAGAAAAGTAGAAGGTATTTAGAAGTAGAGATGTGGTCTTCTTTGAGGATCAAACCCTTAAGGATTTGAAGAAGGAGACACTAGCGAAGACTTCTGTAGAAGGATTAGTAGATTGTGACCCAGTTACTCCTCCAGTATATCAGGGTGATGGGGGATATGTGTAGGAAGATGGTGTAGAGTCATATGTTAATCTACCTACAGGACATGTTGAGCAAGAAGTTGAGGAGTAGCTTCCCGCAGAACCTCAGTTGAGAAGATCTTCTAGACAATGTCAGCCTTCCAGAAGATACTTTGCAGATGAGTATGTGATGCTTATTGATGCAGGTGAACCAGAGAGTTACCAAGAAGTAGTTGAAAGTGAGTAGAAAAAGTAGTTGAAAGTAAGTAGAAAAAGAAGTAGTTAGTTGCTATACAGGAAGAGATAGATACTTTGTAGAAAAACCACACATATGATTTGGTACAACTATCACAGGGAATGAAGGCCTTAAAAAACAAATGGGTTTTTAGGTTGAAAACTCAAGAATATTGTTCTCAACCAAAGTACAAAGCTAGATTGGTTGTGAAGGGCTTTGGTCAAAAAAAATATATTGACTTTGAAGAGATTTTTTCTCTTGTTATTAAAATGTCTTCTATTCGTGTTGCTCTTGGTATTGCTGCTAGTCAGAACTTTAAAGTTGAACAGTTAGATGTGAAGATAACTTTCTTTCATGGTAATTTGGAGAAGAAAATTTATATAGAACAATCAGAAGGTAAAGAAAAGTCAAAGGTAAAGAAAATTTTATCTATAAGTTAAGAAAGAGTTTATATAGGTTGAAGCAAGCTCTAAGACGATAGTACAGAAAGTTTGATTCATTTATGACTGAAAATGAATACAAAAGAATAGCTTCAGATCATTGTGTGTACATCAAACGGTTTGGTGATGATTTTATTATTATTTTATTTTATATTGATGATATGCTTATCCTTGAGAAAGATATATGTACAATTGACAAGTTGAAGAAGGAACTGAGTAAGTCCTTTGCAATGAAGGATATGGGGCCAGTAAAGCAAATACTAGAAATGTAGATTTCTCGTGATAGAAAAAAATAAGAAGATTTGATTGTCACAAGAGAAATACATCGAAAAGGTATTAGAAAGGTTCAGTATGAGCAATGCAAAGTCAGTTGGTTCTCCTCTTTTAGGTCACTTCAAGTTATGTTCAGAGCAGAATCCATCAAGTGATGAGAAGGAGAAAATACAAAAAATTTCTTATGCTTCAGTAATTGAAAGTTTAATGTATGCAATGGTATGTACGAGGCCGGACATTGCATATACAGTGGGTGTTACTAGCAGATTTCTTGCAAATCCAAGCAAAGAGCATTGGGCAGTAATGAAATGGATCTTGAGATATCTTAGTGGAAGGTCAAAGATTTGTTTAAGCTTTGGAGGTGGACCACCTATGCTAACGGGTTATACAGATGCATATATGACTAAAGATATTGATACGAGAAAATCCACATCAGGTTTTATACTTACTTTTGCAAGGGAAAATGTGTCATAGTAATCCAGATTACAAAGATGTATTACTCTCTCCACCACAAAGGCAAAATATACTACTGCTATAGAGGTTTATAAAGAAATATTACGGATGAAAGAATTCTTATAAGAATTAGGGCTGAAACAAGAAAACTATGTTGTGCATTGTGATAGCCAGAGTGCCATCCATTTATGTAAGAATCCAACTTTTTATTCTAAGTCAAAGCATATAGATATCAGATACCACTAGATTCGAAATATACTTGAAAAGAAGTAGTTGCAACTTTAGAAAATTCATACAGATGATAATGGAGTAGACATATTAACAAAGACTTTATCGAAAAAGAGATAGGAGATGTGCCGATAGTTGATCGGCATGACTTCATATTGAGGAGTTATGGGACAACCTCCCTTATGGGCTGAAGGGGGAGGTTATTGGGCAGATGGCCCAATTCAGCCCATAGTGGATTTTAACAATCCACCTCTCCTTAACTTAAACCCTAAGTTTAATTAGGGGTTGTTGTGACTGCAAAAATTAGAGAAAAAACTATAGCAAAAGGGTAACAATTTTACAATAGTAAGGTGATTCAAAAAGAGGAGAAAAAGACAGAAAAATAAGAGAAAAAGAAAGGGAAGAAAATAAGGATAACACAGAGACTGTTTTTATTCATCCAAATAGTATTCTCATCTCAGGTTAGATCAAATCTACAGTGAATTCTTACTGTGATTGCTTAAGAAGGTTTTAGATATTATGCATAGTGACATAATTCTTTTATCTCAATTATTCTCTTATGATTGTTGCTTGGGATTTGGACAAAAGATTTAGAGAATTGTACATTCATTATTTTTATAGTGATTTTTTTTAATTTACCCCATGATTTTTACCCTTCATAAGGGATTTTCCTTGATGTTTTATTTGATTGTGAATTTTATTTAATTTTACTGTGTTATGATTTGTTAGTATTTATTCATATAAAATTTTATTTTATTTTTTTATCCCATCATAGTACAACCTGAGAGCGAGCCGAGTATCTCCGATGCTCGCTGTCAGAACTAGCGAGGACGGATGAAGCAACAAGGGGTTGAGAGGTATTCGAAATGGAAGGGGATAAGACCGATAAGAGTTTTTAGGAAGGAGGTCTCTTTTCCAGTTGGCTCAGCGTTTGAGGTTGTTTCAAGCCCGATCAAACGCAATCCTGACGCTACAACTGACACCTCAAAGCCTTGGGATTTTGCAATCTTGTCTTGTTCTTGTGAGTAGAGATGATAATGGAGTATAGTTTTCTTTAGTTAGGATATCCTTGTCTAATGTATCCATTTAAAATAGATTAAGATATCGTTAATTGGGTACAATTAGAAAAAAATAGATATCACCCAACATCTCCTGCGTCATCCCATATAAAAAAATGTCATTTCATTATTACACTTGAAGGCATTCATTCCATTCGTGAAACTGTGATCATTACACAGGTAATTAATTTTATAATATCAAATTCTTATGAGAGCTTAATATGCAAACTCGATAGATTTTCCAGTTGTGCTTGCACTTGTAATTATCAATTATATGGCATAAATAATTGAACCAACATGAAAAAGGAGATGATGAATAAGGTGTAGGGATACACCCAAAAAGAATTGATACATTAGAAGCTTATGTATCAGCTATTTCGACATACTATTATTGGTCTCTTTTTTATTTTCTTCAAATTCCATGCATGGCTTCTGTTCATGTTTGTCTTCCAAAATGCTGTTATACTACACAATTTTCATGACGGCTAGCTTGAATCATCTTGCAAGCTAGGTGGTAAACTTGAACCATTTCCTTGATGAACAAAATAGAAAATGGTTCATGTATCGAAACAACATCGGTCATCTTCTTTAATGCTACATGCTCGCAATAGGCAAAAGCCTCTACACTTGGTTGCTATCACCAAGAGATTTAGCTGCATTCCAACATCTCCGCCAGGGACGTGCGCGGTTGGACTATCATCTACTTAACCGAGCGGCTTCATCAGTGGATCCTGCCGGCCTCGGACATCGGCAGGAGGCCGGGAATGTAGGGCACGCCGGTCTTCGGCAGCCATGCGTTGCCCTGTATGAAGTGCTCGACTGTGAACTTCTGGGCGTGGGCGTAGTCGATGATCTTCACTCCCTTCCACTTCACCCTCTGGCTCGTGTTGGCGCCGGGGCCGCGGTTGTCGAGCTCGGTGTAGAAGCAGGTGTTGAGGCCGAAGTTCTCGAACCACGGCAGCCACCCCTTGGGGTCGATCAGATCGTCCAGCTGCGACTGCAGCACGAAAGTCCTCGAGAACTCCTTCCACGGCCGGCCGAGGAACGTCGGCAGCTTCTCCCGGAAGGGGAAGAAGGCGGGGTCCGCGCTGATGGTGCAGTTGTGGAGGATGATGGCGCTGGCCTGGCGCCGGTCCTTGCGACCCTGCGCCGTCACGATGTTCTGCTGGTTGTCCATCGGCTTCCTCGCCAGGATCAGGCAGTTCTGGAACATCGCCGCGCCGTCGCCAAAGATGAAGTCGATAGTGCCGGAGATGTTGCACTCGCGGTAGAACTGGCGCTTGGTATGGACGTAGAGCGTGTCCTGGTATCCGTCCAGCCGCACGTTGTAGAAGACCGACTTGTCGGACTGCACACGGAGCGCCACCGCCTGGTGCTTCGCTGCCCCGGCCGAGTTCTCGATCCAGAGGTCCTTGCCGATGAATCCATCGCCAATGACAGCTGCGTCGTCACACGAATAATTTAGTCGTTAGTACCAGCACTTCACTGTTACCTAAACAACTTAGCGCATGGTGCACCCACCGACGGTGGCGGTTTTGAAGGTGGCGGTGCCGTCGATGTAATTGAGGCTGCCGGTTATCTTAGTCTTGTTCGTCCCGTCGCCGACCATAATCACGTTGGTGAGGCTCCGGTTAACCTGAACTTTCTCCTTGTATACTCCTTCCTTGATGTAGATGACGAATGTATCGTTGCTTTTCTTCGGGACGCGGAGGAGGGCATCGTTGATGGTCTTCACGTCGCCGGTGCCATCCTGAGCTACAGTGACGCTGGGCTTCAGCTCGGCTGGGCTCAGCTGGAGGAGCCTTCTCTTACCGAGGGAGACCCACGACGGGTACTTTTCGGCGAGGAGCTTCCGGCTGATACCAAGGTTGAGGGAGTCGAGCGTGTTGTCCAAATTGGTGACGATGGCCAAGACGTTGCTCGTCATCTCGGCGGAGCTGTTCAGCGCCTTCCGCATCGACTCCGCGGCGTTGGTGGTCGTGTTCTCGAACCCGTCGAGGCACGTCTCCTGATACGTGATGGTGGCGCTGATCCACACCTTGAGGTCGTCCAGGAACTTGTCGAGCTTGATCAGGGAGAAGCCATCGAGCCGGTCGATGGAGCCCCTGAGGTCGTCGATGGCGTAGTCGAGGAGCTCGCGGCAGTTCTCGAGGGCATCGGAGGTGCGGGGGTCCTTGGCAGCCTCCGACAACACGGTGGAGTGGTTGAAGGCCTCGTTGATCTTGTCGATCGTGATCTGGAAGGCCAGGTTGACGAGCTCCTTGGGGTCGGTGGAGTTACCGGCCGCCGCGGAGAGGGTGCTCTCGCAAGTCTCCGGGTAGTCGGTGGGGTGGCAGAAGTCCTTGATGTTCTTCTGCGAGCTTGAAAGCTGGGTTTTCGCCAGTTCGGGGTGGTGATTCGACATGGTGACGGCGACTGTCGCCAAGACGGCCACGAGGACGACAGCGGAGACGCTGAGGGCAGCAACCTTCATGTTTCCCATGGTGTTTGCCTCTCTCTTCTCTAAACAACTCTATGAGAGGTTTTGCAGTGGCCTACCAAGGCAGAGATTAATGGGGTTATCCTACAGAAGAGACAGGGGATGACCCCAAGGTCGGATGAGTGAGGAGTGACAGGAATCTGGCCCTTCTTTATATAGAGGAGGAAGGGGGACGGCCAAGAAATAAGATGGCTGTGGATCTGCGACGGATGATACAGACGAGAATGCCGTAGAGCCACGAAGACAAAAATAGCGTGAGGTTAGAGATAAGAGTCTATTTATGACCTAATAGAGCCATCACATCTGGCTAAGCTGTTGCAGGAGGAAAACTAAACATTTTTAGTTAGGCAAATTGTATATGTCCAAGCTAAGTTTTCATTATTCTAAGAATTTATAGTTCTTTCACTGCAGTTAATTTCCATTAGCTAATTATTATTTGATGCTAATTCAAACTTAATTATATAATTATAAAAAAAACATATTGAGATTATGACAATACTGAAGTTGTATATATGTATATATATATATATACATACATATATATATATGTATATGTATGTATATACATATACATATATATATATATACATATACAAATACATATACGTACGTATATATACATATACATATACTTATTATGGTTAATCTCCATTGTCTAACAATCATCAGATTTTTTATTAAGACTCAAAGACTCATTAAAATTATAGTAATACTAAAGATGTTTTAGATTTCAAATTTTTTAAACTCAAACTAGCTAACTATAGATGGATTATTCAGATTTTTCTGAATAGACATTAACCTAAAAATAAAGGAACATGTGATGTTAATGTTTGGAGGGATATTAGTGATATACTAAAAATTTATAATGGTAAATACGCCATATACATGAAGATACTAAAATCTCTAATCTCAAAAACTCGTTTTATTTAAAGATTACACCAACACCAAATCTTCACTTTTTGACTCCAACGATGTTAATACAGAACAGATATAAGTTTGTCCACGGTGTCACTGCTACATCATGATTCGGTGCTTAAAAATCCTCAGAGACCCTCTACCTGTTTGTCCTCGATATCCGTCTGTGACAATGAAAAGTTTATGATGAATGTATACAGTAGCATAGATAACAACATTCTCACATGAAAACGTTATACGATACATCAATGTTATCTGAAGGACCACAAGATTCCTGTTTCTTAGACAACTAGCACGTCATTGCACAAAGTGAAACCATGTTAGACAAAAACATTTACTACTGCGTTACATAATATATCAACACGGGCATATGTTTATCTTCAATCGTTTTGAAAAGTTTATTAATTCTGTCCATAGCGTTTCAGATAATTATCACAATTATACAGTCTCTCTGAAGCCAGCATTCTCAAATCTATAATAAAAAACAACAACTGCAGACATGAAAGGCTCAGTTTTTCACTTCCCATGTCTTCGACCAACTCCACTCGAGATCATAGGGCAGAAGAGCCACAGGGATGTTGATACTCAAGGATGACACCCTTGCTCAAATAAATGATTAAGTATATAGTCCCTGCAATGAAGTCACTAGAAGTCATCAATTGCGCTCTGTTGACGGCCTGGGCATGCTCGGGTCATTGGAGGCTTGGCATGTGGTCCTTCTAACAAGCTTCTTGCAATTGTCTCATAAGCTGCCTCGGTTAGGTGAATACCATCCCAGGAAATGGAACTAGATGGATCACTGCAGACCTTTGCATCTTTGTGACCGCACTGAACAAATCGATTGACGCCATATGGGCCATCGCTTCCACAACATGCGTGCAGTGGAGCTTTAAATCCTGCACTCACAAAGATCTCAGTGAAGATTCCATCAAACTAAATACACACGGATAAACATTGATTCAATGAACTTTTTCCCAAAGGGTGGGTGCAAGTGCACTTCATTGAGGTTGTGTCATATCCTAGTCGGATCCATATCTGGATCAATCCTAATTTTCCCCCTAATTCTGATAGACATCCAATTTGACCAATGTGTAACAGACATCCCTGTCTACTACATTGCCTTCGTTTGGAACAGTTATGCCTCGAATCCAACCACAAGAAATATGTGTGAGAACATAACTCTTCAATTATAAGTTTGGTCACAAGTTCTCTATTAATAGCAACTCATTTTTTATATTCAACTATAAAAAGCAGAACAAAACTTGTATATTGCCACTGAAAACACAACTAAATAGACTAATTCAAGAAAATGCTCTTTGAAGGGTTTGTTAGTTTTTCCATGACTGCAGAGAGATTTGAGGGGGTGACGAAAATTAAATTGCATCCTGTTAGTCCTGGAACTTCAGAGGTGGATTTGAGTTGTAGTTACCAAGTGAATGAAATGTGTTTTCTAATCCAAGTCAGCTCAAAATGGCCTAGGTTTAAATTTGAGTAAGTGATTTTCAAGTAAGAATCTGAAGCCACATGTATCACACATTTAAAGATCAAATGGATCAAACAGTAAATTTTTTTATGTAGCTTAACATGCAGAGGAAATCCATCCAGAATACCATGATCAAAAGGTCTCAAAAATATGATTCGGAAATAATATCCAAATTATAAGAAATCCTATAGAAGCCACAAGTGCCGAATTCGTACTTTGCAAATTTTTATTTGTTCTAGTTCTAGTATGTAAATAAATCGCGAATATGGTCCAAGTTTCTTTGGGGTCCCAATTCCAATAAGATCCCCATGCCTCATTAGCCCATACTGCTCCACAAAGAATGCCTATGGTTAAAAAGGTAAATCCTAAACTAATGACACGATAACTCCAATAATCCAAAAATGACCATGGGCTCACAAAAGAACTCCAAACATCAAATCTTGCAGACTAATACTAAGTTACGGGAATTATCAAGCATGTAGTTTCTTAATTAATTCCAAATAACTATTTGCAGAAGTCAGGAGTGTATACGTAAATCTAAGATTCAGGTATTTTCAGCTTATAGGTCTAGCTACCTGCCCCATGGACAGTTGGAGTCTATTGAGATCTCAATAGAAAGTCATGCAGATTTTTCTGTTTCTGAAGTTTGTAATATAATGAAACAATGGGTTCTTACATTGGATTGGCATACTTTCTCTTGTTCTTACAATTTCCTTGTGAAATTTGAAGAATTGACTGATTATTCCAGTAAAGTAATGGTGATAATTAAAAAATGAATCACCCCTATCATTCAAGATCTTCAGCTGAACTCCACTTACAGATTCTAGCACCCAAGTTAACTACAATCAGGGCAAAGGTAAGTAACTCAGTTAAATGATCATATTTCTTCTACCTTTAATAGATGAAAATACATAACTACTTACTAAAGTTAGGAAAATAAGTTTAAATCAAATGTTTATTACTTTGCCTGATAAAACTACAATAAGATGCAACTCAAATTAGAACTGAACCAATTGAGAGCACTACAAAATCATTTGAGTTTATTACCTTAAAAGTAAATAATGTTTTAAGGGAAAGGATTAATGATGATTCACTGTGCAAAATATTTTGGACCAAGAACAATTCATGATGAAATGGTTATTATAATTGAAATTGCATAAAGATAGTGCCATAAAACACAATTTAAAAAGTTCAAGTTTAAGATGGAGGATATATTGTGGGTATCGTAACTGTTATAGATAATATCAAGATGACATAATCATAGTGTAAACTTGAAAGCATGTAGGAGAAAGAATCACATGTTCACCAATAAAAAGTTCCAATATGTAAAAATTTTAAAGAATTTCAACATAATGCCACACATCCTATCTCAAGAGCCAGCCTCAGCAAAAGAATCATATAACAACTAATTGGTAAAGCCAAATAAAGTGGTTTTAAGCCTCATGTAAAGCCTTTTAAAGCCCATATAATAAATTGATACAAGATAGAATGCACTTGGAGCTTTTCTGAAGGCATAATTGACATACATATGTATGCAGATCTACATTCTAGTGTAATCCCAGAAAAAGTGGAAATATTTGCCTGATTTCTGCAATTACATGTATCATGTGGTTTTTGTCCAAATTTTGTTGCTGACATTTGAGAACCAAATATTATTTTGAACCTCATACTGTAGTAACATAAAACTACCACAGTATGCAAATTCAGTGTTCCAGTCATGCTAGAACTCTATATGAGGAACAGTAGTTCAAACCAGGAGAGCTCTAGGATTAGCAATATTTTTCTTTTCTTTTGAAGGAAGGATTAGTACATTTTTGACAGAGAAAAAACATACCAAAGAGTTGTGGAGCACGGAAAAAGCTTATGGTGGCATCATAATAGTTTGCATAAATGATAGTGACATGTGTGTGAAGCTTCCGAAGCCTATCCAACTCATCCTGGAGTAGGCGATTATGGTATTCAGAGAACTCATTCAACCACTTGATGCAGCCTGTTTGTGAGTCATAATCCTCAACATTCTTGCTCTGAAAGACATCTAAATAAGCTGGAATACATCCAATTGGGAAGTTCCCGGGAACCAACAATGTCCTTACCCCAAGTTGTATTAACTCCTAGCCAAAAGAAAGGATTATATGAATCTAGAGTTCCAGTTGGCAATGCTTGAGAAGAAGCACCACATTATGCCCAAAATGTATACTAAATTTCCAAAACGTCAGTGGCAGAAGCCTCACAGTGATTGCTGAACTGATTGCACCAATGACGCTAGGAACGAAGGTTCTTACTTCGTCTGCATGTATTCCTTGGAAGAATGGATGGTTGTAGTCATTTCCACCAATCTCTCCCATCAGGATCAATGAACTGTTCAACACCTCTTTGGTATCTGCCATTACATACAAGACAAAACAATCAGAAAACATCACACCCAACAGTCAACACTTCTATTCAGCACGTACATGAACAACTGACTTCTAACAAGCAGTTGGAAAAGGAATTTTCTTACAAGTTTGAACTCCTGATATAATCTTACAATTATCTTCATCCACATATTAGATCAATTAACTGTTCATAGTTGTTCGGGTTAGTAGCATTAATAGTTTTAACATAATTAATCATCATTATTATGATTTTTGGAAACTCTACACAGAATATTGGGAATTGAAGGCATATGCCTACCGGAGGAGAGCGAAGACAACAACTGCTTGAACGACTCGATCTGAACACGCAAGGACCTGTCGGTCCATGAAGCTTGAATCCCCTTGGAGCTAAAGAAGTCAAGATCGAGCGCGGTGGCCCCGCCGACTGCGAAATTCGCCCCTTGCCGGAAATCATCCCCACTACCTCCGTCCAGATACGGCCGCACCAGCGGCAACCCCAACCCTTGCGCTGAGCCAGTAGAATCATCCGAAATATGACTCATCTCAAACACTCACATCGACGCTTTTTACTATAGAAACAAAAATTGGGTGGTAATAGTAGTAGTAGTCGAACAGACCGATGAAGTCGATGATGACGCGGCCATCGGAGAAGCGGCCGGTGGGGCGGTCAAAAAAGGTGCGGCCGTAGGGTGGGCTGCCGCTAGAGGCGCCCAAGCTACCGAGGCGGATGGCGTTGCCGGTGTCAGCAATGGAGTCGCCGAAGCTAAAGATGGCTGTGAAGCAGCCGGAGGCGGGGCGACGAGCGCCGGGGAGAATGGCGATGACGAGGACGAGAGGGAGGAGGCGAGGAGGAGGCACGATAGGGGCCATCGATGGGGTTAGACCACACACACACGCCGAAAGGATTAGCGGAAGTACGACAGGTGGCGTGGTGGTCGCGTCAACAAAAATAATTGGTCGGCTCCTTGACAGTTGGCTTTTCTTAATTTTTCACGTGAAAATAAGAAATCCGGGTGAAGTCACTGGAAACACCTAGGTATCACTACTTTTAAAAAAAAAAAAAATTAAAAAAAGGGATCTAAATTCACTTTTTATCTATTTCCTTCTTTCTCTTACGGTTCATTCTCATCCAACACAGCCAATCCATTAGATCGGATTAGACTAAACTGACGTTATATTGATGCAAAATAACTAAAAACTAACATAACTAAATAAGATTAATAAATTCATTAAATATTAATAAATAAATAATAGCATTAAAATATAAAATAAAAAGAAATCAAATTATTTATTATAAAATAATATTATTTATATATTTTCAAAAATAATATTATTTATATATTTTCAAAAATAATATTATTTATATATTTTCAAAAATAATATTATTTATATATTTTCAAAAATAATATAATTGTCAAATAAAACAATAAGTATTGAATATTAATTAAATCTAGTGTCATTATAGTTACATGTCAAATACTAAAATATTTTATCAAAAGTCCTTTTTACTCAAAATAATAAAATGTTTTCCTATCAAAATAATTAAAGTAATATTTTAAGTTTTAAAAATTAAAAAAATATCAAATCTCATTCTAGAACTAAATTTTAAGAGTCTTGATAGATTTATATATTTTTTCACTTACTTAAATTATATTAATTTTAAATGGGGACACACTGACTTTTGATCTCTTGTTCAAAATAAGTGAAACTTCACTTAAAAGTAGTATAATTCAACTTAAAAAACATTTCATTGAGATTCATTCTGATACTTTATAAAATATATAAAATAAATTTTAATCTTTAAATCCATGGAGTGGAGGATTAATTTATTGAAGGAATACTTTGACTAAAATTATATATTATTGAATCTTAGATTTTGATGATAAAATTAATTAATAAATTTGATAACTAATATGCTTTTAAGATAGGTGACATAGGAAATGCTAGTTATAGGTACCCTATAAGCCAATCACGTGAGTGATGACATCTGTAACACGCTGCGTCAATCTGCTTATGATTATTGATAATTTTTTCATATTATTTGGAAGAATATTGTGATATCCTTGGATCTGTGCAATGAGAATCGAATCGTGATGAGATCATGATAATGAGACCAATTTATCTTTAAATACATACCCTAAATAATTCTGATCATAGGTTACTCGATAGGGATATCGAGATAACCAGACATACTAGTGTGTTATATACCCGTTCATATGATGGAGGTGGTTGGTCTCATAGCTACTCATCTGAGGATACTAAGGGTACAGTACAGGTGCTCATAAGAGAATGAGTTCACTGATTGATCTGCTTATAGAATGCTGGATGAGTTATTGATGCCTTATGTCAGACAGTAATTTCGTAGTCCTAGTAGTGTATTTGGTCCTTAGACTTGAGATACTAAGGATGTCCTATATGAGTACTCCACTCTTTGATACTGGACTTATAGGTTTGAAAGTTCCAGATCTAGTACAATCGGTTATTGAGAGTGGTAGCCAACCTTACGAGGGCTATTGAGTGTTAATAGAAAATCATCCACTCTCGATATCATGAGAGGAATATCTCATGTGTTTTTGCTCAAGCAAATCCCTAGCCAAGGTCATTTGGATCGAGAGAAAAAGAGTTCTTCGGGAGAATTCGATTAGAGCAAGACTCGATTGAAAATCGTATGAGCCTAATAGTACTATGCCCGATATACAGTCTCTGGGATATTAGATGGATGAGGGACTATAGGCATATGGTAACTTAGGGTAGATAGGTCTAAAGGATTGGATTCCCTTGTATCATCTGGGGACTATCGCATAGTGACCTAGTACATCTATAGCCGATGAGTCGAGTGAATTATTGTGGAGATAATAATTCATTGAGTCAGAAGGAGTTCTGATAGGTATGACTCACGGCTAGCTCGATATTGAGCCTAGAGGGTCACATACATATGGTAGGTATTGCAACGAGTAAAGGTTCAGATATGAGATATCCGTCGGAGCTCCTATCTTATTAGATATCCAATAAGCCCTGTATTATTAGATCCCATGGATGAGATCCAATAAGAGTTAGATTATTGGGTAGAGACTCATTAATCTAAAAGGCTTGGGTAATTGGATGGAGATCCAATACCCAATAGAGCAAGATCCATTAGGGTTTACAAGGGGACTCTATAAATAGGACGGAACCAAAGGTCCAATGGTTGGAGTTTTTGGTGGCTACCTCTTATTCTCCTCTCCCCAGAGATGAGCATCTTCATAGCCCTACCGTGTGGATTACCGCTAGAGAGAAGGACACTTGACCTCCTTCATCCACCCCACAGATCTGTAGGAATTCAAGGATATATAATCTCCCTACGTACTATCTTTTCATATATGCAGTTTTGCATTTACGGATTTATTTTTGTGCACCGATCTTCATACGATGATGGAACCTTCTTATGGAAATCTAAGATGTTTTCTTTTTGTTCTTCCACTACACATATGATGTCGTCCCTTGGATTTCCCAATAAGAAAAACTTATGAGGATCGAGTCCAAGCACTAAGAGGAGGGGGGGTGCGTGTGGGGAGGAGAGGGGGGTGAATTAGTGCAATAGTAAATACATTCGATTTACGATTTCGAAAAACCTTCAATTTATACGATGAAAATCAATTTCGATTGTGCCTAGAATTAAAGTAAGTGCAAGATAGAATAAGCAAATAAAACACTTGTAATATAAGTAAACAAGCAAAGTATAGAACACATCAAATTTTTATAATGGTTCGGTCGTCCAACCTACATCCACTCCCGATTCCTCCTTCGTCGAGGCCATCGATATTCACTAGCAGTCTTCTTTCGATTAGGTAAAGACTAACTACCCTTACAACCCTCTTCTCCTTTTATAGGTTTAGAAGAACAACATTTACAAGTAATTACTCACTCCTCTCTTAAACTGAAAGTAACTAAAATCTAGAGGAGGGAAAGGATTATAGCAGCATTTTTTCACTTTTAAGTTCTCTATGCTTATGTCTTCTAACTAGGAATGAGAGGGACATTTATAGGCTCCAAATGGATTCAAACTTGGAGCCAAAACTGGTCTCATCCTGGGTTTTCCGAGTACTGGCGATACCATTGCCTTGTCTGATGGTACCACTGTCTGACATAGTATCAAAGACTCTATCTTGAAGACTGAGCCACCGACAGTTCCATCGCCTGTTCTGGCGGTGCCACCGCCTGACCCATCTCTTTGGTTATTGTTTGGGCCTTTCACTTAGCTCACACTTGGGCCCAATTGGCCCCTAATTGAGTTAGCCCAATTCCAACTCAATTAGTTCTAAAACCTACTTCGATCTAGACAATTATTACAAAGCATGAATCAATTTGTCCGGCATGTCATTGGTCCATGGTGCTTCATCCGATTCTTCAGCGCATTGTCCTCTCCTATGGCATATTACCCAATCGGCAGTTGTCCTTCGTAATTCTGATGTTCTTAGCATAATTCCACTCTTCTTAGCCCAATGCTTGAGTCCATCGTTTGAAGCCTTCTATCGATACATCGATTGATCCTTCGGCTCGATATCCAATCTTCTAACATGTTCTCCTTCGGCCCAACGTCAATTCTTTCTGCTTCAATTGTCTAGTCCAAATTGAAGCTACCTGAGTCACTCAAAACATAGATTAGATCTTAATCACTATCAATTTATCTCATTATAAAAATCCGAGATTCAATAATCTTTCCCTTTTTGATGATTATAACCAATTGATGATGGAGTTAATCTTAACTCCCCCTATCAATATTACCATATCGATAGATCCTTTGAAATCATAGTATTTCAATATTACATACATCATAAGTATTAAAAAATATATTTGATCACATCATAGCATGCATCATAAAAACAAAGCATTTATCCCATGCATATTATACTTTGATTATACTTTCATCATACTTCTCCCACTTTGTTATCAATAAAAAGGAGAAGTTCATCTAGTAAGTTTTTAAGATATATAAGTTTTACAACATTCAAACTAGCAATCACTTTATAGCATAGCAAGTTTTAAAGATGTGCAAGGCAATTTATCACTTACTTTTTATGCAAATTTGCACTTTTTGGTGATGTTCAAGATGATAAATTCTTTCTTCTCTTTTGAAAAGTGAAAGCTAGTAATTTTGCCTTTCTAGCAATTGCTCTTCAAGCTAGCAATTTTGGTTCCTTTGCAACATACAAGCTAGCAATTTTTATACCAAATAAAAACATACATCAATGTTTAAGATTGAAAAACAAATTTCGTCATAATAACCATCAGGACCAAATACATCAAAGACTCATCATGATAGTAAATTTTTTTGTGTTTTATTTTTTGTGATTGATCTCATATAAGCATGTTCAAATTTTTTATACAAAGGCCAAGCATCATGTTTAGAATGAAAGGAATACAAAATCATCAAGATAATTGCTTCTCAAAACATTATAGATTTAATCTTATTTGGTGTGCAAGCATTATTATAAAACATACAATTATCATTCATAATTTTTAATTTAAAAAAATTACTAAAAAGAAAAGCATGATATATTTTTATAATTTTTTTTATTTCTTACAAACTAAATTAAGTAACTCATGAAAAATATCAAGTAATTTCATAATAAAGTAAAGGAGAATTGGTTGAGTTTCTTCCCTTATTGTCGAAAGCTGTCAAAGCACAATTCACCATCTCGCCTTTGGATATACTCGATTTATTCTTGAGTTCTTTCTTCTTTTTTGGCATCTTCATCTTTTTAAGTTCATTTTTATTCTTGATTTCTTTTTTTATAAATTTTTTAAATTTAATAGTGAGAGTTCAAGGTCATCATCACTTGAGTTATCACTCAAGTGGTATTCTATAGTTGGAAGTCTCAAATCATTCTTATTCTTTGGAAGGTAGTTCTTATGTTCATTATGTTTCAAGATTTTATTTCATATGTCATCAATAAGCTAATAAGTTTTTCTAATGAAAAAATATTCAAGTCCTTTATTTCTTGTATCGTCGTTACTTTCGGATCCCACCTTTTTAGAAGAGATATTAAAATCTTATGAAAATTAGAAAAATTTTATCAAGACTTTTTAAACTATTGACGACATCTGTGAAACGGGTGCACATGTCACTAATAGTTTCGTTTGGTGCTATTCGAAAAAGTTCAAAATCGTACATCAAAAGATTTATCTTAGAATCCTTAACTCTACTAGTGCCTTTGTGTGTAATTTTAAGAGTGTACCAAATGTCATAAGCTATTTTACAAATAAAAATATGATTAAACTTATTTTTGTCCAAGACATAAAATAAGACATTCATAGCTTTTGCATTTAACGAAAATAATTTTTTCTCAAAATCCGTCCATTCATTCATTGGTTTAGAGAGTGTTTAAAAATTATTTTCAATAATATTCCATATATTTAAATCTAAAGAAAGCAAGAAAATTCTCATTCGAGTTTTTCAATAAGTGTAATCCGTCCCATTAAACATGGGAGGACGAACGATAGAAAAACTCTCTTGAAAGCCAAAAAGAGTAATTTTTCTTGGGTGTTAATCCAAATAAGAAATAACGAGACTCTGATACTAATTGCTAAGATCGAGTCTAGGCACTAAGAGGGGGGGGGGGGAGAGGAGGGGCGCGGATGAATTAGTGCAACGAAAAATACGTTCGATTTATGATTTCGAAAAACTTTCGATTTGTATGATGAAAGCCTTATCGATGAAAATCGATTTTGATTATACTTAGAATTAAAGTAAGTGCAAGATAGAATAAGTAGATAAAACACTTGCAATATAAGTAAACAAGCAAAGCACAGAACATACCGAATTTTTATAGTGGTTCGGTCGTCCGACCTACGTCTACTCCCGATTCCTCCTTCGTCAAGGCCACCGGTATCCTTTAGCAGTCTTCTTTCAATTGGACGAAGACTAACTACCCTTACACCTCTCTTCTTCTTTTATAGGTTTAGGAGAATAACCTTTACAAGCACTCACTCACTCCTTTCTTAAACTAAAAGCAACTAAAGTCTAAAGAAGGGAAAGGATTACAGTAGCATTTTTCCACTTTTAAGTTCTCTATGCTTATGTCTTCTAACTAGGGATGAGAGGGGTATTTATAGGCTCCAAATGGATTCAAACTTGGAGCTAAAACTAGTCTCATCCTGGGCCTTCCGGGTACTAGCGGTACCACCTCCTAGGCTTTCTATCACTGGGCGGTACCATTGCCTTATACAATCTCGGAGATTATGTCTTGAAGACTAGTCCACCAACGATTCCACCACTTGTCCTAGCGGTGTCATCGCTTATTCTGGTGATGCCACCACTTGACCCACCTCTTGGGTCATTATTTGGGCCTTTCACTTAACCCAACACAGCTCACACTTGGGCCTAATTAGTCCTTAATTGAGTTAGCCCAATTTCAACCCAATTAGTCCTGAAACTTACTTCGATCTAGACAATTATTATAAAGCATAAATCAATTTGTCTGGCATGTCATTGGTTCATCGATGCTTCATCCGATTCTTCAGCGTATCGTCCTCTCTTATGACCTATTGCCCAATCAACAATTATCCTCTACAACTCCGACCTTCTTAGCGTAATTTCGCGCTTCTTGACTTGATGCTTGAGTCCATCGTCTGAAGCCTTCTACCATTACATCGATCGATCCTTCGGCTCGACGTCTAATCTTCTGACATGTTCTCCTCTCGCCCAAAATCAATTCTTCCTACTTTAATTGTCTATTCCTGATCGAAGCTACCTACGTCACTCAAAATGTAGATTAGATTTTAATTACTATCAATTGGTTTCATCATCAAAATCTAAAATTCAATAATACTTTGATTATAGACTTGAATTACCGAAGGACCAAATGTTGAGTAGGAAAGTTAGACATTATGCTGGAAGACCATCGTATAAAAAAAAATAGATGTCGAGTTGAAGGATTAATTGATATGCCTAAGAATAAATTTCATGCTAGAGGTTCGGATATCATACTAAAAGGATTAGATTGTAGGGATCTAGAGTGGTACTAAGAGGGGGGTGAATTAGTGCAGCGGTTAAGAATGATAAATGTTGATGATTTAAAAATATTTTCGAAACCTTCATACGATAAAAAGATATTTTGTTGAAAAGTGTATCGGAAATACTTAAGCTTGAAAGTGATTGTAAGAGGATAAAGAAGAAGCCAAATGATTACAGTAAAATGAAATGATTTACAGTAATATAAATGACAATAAGTAAATGCAAACTAATTTTTATAGTGATTCGGTCATCCGACCTACTGTCACGGACTTAGCTAGTTTTGCCTAAGCCGTGCGGCACCATTGCGTGTCAGTTCGCAAAGGTCAGCCTCCTCGAAATCTTCTACGATCCCTTAGGACCTGCAAAAGAGAAGACGGGATAGAGAAAATGCTTCACATGAGATCCACAAGCATCCCTTTCAGCAAATACTTTATAGCCAATGCAAATTTCAACCATGAATATTACAAGCTCAGAATGGTTGCACAACAAAGGTATAAAATTAGTCCACTACAGACCAAAATCTAATACAAGTATCCACATGATACCATCATTATGTACAAGCCTAAAACGGCCACCAAACTCGTTCAAATAGGACTATTTAGCCTTTGGCCAGCCCTTTACATGCTTTGCAAACTAAGAACAAACCGAAAAGATATGGACATGCATAAGCATTACACCGAATAAGCCGTTTACAATTTGTTTGCGACATTCTCCTCTACTTATTCCTTCGAAGTCCTCGTCGAAACCTTCGTTGACGTCGTAACTCATTACCTTTGCTAGATCTTCTGTCTTCTGCTCTTGCTGCGATGCGCCCTTTGGCTCCCAATTGTTCTTTGCTTATTGTTGTTGAGTTGTCGAACTTTAATCTACCGTGCTGCTCCAACTTGCCAATGACTTTGACTCTGGTGTGGGGTTGGCAGAGTTATGCTAATCCTTACTAGTTCTTGCAGATTCATCTGATGAAGGAAAAGATCATCTTTGATATGCGCTAGTCTTCAAATTCTTCTTATCCCTTGAGTTGGATAGATGCTTGTTGGAGCTTTAATGAGCATCGCCTTACAACCTTTGAAGATTTTAGGTCCTTCCTCTGTAAAATTTTTTCATCAAATCTTCTTCCACTTAGTTGTCTCGTCCAAGTAGGTTCACATCACTTTCACTTTCGATTGGCATTCAGTTGGGAAATAAAGTGGACAATTTACTCTCAGTAGCACTGATCACCATTGGTGAGGACTTGACAACTATTGTCTTCCATTCGTCTTTTCGAAGGGTCTTCAAATCTGTGCAGAGCCCCTGGATAACTAAGAGAGCTGGGGTACTCGATTTCACCCATTCTCTTGAGAGTTGAGAAGGCAAAGGTTACTTGACTTCGCCCATCTCCTCGAGGTTGTACTTCGTGCATCGAGCTGGTTACTAGAATTCGTCTGCTCTTAGCTCACACTTCCAAAGTACTTGAAGTATTTGCAATCTTTGTATTGAGTCAACTACTATGATTTACCTTCTCAATGCCATTGAACTTCTGGAATGCAAGAAGTTATCACTCTAACTTGGATAAGCCTCCAATAGATTTGGTCGCCTTTGGAATTATACCGCCTTCTCCATCATTCTTACCGCCTACTCCTCTGAGTAATAAAGGTACAACACCGCATACTACCTACTTCGTTCCTTGGTCCTGCACTCTTGCATCGACCCGAAGTCCTTCACTTATGGCAACCTCGATGAGAAGTCCATTGACACCAGTTTTATGAAGTTCTCTGGCCTCTGCCCTGTTAGGATCGAAAAGGCACTAAGAGGGGGGGGTGAATTAGTGTAACGGATTAATAATGTAACTTTGAAGCTGATTTCGCACAAAGACTAGTTCGTAAGAAGATTTCGATTTGACGAAAGAGAACTTGAATGAAATAGCTTGAGTAAAGGAACTAAATGATTTGCAGCTAAGTAATGAAATAATTCAGAAATGTAAACACTATTCATGAACATAATGATGTATAGTGGTTCGGTCAAATGACCTACATCCACTCTTGAAGCCTTCACGATGAGACTCCGCACTTCTACTAGCAAATCCTTTGAAGGGGAAGGACCAAATACCCCTCTTACAACCCTTTACAAGAGGTTCACACTCTTACAAGATTTCACAAGAAGAAGAAGGAGGTGAACACTTAGCAAGAGACAAGACTTTTCAAGACTATTCAAGACTTTAACTCAAGATTCTAACTCTCAAAAGGGTGCCTTTTCAGCTGAGAAAGGGGGGGTATTTATATATCCAAAATGGTTTCAAATTTGAAATCAAATTGGAGTTCGAGATCGACGGCGGTGCTACCGCTTTGTCGAGGCGGTGCTATCGCTGTCGATCGTCAGGATCGACGATTAGCTGCAAAGCGGTGCTACCGCCATCAGACACTATAGCCAAGGCGGTACTACCACCCAGTGGCGGTAGCACCATCCAAAGACACTACGGCTGCTAGGCGATGCTCGCTTTGGCCCATTCACTTTCTTTGAATGGGCCTTGTTCAAGGCCCAAAAAGCCTAGTAAGGGCTCGATTGGCCCCTACCAATTTAGAGCATGATTAATTTGAAATCCTTGCCCTAAGTACGTGCCAACTACGAAATTAAAACATAATTAATAGTGATTTAAACTGACATTCTTCAAGTCTTATTCCGGTGAGCTTTACGATGAGACTTCGGCGGTCCTCCGATATTTCCCTCGGATTTCTTCCGACGGATTCCCAACATGCTCCCGGCTTGTATGGCATACTCAACGAGTCTTCGACAAGCTTCTGAACCTTCTCGACAAAGTTCCGCGAACCATCAATGATCTTTGCGATGAACTTCCAAAAACTTTAGCAAGTCCCTGATTCGATCTTGGTTGATTCCGGCAACACTTTCGACGATCCTTCGGACTTCCGATGAACTCTTGAACACCTAACGGACTTGACCTCGGTAAATCACTTTATGTTTATGACCCATCGTAGTTAATCCTGCACTCTTATCTTTGACAATATAGATTAGAACAAATATTTCACCAATTGATTTTATCATCAAAATCCGAGATTCAACAATCTCCCCCTTTTTGATGATGACAATCAATTGATGATAGAGTTAAACTCAACCCCCCCTATCTATATGCCATATCATTAGAAGGTAAAAAGCGCTTAAATTCAATCTTTTGAATTTAAGCCAAATCGAATAGATTTCATTCAACATAAAGCTTAATAAGCAAGCTTAGACATAAATACTCAAAGCAATGTATTTTAAACAATGTCAAAGTATTTACACCTATAATAACCAGAAATATTAATTCAAACATGATAAAGATTAAGTGATATCCAAAAGAGTGTTTTAATATCAAGACATGATATCACATGAAAAAGTAGCTTATCTCAAGAATAAGAGTTCTTAAGCATTTGCAATGCGATACAATTGATTCATATTTCACTTTAAGCATTTTATTCCAACATAGCAACAATTACTCCATCATAGCAATTTACATTTTTTTCCCCCTTTGTCATCAACAAAAATAATGAAGGTGAAGAAACCATTCATTGCCATGGAGAGAGCAAAAAACCATTCGAGGAAGGTATCAAGTCATAAAATGATATAAAAGTGTAATCCATAGTAGTCACAAGGAAGAAGGTATCAAGTCAAAATTACGATCAAATCGAAAAAAAAAGTTCATGCAAAAGCTGAGTAGATGAACGAAAGTTACAACACACAACATCATCCATAGTAGTCATAAGCATAATAGGACAAGTGTTTAAAAAGAAAACAACAGCTACTCTAGAGGAGGAATGCCAAGATGCCTATACAAGTGATCTATTTTACGGTTCATTTGTTGCACTTCGTTTAAAATTTCAGTTTGTTGTGATGTGATTTGATTCAAGCCACGCATGATCGGATCTTCAATAGATGGAGCAAGAGCTGGCTCAGACGGTGTTGGATCAATGGGACTAGGCGGAGGAGATTCATTTCCCCTAAAAATTAGTGTTTTAGGTTGCTCTACTGGTGGAGGAACTATATCAACCCTTCTATGTTGCCTAATCCATATGCCATCTCTAAAGGTGCATCTAAGCCGCTTTAGGAGACTTATTAATTATGTTATATCTATCAACTTTCATTACTTCCTCGTTGGGTGACACACAAATGTCATGGGCAAAAATGAGTCTAGTGATCAACCCACCATACGATAACATCAAGTCTCTAGAGAAAATTTCTATCATATGTTGTCTAATCAAATAACCAAAGCAGTTGTTTTGTCTAGTCATAATCCAATACATCGTACTCAGTTCTAACATACTCATTTCATCAGGATGAAACTGCTTCGGAAGTAGAATGCTTATCATAATGTGATGAAGTAATTTCAAGTTAAAAGGTAATAAGTGCTCGTAGCTTTTAGGGATGATGCCTAGGTTAGGATTAGCAAAAATCATTTCTAAGGCTTCGGAGTGGGTTGCTCCGATTGCATCCATATCCCATTGCCCTCTAAAATAACATCCTATATTCGTTTCTTCAATTCCAAGTAACTCACATATGATACGATCAAAAATCTGAATTGTGGTTCCTAACATATAGGTGGACAAAACATCATCTTTAATAATCATGTTAGCATAAAATAGCTTAACCAACCTAGGATAGATTGGTTCATTAATTTGCAAGATAGGTAGAGCATTTAGATTAGCAAACCATCTAATAGGTTCTAGGTTTCCTAGTTCACCTAGATCAACATATTTACCCTTATGTATGGTTTTACAATCAAAATTTGAGTATCTTAAGGCTACCTCATTAGATCTAAAAAGGATTGGGTCAAATGAATCTCCTTCCAACCTTTTCCCTTTGCTTCTTGTTGATTTCTTAGGAGCCATGTCTATATCTATTCATGATGAACAAACAAAAGGAAATAATAAGGAAAAGACAAGCAATTATGAGTAGAAGAGACAATTTCAGCTATTACCTTGTTTGTGTTTCCTAGAGAGGTGAGGAGCTTTGATTATAAAAATACCTTTGATTGCCCTTTAGAAGGAGGAAGAATGGAGAGGAGAAGGCTTAGAGGAGCTTAGGAGGAAGAAGAATGAAAGGGAGAGAGTTTTCGGTCGGTTCTACCGCCGACCCTAACACTCCCTTTAATATGGGGGTGTTCGGGCGGTACTACTGCCAACAGGCGGTGCTACCGCTTGGGAACCGAGTACCCAGGCGGTACTACCGCCAGTTCAGGCGGTGCTACCGCTGGCCCCACAAAATAATTTTTTTAAAAAATTTGTTCTAAATTTATTTTTAGAGATTTTAAGGATGGGATGATGTCAAAAAGAAATCCGAAATTTCAAAAAGAAATCCGAGAGGAAGTCAAATTGACGAAAATCAAAATTTCAAAGAAAAATCTCATACAATAAAGCTCATTTATTAGGACAATTTAACATGCCTAATTTTCTTCTAATAAAATCAAATTGTTCCTCATTTAAGGGTTTTGTAAAAATGTCCGCTAATTGATAATTTGTATTAATAAATTCAAGGGTGACATCTTTACTACTGACATGATCACGTATAAAATGATGCCTAATATCAATGTGCTTAGTTCGAGAGTATTGAATCGGATTTTTAGTTAGACAGATAGCACTCGTGTTATCACATTTTATAGGAATATTCTTTAAATAAATTCCATAGTCTTCTAGCGTATTTTTCATCCAAATAACCTGTGCATAGCATGCACTTGTAGCTATGTATTTGGCTTCTGCCGTAGATAGTGCAACTGAATTTTGTTTCTTGGAAGTCCAAGAAACAAGTGCATGTCCTAAAAATTGGCATGTTCCGGATGTACTTTTTCTATCTATTTTACATCCACCAAAATCCGCATCTGCATAAGCTTTCAAATCAAAGTTATCAGATTTTGGATACCATAATCCAAGATTTGGAGTCCCTTTAAGATATCTAAGGATTCTCTTAATGGCTTTGAAGTGAGATAGCTTAGGATTAGCTTGGAATCTTGCACATAACCCCACACTAAACATGATGTCAGGTCTGGTTGCAGTGAGATAAAGTAAGCTACCTATCATGCCCCTATATGTTTTTTATCAAAACTTTCTCCTTTTTCATCTATATCTAACTTAGTGGAGGTGCTCATACGAGTGCTAATGTCTTTTGATCCATCCATGTTAAATCGTTTTAACAATTCTAATATATACTTTGATTGATTTAGATATATACCATCACTTAGTTGCTTAATTTGCAATCCTAAAAAGAAATTTAGTTCTCTCATTAGGCTCATCTCAAATTCATCACTCATATTCTTGGCAAATGATTCACATAGTGATTTATTAAAAGAACCAAAAATAATATCATCAACATAAATTTGAACAATAAGAAAATTATTTTTAAAATATTTAATAAACAATGTAGTATCAACCTTGTCTTTAGTGAAATCATTTGAAATTAAAAAAGAACTAAGCCTCTCATACCAAGCCCTAGGGGCTTGTTTTAGACCATATAAAGCCTTAGTTAGCTTAAACACATGGTTAGGGAGAAGAAAATTTTCAAATCCGGGTGGTTGTTCGACATACACTTCTTCGAAAATAAAACCATTTAAGAATGCACTTTTGACATCCATTTAAAATAATTTGAAATCATTACTACTAGCATAGGCAAGGAGCATCCTAATGACTTCTAATCTTGCCACCGGAGCGAACGTCTCTTCGTAATCGATACCTTCTTCTTGGTTGAAACCTTTGGCCACTAGTTTAGCCATATTTCTAACCACGATACCACATTCATCTTGCTTGTTTCTAAAGACCCACTTAGTACCAATAACTAAGTGGTCATTAGGTCTAGGAACAAGCTTCCATACCTCATTCCTCTCAAATTGATTCAATTCTTCTTGCATTGCGATAACCTAAGAATCATCTTTCAAGGCATCATCAATGCATTTTGGTTCAACTTGAGAAAGAAAAGCAACATGGGCACAAAAATCTTTGAAAGAAGAGCGAGTTTGAACCCCTTTCGATGCATCTCCTATAATTAACTCCTTGGGATGAGCATCTACATACTTATATTCCTTGGGTAAGGAAGTTTGGGAAGAAGATGCATCCAAGTTGTCATTTTGAGGAGAGGGCTCATTCAAATTCAAATTATCAAAGCCAAAATCATCATCAAAATCTTTCTTCTTAAATTCAAAAATTTCATTAAAAACCACATGAATAGATTCTTCTATAACTAAGGTTCTTTTGTTAAAAACACAAAAAGCCTTAGAAACGGAAGAATAACCAAGAAATATGCCTTTATTGGATTTTGCATCGAATTTTCCTAAGGCATCGTTTACATTTAAAATAAAATATTTACAACCAAAAACTTTACAATAAGAAACACTAGGTTTTTTTTATCATTCCATAATTCATATGGAGTTTTAGATAAGGATGGTCTCACTAGAACTCTATTCATAACATAGCAAGCCGTATTCATGGCTTCGGCCCAAAAATATTTTGGTAAATTGTATTCATTTAACATGGTTCTAGCCATTTCTTGCAAACTTCTATTTTTTCTTTCCACTACTCCATTTTGTTGTGGATTTCTTGGAGTAGAGAAGTTATGGTTATATCCGTTTATTTCACAAAAATTTTGGAAATTATGATTTTGAAATTCACCTCTGTGATCACTTCGAATCGATGAAATCATAAAACCTTTTTCATTTTGAGTGAGTTTACAAAATTTAGAGAAATATTTGAAACAATCACTTTTATGAGCCAAGAAATAGGTCCAAGTGTATCTACTATAGTCATCCATAATTACAAAGACATATTTGCTACCTCCTAGGCTTGTTATGTCAATTGGTCCTAATAAGTCCAAATGGATCAATTGCAATGGTCTAGTGGTGCTAATTTGATTTTTTGATTTGAAACTAGTTTTTATTTGTTTTCCTAGTTGACATGCATCATATACCTTGTCCTTGACAAATTTCATGTTTAGGATACCTCTTACTAACTCTCTAGATGAAATCTTAGAAATTAGTTTCATGCTTGCATGGCCTAATCTCCTATGCCAAAGCCAAGCATCATCATTCAAAACCGAAAAACATATTTCATTACTTAATTCATCAATATTTATGGTGTAGACATTGTTTTATTTTAAAGCAATCCTAGATATGTCATTGTTTGGTTTTTCAATAATGCAAACATTAGATTCAAATCTAACAACATAACCTTTATCGCATAATTGACTAATACTTAAAAGATTATGTTTTAAACCATCAACTAGCAACACATCATCAATTGAAAAACTTGATTTGTTACCTATGGTCCCCTTGCCAATGATTTTACCCTTGTTGTTGTCTCCGAAGGTGAAATACCCTTCTTCTTTGCTAGTGAGCATAGAGAAATAAGATGGATCTCCAGTTATGTGCCTTGAGCATACACTATTAAGATACCATTTCTTGCTCCTAGCCTATGAGTTTATCTACAAAAGAGGATGGTTTTTAGGTACCCATTTGATTTTGGGTGTCTTACAAATTGATCTACTTAATTTGTAATTCCACATTGAGTTGTTTATGGTTCCTTTAGGAACCCATATCAATTTTTATGGACTAAATTTCTTGAATAGACATTTGTAAGCAACATGTCACATTTTACCATAAAAATAACATTTCAAATGGGGTGATACATGCAATGTGGGTCCTTTAATGAAGGTGGTGGGATTTTGGTGAGATCCACTCACAAATCCGATTCCACTCCTATTTTCGACGTGACCCTTGTTAGCAAGGATCATGTCCAAGCCCTTGCTACCGACCTTAAACTTGTTTAGGGTCTCTTTGAGTAGCAAGTTTTCCCTTTTTGTTGCTTTTAAGTGTTTACACTTAGAGCATAGGGGTAGAGAAGGGGTTTGGAGACTATTGAACTTATTTTTAATAAAGCATGCTCTTTCTTAAGCAAATTGAACTTCTTACTAAGAGTTCTACATTCATCAAATAACTCATGAAAAGCGATAAAAAGTTCATTGAAAGATAACTCTTCATTAAATAACTCACTAACCTCTTCTCCTAATGCCATTAGCGCGAAGTTGGCCTCCTCTTTGTTGCTAGCTTCTTCAACCTCGGAGTCACTTGAATCATCCCACGTGGCCTTCAAAGCTTTCTTCTTCTTGAATTGCTTCTTCTTGGCTTGAGGGCATTCATTCTTGAAGTGTCACGGCTTCTTGCATTCGTAGCAAATAACTTGGTCCTTTTTGTGTTCAAATTTATTTTTTGTGTCATTTTTAAATTTGTTCTTTCTTATAAATTTCTTAAACTTTCGAGTTAAAAGTGCAATGTCATTGTTACTGTCCTCATCACTTGATGTTCCTTTCAAGTGGTCTTCTTGTGTTCTAAGTGTCATATCCTTCCTGTTCTTTGGAAGGGGGTTCTCAAGCTCTTCATGAGCATGACACGTCATCTCGTAGGTCATTAGAGACCCAATAAGTTCTTCAAGCGAAAATATTTTAAGATCCTTGGCCTCTTGAATGGTCGTAACCTTTGGATCCCAACTCTTTGGAAGGGATCTTAAAATTTTAGTTACCAACTCAAAATTAGAAAAACCTTTACCAAGAGCTTTAAGTCCATTGATGATATCCGTAAAGCGGGTGTACATGTCTCCAATGGACTCATTTGGTTTCATCCGAAAAAGTTCATAAGAATGCACAAGAATATTGATTTTGGACTCTTTCACTCGGCTAGTACCTTCATGAGTGATTTCGAGAGTACGCCAAATATCAAATGCCGATTCATAAATAGAAACCTGATTAAACTCATTCTTATCAAGCACACAAAATAAGGCATTCATAGCCTTTGCATTGAGAGCAAAAATCTTCCTTTCTGACTCATTCCACTCACTCATCGGAAGAGAAGATTTTGCAAAGCCATTTTCAACAATGTTCCAAAGTTCGAAGTCCATAGAAATAAGAAAAATCCTTATACGAGTCTTCTAATACGTATAATCCGACCCATTAAACATAGGCGGACGAGTAATGGAGTGACCCTCTTGCATACCGGAGTAGGCCATCTCTCTTGGGTTTTAAACCGATATGAGAGTAAACCTTGCTCTGATACCAATTGTTAGGATCGAAAAGGCACTAAGGGGGGGGGTGAATTAGTGCAGCGGATTAATAACATAACTTTGAAGCTGATTTCGCACAAAGACTAGTTCGTAAGAAGATTTTGATTTAACGAAAGAGAACTTGAATGAAATAGCTTGAGTAAAGAAACTAAACGATTTGCAGCTAAGTAATAAAATAATTTAGAAATGTAAACACTCACACATTCATGAACACAATGATGTATAGTGGTTCAGTCAAATGACCTACATCCACTCTTGAAGCCTTCACGATGAGGCTCTGCACTTCCGCTAGCAAATCCTTTGAAGGAGAAGGACCAAATACCCCTCTTACAACCCTTTACAAGAGGTTCACACTTTTATAAGATTTCACAAGAAGAAGAAGGAGGTGAACACTTAGCAAGAGACAAGACTTTTCAAGACTATTCAAGACTTTAACTCAAGATTCTAACTCTCAAAAGGGTACCCTTTCAGCTGAGAAAGGGGGGGGGTATTTATAGATCCAAAATAGTTTCAAATTTGGGCTCCAAATTTGAAATCAAATTAGAGTTCGGTGCTAGAAGGTGCTACACTTTGTTAGAGGCGGTGGTGTTACTGTCGATCGTCAGGTCGATCGACAAAGGTACATAAGCGGTGCTACCACTTGAGTAGCGGCGTGCTACCGCTTGGAGAGCAAAGCGGTGCTATCGCTTGGAGCAAAGGCGGTACTACCGCCATCAGACATCTGTAGTCGGGCGGTACTACCACCCAAAGGGAGGTAGCACCGCCAAAGACATGGTCGCTAAGCGGTGCTATCGCTCGCCCATTCATTAGCTTGAATGGGCCTTGTTCAAGGCCCAAAAAGCCTAGTAAGGGCCCGGTTGGTCACTACCAATTTAGAGCAGGATTAATTCAAAATCCTTGCCCTAAGTACGTGCCAACTACTAAATTAAAACATAATTAACAGTGATTTAAACTAACATTCTTCAAGTCTTATTTCGGCGAGCTTTACGATGAGACTTCGACGGTCCTCCGATATTTCCCTCGGATTTCTTCCGACGGATTCCCAACATGCTCCCGGCTTGTATGGCATCCTCAACGAGTCTTCGACAAGCTTCCGAACTTTCTTGGCAAAGTTCTGCGAACCTTCAACAATCTTTGCGATGAACTTTCGAAAACTTCGGCAAGTCCCTGATTCGATCTTGGTTGGTTCCGACAACACTTCCGACGATCCTTCGGACTTCCGATGAACTCTTGAACACCCGACGGACTTGACCTCGGCAAATCACTTTATGTTTCTGACCCATCGTAGTTAATCCTGCACACTTATCTTTGACAATATAGATTAGAACAAATATTTCACCAATTGATTTTATCATCAAAATCCGAGATTCAACATGCCCTTTAGCCATGTCATGGTATATGGAGTTTGCCAATGCATTTTCCTCCTCCACGACCCATATTACGATCAAACGCTCTCCCTTTATGAGAGCAAGGGATCCATGACTCCCCGGAAGTCCCGCCTTTGCGGTACTATGACATTACAATGCCCATGGCACTACTATCCATTGTCGCGCATATGCGTCCCTTATTTATGATCGATAGATCCGCCTATGTGGCACTATAGCATTCCTCTAAGTCTACCTTCATTCTAACCAATGATTGATTTTGGGTAGTTGAGTCCCTTTAGACTCGTCGTTGCTTCCTCACCCTTTTTCAACCACTTACTTCAACAACTCTATGTTCTCTGAGCAGTTCCACTTGGTCGATACAAAGACAGACTGCAATTCCCATGTATGGCCTCCGCCATCATGTTGCAGGGCTTGCACCACTTCTGTTCCCCTTAGCTTCATTGGTCACTACGTTCGCTTACTCGGCCTTATCCTCTAACTTTTCGGTCTCCCTTAAGCGAATTTGAGCTCTGAAGCTGTCCAAAACTTCAGCTGCTCCGATCATACATCTGCATAATCCAGTCCCCCCATGGGACTTACTGGTACTTGCATCTGAACTTCTTCCTCGATAGTGCATAATCCCCATAAGCTGATGTCCAAGGCTTCCATTCAATGCAACCTTCGATGCACATATAGAAGACCCACCTCTGTGGTACCGTGGCATTCCCTACTTGAATCCATAGCCCTTCTTGTCGTCATGTCATTAATCAAAGTGGAGCTCCCGGTCGCGCTCCCGATCATACCTACGTATGGCCTTATCTCTCACGGGACTCACCGTGTGTGTCGCCTTGTCACGAACCATTCCATCATGATCCGCTGCATCATGTCACCTCCTGGTGACATCTCCTTACATTCTAATCCTTCTGGTATGAATTCGAATTACGATATCTCCATGTGTGGACTCTGCCAACACATCGTAGGTCCTTTGCCACCTTCGATTCTGTTCGCTCCTTTGGCAATCAACATTCGTCCACTCGCTCTCGGGTCACACTCAGATGAAGCCTGGCTCTAGGATAGTCCATCGCCTAATAGCTCCTCTGAAGTCCCTTGACTTCACTGAAATTGGTGCACCATTGTCTGGATTCTGGGCCTATGCCCCTACCAGCACAATCTTCATTGCCCACCACTTTCCTCATGACAACTCGAATAGCAACACTATGGTATATTCTTCAAGAATACCTGCCTCTGCATCCTCTTGCCCCTGCCAAGGGATTCTGACACCAACTATGCCTCTGCAAGCTGTATCACCTTAGTTTCTCCATCAAATGCTTCACCGAGATAAGGTGCATGTGCCTTGAAGTTCTCTTCATCTTTGGCACCATGCAAGATGAGTCTGCTCTATCAAAATAATAAACCCATGGAACGACATGATCCTGCTCCTACCTCTGCAAGAGTCCATGTCCTTGACCTCTGTCTAAGGAAAGCTCCAAGCCCCTTCTCCATGTTCTATCTTCTATGCCACTCCCTTCATGTAGCTTGGGTGTTTCAACAAGTTATCCCCAAGTTGCTCTACTTCTCGATTTGCATAGAGTTAATGGTAATCCTCACGCCCACCATTCCACAGGTCAGCCCTTTGTTGAGTCCAATCTCCATATCGGCTCCAAGTGTGCTTTCAATTTGTGTTGCCTTGGGTCGCTCCCCCACTTGATATCGCTATGCGTCCACCAACGCATTGCCTCCTACGAGATCATGTGATGACTCGTCGCCGCTCTGTCACGGACTTAGCTGGTTTTGCCTAAGCCGTGCGGCACCAATGCGTATCACCGCAAAGGTCAGCCTACCCGAAATCTCCTACAATCCCTTAGGACTGCAAAAGAGAAGACGGGACAGAGAAAGCGCTTCACACGGGATCCACAAGCCACTCTTTTAGTAAACACTTTATAGCCAATGCACATTCCAACAATGGATATCACAAGCTCAGAACAGTTGCACAACAAAGGTATAAAATTGGTCCACTACTGAGATCGAATTCTATTACAAGTATTCCTCGACGCGTACTTTATGTACAAGCCTACAATGGCTGTCAAACTCACTCAAATAGGGCATTTTGCCTTTGGCAAGCCCTTTACAAGCTTTACAAGTGACAACCAACCAAAAAGGGACACGGACAAGCACAAGCATTACACCGAACAAGCCGTTTACAATTTTGTCCGTGACATTCTCCCCACTTAATCCTCGGACGTCCTCGTCGAAGCCTTTCTTGACGTTGCAACTTCTTTTCTTTGTTGGATCTTGATCTTACGCTCTGCTGCGATGCGCCCCTTGGCTCCCATTTGTTCTCCGCTTGTTGTTGAGGCGTCGAACTTTAATCCGCCGTGCTTGCTTCAACTCGCCAATGACTCTGACTTTGGTGTGGGGTTGGCAAAGTTGTCTTGATCCTTCTTTGGTTCTTGCGGATTCATCGATGAAGGAGAAGACCATCTTTGATATGCGCGATCTTCAAATTCTTCTTGTCTCTTGAACTGGATAGATGCTTTGTTGGAGCTTTAACGAGCATCACCTCGCAACCTTTGAAGTTTTCGTGTCCTTCCTCCGTAAAATTTGCCCATCGAATCTTCTTCCACTTAGTTGTCTTGAAGGGTCTTCACATCTGCAGAGCTCCTCATTTGGATAACTAAGAGAGCTGGGGTACTAGAGTTCCGCCCATTCTCTTGGGAGTTGAGAAGGCAAAGGTTACTTGTCTTCGCCCGCCTCCTCGAGGTTGTACTGCCGATGCGTCAAGTCAGTTCTTGGAATTCACCTGCTCTTAGCTCACACTCCAGAAGCACTTGAAGTGTTTGCAATCCTTGCTTGTTGAGTCGCCTCTTGTGATTCACCTTCTCATTGCCATCGAACTTACGGAATGCAAGAAGTTATCACTCCAACTTGGAGTAAGTCTCCGATAGATTTGGTCGCCTTTGGGATTGTACCGCCTTCTCCATCATTTCTCGCCGACTCCTCCGAGTAGTGAAAGGTACAGCACGCGTCTTGCATTTGCTCGATCCTTGGTCATGCACTCTTGCATCGACCAAGTCCTTCACTCACGGCTATCTTGATAGAAAGTGCGTTGACATTGGTCTTACGAAGTTCTCGGCCTTCGCCCTTGACCTTGTCTTGGTACATGGAGTTTGCCAAAGCATTCTCCTCCTCCACGGCCCATATCACGACCAAGTGCTCTCCCTCTAAGAGAGCAAGGGATTGATGACTCCCGGAAGTCCCGCCTCGGCGGTACCATGGCATCGCGACGCCAATGTCACTACTATCCGTTGTCTCGCATCTGCATCCCTTCTTCGTGATCGGTAGATCTCGCCTCTGTGACATTGTGACACCCCTCCGAGTTCACCTTCAATCTAACCGATGATCGATATTGGGTATTGAGTCCCATTGGACTCGTCATTGCTTCCACGCCCTATTCGACCCCGCTTCAACACCTCTGTGTTCTCTCGAGCGATTAAGCAGTCGATGGAAATACAGATCGCAACTCCCATGTGTGGCCACCGCCACTCATGTTGTAGGACTTGCACCATTTCTGTTCTCCTTAGCTTCATTGGCTGCAATGTTAAACACTCGGCCTTGTCCTCGACTTGCCGGGCTCCTTAAGCGAAATGTGAGCTCAAGTAGTTCCACTCTTCACGAGCTCCGATCATACCTCTGATGATCCAGTCCCCAAATGGGACTCCCTGGTATTTGCATCGAACTTCTTCCTTGAGAGTGCTGGCCCCATAAGCTGATGTCCAAGGCTTCCATTCAATGCAACATTCGGTGCACGCACGGAAGACCCGCCTCTGCGGTACCATGGCATTCACTGCTTGAATCCATAGCTCTTCTTACCGTCGTGTTGTTCACCAACTTGGAGCTCCTTGTCGCGCTCCCGGTCATATTTCCAGATGACCATGTCCCTCACGGGATCTGCTGTGTGTCGATTTGCCACGAACCATTCCACTCCGATCCCCTGCATCGTCGCCTCCTGGTGACATCTCCTTGCATCTCGATCCCGTGGTATGAACTCGAAGCTGCGATATCTCCATGTGTGGACTCGCCAACACATCGCAGGCCTTCGCCGGCCGATTCTATTCGCTTCTTTGGCAATCGAACTTCGTCCACCCACTCTCGGGTCACACTCGGACGAAGCCTAGCTCTAGGATAATCCATTGCCTAGCAGCTCCTCTGAAGTCTCCTGACTTCGCTGAAATAGGTGCACCATTGTGCCGGATCTGGGACTCGCCCTACCAAAGACAATCTCCGCTGCGCACCGCTTTCCTCATGGCAACTTGAATAGCAACACTGTGGCATATTCTTCAAGAGTAGCTGTCTCTGCATCCTCTTGCCCGTGTCAAGGCTTTTTGACACCAACTTTGCCTCAAAGAAACCGCCGCCTTAGAATCTCCACCAAATGCATCATCGAGATAAGGTGCATGTGCCTCAAAGCTCCCTTTGTCTTTGGCACCATGCAAGATGAGTCGACTCCATCTGAATATGAAACCCATGGAACGACATGATCTGGTTCCTGCCTCTGCAAGAGTCCATGTCCTTGACCTTTGTCTAAGGAAAGCACCAAGCCTCCGCTCCCTGTTCCATCTTCAAAGCCAACTCCTTCACGCGATTTGGGTACTTCACCAAGTTTTCCCCAAGTTGCTCGCTTCTCGATTAGCATTGGATTAATGGTGGCCCTCACGCCCACCATTCCACGGGTCAGCCCTCTGTTGAGTCCGATCTCCCTATCGGCTCTTAGTGTGCCTTCACTTTGTGTTGCCCTGGGATGCTCCCCCACTTGATCTCGCTATGCGTCCACCAACGCATTGCCACTTGCGAGATCATACGATGACTCCTCATTGCTCACTCGATCCCTCGAGCTCTGTCTTGAGGTACTCCTCAGCGATTCATTGCACCGCATTCACATTCGGAGAGCGGGACTTATCCTTCTGGATATCCGCCCGTCGGAGCAACATCTCTCTTCGCATCCTTCCCTCTGGAAGTTTTGGAGACCACCGTCCCCTTGGACTACTCCGCCTTTGCTGAACAAACTGTGCCCAATTCTGCCTTCGCAAATGCACTTTGCTAGATTGTGACACCTCACCAATACAGCTCACACTGCACCCCTCTGGGTCTAGCAACATGCTGCACCTGTTGCATATTTCAGCTTCATACGAAAGTATCCTGCACATGCCGAAGAGAAAGTTTCAATGCTCCAATGCACGGACTTTCAGCCGCCTTGGGATGGCCACGGACAGTCCATCGTCCGCATGCAAGACCTTGCATGAGTATCGAATTCCTTGAGTTTGCAACTTTCCTCACCTCTGTGAGCTTTGCACAACTCTTTCGATCATTGAGCAACCCACTGTAACTTGCACGGTCTCATCCTTGGCCAAGCACCCCGCTTGCCTCGAGCACCGTCAAGTTTGGGTGTCAATGTCGAGCCACTGCTCGAACTCAGCCATCCCCACCTTTGTGCGCTCCGCAATTCTTCTTAGCTTGTCCTCGTGGTGCCTGACAAGGTCCCCCACGTTTGCATGCTAAGTGTTTCTAAGTGAGCTTGTCCCGCTCTGATACCAACTGTCACGGACTTAGCTGGTTTTGCCTAAGCCGTGCGGCACCAATGCGTATCACCGCAAAGGTCACCTACCGAAATCTCCTGCAATCCCTTAGGACCTGCAAAAGAGAAGACGGGACAGAGAAAGCGCTTCACACGGGATCCACAAGCCACTCTTTTAGTAAACACTTTATAGCCAATGCACATTCCAACAATGGATATCACAAGCTCAGAACGGTTGCACAACAAAGGCATAAAATTGGTCCACTACAGACCGAATTCTATTACAAGTATTCCCTCGACGCGTACTTTATGTACAAGCCTACAATGGCTGTCAAACTCACTCAAATAGGGCATTTTACCTTTGGCAAGCCCTTTACAAGCTTTACAAGTGACAACCAACCAAAAGGGACACGGACAAGCACAAGCATTACACCGAACAAGCCGTTTACAATTTTGTCCGTGACAGCTCGCTCGGTCCGTTGAACTTTGTCTTGAGACACTCCTCCTCAATGTGTGCAGTCTGTTATATATGATTCTCCCTTTGAAGAACTAAGACTTATCCCTCCTAGATATATGCCCCGTTGGAGCAACTTTTCTCTTCGCATCCTTCCCTCTGAAAGTTTTGGAGATCATCATCCCCTTAGACTACTTCGTCTTGCTGAACAAATGGTGCACTATTCTGCCTTCGCAAATGCATTTGCTAGATTGTGACTTTTCGCTAATACAACTCCCACTGCACCCCTCTAGGTCTAGCAACATGCTGACCCTACTGCATACTTCAGCCTCTTGCGAACATACCCTACATATGCCGAAGAGAAAGTTTCAATGCTCCATGGTGCCGACCTTCGGCCACCTTGGGATGGCCACGGATAGTCCATCGCTCGTATACAAGCCCTTATATGAGTATCGTATTCCTTGAGTTTGCAACTCTCCTCACCTCTGTGAGCTTTGCATAACTTTTTCGATCGTTGAACAACCAACTCTATCTTGCACGGTCTCATACTTTACCAAGCACCCGGCTTGCCTCGAGCACCGTCAAGTTTGGGTGCCAACGTCGAGCCACTGCTCGAACTCAACCATCCCAACCTTTGTGCACTACATAATTCTTCTTAGCTTGTCTGTCCTCGTGGTGCCTCTTGCACAAAAGGGTTGGCCATTCCTCTGAATGTCATTCTCGGATGCCTACTCCTCTAAGCGACTCCTTCCCCTACAATTCCATGTTCGTCTGCAAAGGTCAACCTCCCTGAAATCTCCTACGATCCCTTAGGACCTGCAAAAGAGAAGATGGGACAGAGAAAGCGCTTCACACGGGATCCACAAGCAACTCTTTCAGTAAACACTTTCTAGCCAATGCAAATTCCAACTATGGATATCACAAGCTCAGAATGATTGCACAACAAAGGTATAAAATTAGTCCACTACAGACCGAAATCTAGTATAAGTGTCCACATGACACCATCATTATGTATAAGTCTGAAATGACTACCAAACTCGCTCAAATGGGACTGTTTAGCCTTTGGCCAACCCTCTACATGCTTTGCAAACTAAGAACAAACCGAAAAGACACGAACATGCATAAGCATTACACCGAACAAGCCGTTTATAATTTGTCCATGACGCTACGTCCACTCCCGATTCCTCTTCTCTTGAGGCCACCGACTTTCCACTAGTTGTCTTCCTTTTAACGGGTGAAGTCAAGCTCTCTTTTATAGTGCTTTCTCCTTTTGACGAGCTTAGGAGGTAACCCTTATAAGCACTAACACACTCCTCTCTTGAATACAAGTGAAGACTAGAGAAGAGAGGATTTTAATAGAATTTTCCTACTATTTGGTTCAGTGTACTTGTGTATTCAACCCAAGGATAGGAGGGGTTTTTATAGGCTCCAACCTGATTCAAACTTAGAGCCAAAAACCTTTCCATCCGGGTTTATCGGGTATTGGCGGTACCATCGCCTATCACTAGTGGTACCACCGCTAGTTTAACCCTAACACTGGTGGTACTACTGCCTGTTTGGTGGTACTATCACCAGTTTGATGGTACCACCGCTTGACACACTAACATGGTCAATGTACTAGGCGGTACCACCGCCCAGGTGTTCTACCACAAGGCGGTACCCACCGCTTAGTACAACTTGAGGAGTTGAACTTGGGCGGTGCCATTGCCCCAGTCTAGCGGTGCCACCGACAAACAGGTCCAGCACTATTGGTTGGGCCTTAAGCTCGGCTCAAACCTGTCACATCCCAGAATTTATAAAATATAATAAATTATCATTTTATTATTCGTAATTTATAAAATACACTCCTTTCTTAAATTCAAATCCTTACCTTTACAATAGTAAATATTTTATTAACAAGAAAAGATTACATCTTCTTGGTAGGGTCACAAGTCTCTTCCACCCAAGCTTCATATCAATTGCAAAATTATAGATTATGTTGAAAATAAATATAAGATAAAAATATATCAGTAACCACACATGCTGGTAGGAACCTCGAAAAAATCATAAAAATAATCTAACATTCATGAAACAAATGTCAATAATTTAATAAGAAATAATAATATATGAATTCATTATAAAACTTAAACATCTAAAAAAATAATGATAATTTCTTAAGCAAAATCATGCATCGGTCACATGCAACACATACAAGATAACTAGATAACAAAGGCGTACATCACACCCGATGGTGCACTCTCCCAACAGCGAATGGAGAGGCAAACTCCACGGGATGGATTCCTCCCAACAGCAGATGGAGATAATCCATATCGCATTCCCAACAACGGATAGAGTGGTATCCCTCACCCGCCTAAGTGGGGATACGTTCCTCCCAACAGCGGATGGAGGAATCGTCTAACCATCACGTCTGATGGTCCGCTAATCCCCGAAGGGAATCGCCATACCTACCCTCGGCAAGGATACATAAAGATCCATGATCATTCATTTACATTCACTCATTCAATCACACATGCATCCGAGAAATAGTATGATCAAATATTACAAGAGACCATGCTTTATGTATGATCTACTAGACTATGTCCATTGGTGGCTTCGCATTGTGATAGGCCCGTAGCTCCTTTCACAGGTTGCACTTCTAATATAGACCATTAGCCTAGTTACATCTACTACATGGTACAATCATATCAATATCATAAACTTAAGAAAAGTAGAAAACCAATAATCATTTTCATATAACATCTTCAAGTAAACATTTAAATTCATCAAACCATAAAGGCTTAAAAATAGTAATCTCTTAATAGTCTTCAATCAACCAAAACCCTAATTAGAATAGCTCAATTGGCTTAAATCAAATTCAATCTAATTATGGCCTAATAGAATCAATCTCAAATCCTTATAGAATCGATCTAGAATCACCCTAGACTGGTCTAATTTAGATTTGATTGATCTCGATTAGGTCAAGTAGATTGAACTAGTCAAGTTAGTCTGGAATCACCCTAAACTGATCTTAACCGATCAAACATGTCTGATTTAGTCAAAAGAGCTCAAACCAATAAAGGAAGAGAAAATCAGACTATATCATATAGTGCTAGCCCAAAATTGAACCAACCCACCTGAGTTTTGGATGGGTCATATGTGCTACACATGCCTGTCCTAAGTAATAGGTTAAGCTGAGGTACAACGGGCTATATAGAGGAGCGATGATGTATCTAACGCCAATCGTAACGCTGGGCAGGCTTAACTTCATGGACTAGGCTAAGCCTTACTCAAAAGTTGGGCTAAGTCTTACCACTGAACTAGGCCATGCTTGGCTAGCGAGTTGGGTCATGCTTAGACACATGATTTAGAGTTGTATCTGACTATATGGAATAGGTTATACTTAGCCGCATGAGTTGGCCTATGCCTAGCCACATGATTAGATTGTACCTTACCACATGGGCTAAGACGTACAAAACCACATGGACTGGATCATATCTAACCACATGACTGAATCAAGCCTGGTCACATAGGTTAGATCATATCTTACCACATGGGCTGGCTCTTACCTAGCCACATGGACTGGGTTATGCCTAATCACATGGGTTAATTATACCTAGCCACATATGTTGGGTCGTACATAACCATATGGGCTGAGTCGATCTGGTCTAGTAGATCAACTTAACTTAAGTCAAACCACAACTAGAATCCTCTTATAAATTATATTTCAAAAATATAAATTATCAAGAATAACTCAAATACATGAATTAAAGAATTTAAATCCATAATCTTAAATTTAAAACTAATTAAATCATAGGAATTCACACATAATTCTTAAAATACAAAAATATCTAATTAAATAAATTAGATCCATTAATCTAAAAATAAGAATTTTAATAGTTAAATCAATATTAAAACTCACTTAAGCTTAAGAGATTAATATAAATCAAATAATCATTTTAATATTATGAATCAATTATCATTATTTATTAATTATAAAATTTCAAAAATTCAAATATTGTTATGCATCATAAAATTTATAACAATACTAATATCAATATTTCAAAACATAAATCAAACCAAATAAAAAAGGAGAAAGGATCCTACCTCTTCTTGGCTATCCTTTCATCGAGATTATCTCCTCGAGAAGTCCTCTCCTCGATCCTCCCATTGTCAGGCTTGGTGAGGAACGAGGGAAGAGGAGTCCCCTTATATAGGAGAAGATAAGATCTCCCTAAAAGGTAAGTAAATATTTAATTTTATATTAAATTTATTTTTATTTTACTTTCACACACAAAGATAGAAACATAATATTCATTTATAATGGTTCACATTTAAAAATAGAATGTATACTATTTAAAAATAGTAAGATTCCTAACTTATCCACGTGATTAAGAAAATCAAATTTAATTATTTCCTTAACTATAATACACAAACATGGAAGTTAATAATAAAGTAATATATTATTTATAGTAATTAATTTATGTTAAGGGAGAAATCATCAGTGATTACATTTCTCCCCCACTAAATAGAAATTTGATCCCCAAATTTAATTAAAAATAATATTAATCAATATAGTTAGCTCTTGAAATACTAAGTCAAAAGACAAATTTGAAAACTATTTAGATTAAATATACCACTCAAAGACTTTAAGTTAAAAGATTTTTTAAATATTTTTTAACATAAAATATATGATAAATTAATGAAATTCATCGAATAAATTTGATTTTAGATTACTCATAACAAGTATATCAAATTCTATATCAAAGAAATCAATGAAATTTTTAAGTTTTAAAAGTTAATTGATTATTGACAAAAATATAAGTTGAAGTGTAACTCAAAAGCAATTGAAATGTTGAAAATTTATCAAACTATTCAACATATATTCTTTTATAATTTCAAATGATTTATATATTATATATGTCAAAGAAATAACATTATATTTAATTCTCATTTGATTCCATCATTGTCTTAAATAATATCTAATAATTAATTTGATATTAAGTTTTATTCAAATTAATTACTCATATAATTAATGCATGATCAAATTTATTCAACTACAAAGATATATATTGTATTAATGTCAAAAATAATTTTTACAAATCATCCTAACATATGTCAAATCTAATATATATGATAACAAAAATTATAAAGATAAAAACTTCTTAATTTATATTTTTAAAAGATCCTATAAAATTTTTGTACTTAAAATTATCAAAACTTTTACCTTCAAGAGAATAACTGAAACTTAGTATAATCTTTAATTAGTAAAACTAGATATGTTAACTATAAGTATTCATAACGATGTAAGATAAAACTAAAAAAGATAATTAATTATCAATCCTAAAACTACACAATAAGTAACAAATATATTTTATTTATCTTACTCATAATTATAGATAAAATAATATTCTGGAACAAAGGGTAACAAAATAATTTGTCAAACTATAGTAGATATTTTGTCAAATTTCATTCATATATTATCTACCTTAAATTTACAACAGAATTATAAGAATGAATTTTTTATCTCCAACATGAAAATGACATGATCAAAATAATAAATGCTATAAGGCTTATGCAATAAACTTAATTTATTTATAAAATAAAAATCTAAATATTTTACAGTAAACATAAGCATCATAAAATATTTTTATTTAGATTATCAACTTATTTTTATAAATTTAATATGTGCATCTTTATGAATAACTAAGTTTACTATATGTATATCAAAATATGTACATTCTATATTCAATTTCATAATTCTTATCTACTTTTGAAACGAAGACAAGAGTGTCATGAGAAAATCACATTCAAAATATAAAACTTTATGAGTTTTTAAGATAAACTAATACAATACTTATTTTAATTTGGAGAAAAAAAATAAAATTTTAGCCTTTTACTTAATAATACAATTACAAGTAATTTAACGAGATTCTTTTGCGTAACATCTTTAATCAATCAATTCCTTATAAAAAAAATAAATCATATTTGACTCAATAAAATAATCTTATAAATCATATTCAACTCAACAAAATAATCCTAATATCCTAAAATCATGCTTTAGTTGCATTCCTATGTAATTCTCAAAATATATATCTCAAAAACTAATTGGATCATCTAATATTCTAATCTTAGGATCCTATAGTCCAACAGGTCCTCAAAATCATTGCTCTGATAACATTAAAATTATCACATCCCAGAATTTATAAAATATAATAAATCATCATTTTATTATTCGTAATTTATAAAATATACTCCTTTCTTGAATTCAAATCTTGCCTTTACAATAGTAAATATTTTATTAACAAGAAAAGTTCACATCTTCTTGGTAGAGTCACAAGTCTCTTCCACCCAAACTTCATATCTATTACAAAATTATAGATTATGTTAAAAATAAATATAAGATAAAAATATATCAGCAACCACACATGCTGGTAGGAACCTCGAAAAAATCATAAAAATAATCTAACATTCATGAAACAAATGTCAATAATTTAATAAGAAATAATAATATATGAATTCATTATAAAACTTAAACATCTAAAAAAACAATGATAATTTCTTAAGCAAAATCATGCATCAGTCACATGCAACACATACAAGATAACTTGATAATAAAGGCATACATCACACCCGATAGTGCACTCTCCCAACAGCGGATGGAGAGGCATACTCCACGGGATGGATTCCTCCCAACAGCGGATGAAGATAATCTATATCACACTCCCAACAACGGATGGAGTGGTATCCCTCACTCGCCTAAGTGGAGATATGTTCCTCCCAACAACGGATGGAGGAACCGTCTAACAATCACGTCTGATGGTCCGCTAATCCCCGAAGGGAATCGCTATACCTGCCCTCGGCAGGGATACATAAACATCCATGATCATTCATTTACATTCACTCATTCATTCATACATGCATCCAAGAAATAGTATGATCAAATATTACAAGAGTCCATGCATTATGTATGATCTATTAAACTATGTCCATTGGTGGCTTCGTACTGTGATGGGCCCGTAGCTCCTTTCACAGGTTGCACTTCCAATATAGATCATTAGCCTAGTTACATCTACTACATGGTACAATCATATCAATATCATAAACTTAAGAAAAGTAGAAAACCAATAATCATTTTCAAATGACATCTTCAAGTAAACATTTAAATTCATCAAATCATAAAGGCTTAAAAATAGTAATATCTTAATAGTCTTCAATCAACCAAAACCCTAATTGGAATAGCTCAATTGGCTTAAATCAAATTCAATCTAATTATGGCCTAATAGAATCAATTCAAATCCTTATAGAACCGGTCTGGAATCACCCTAGACTGGTCTAATTTAGATTTGATTAATCTCGATTAGGTCAAGTAGATTTGAACTAGTAAGTTAGTCTGGAATCACCCTAAACTAATCTTAACTGATCAAACATGTCTGATTTAGTCAAAAGAGCTCAAACCAATAAAGGAAGAGGAAATCAAACTATATCATATAGTGCTAGCCCAAAACTGAACTAACCCACCTAAGTCTTGGACGGGTCATATGTGCTACACATGCCTATCATAAGTAATAGGTTAAGTTAAGGTACAACGGGCTAGATAGAGGAGCGATGATATATCTAACGCCAATCGCAACGCTGGGCAAGCTTAACTTCATAAACTAGGCTAAGCCTTACTCATAAGTTGGGCTAAGCCTTACCATTGAACTAGGCCATGCTTGGCTCGCGAGTTGGGTCATACTTAGACACATGATTTGGGGTTGTATCTGACCATATGGAATAGGTTATATCTAGCCGCATGAGTTGGCCTATGCATAGCCGCATGAGTTGGCCTATGCCTAGCCACATAATTAGATCGTACCTTACCACATGGGCTGAGACGTACAAAGCCACATGGACTGGATCATACCTAACCACATGACTGAATCAAGCCTGGTCACATAGGTTAGATCATATCTTACCACATGGGCTGGCTCTTACCTGGTCACATGGGATAGGTCATGCCTAGTCACATGGGTTAATTGTACCTAGCCACATAGGTTGGGTCGTACATAACCATATGGGCTGAGTCGATCTGGTCTAGTAGATCAACTTAACTTAAGTCAAACCACAACTAGAATCCTCTTATAAATTATATTTCAAAAATATAAATTATCAAGAATAACTTAAATACATGAATTAAAGAATTTAAATCCATAATCTTAAATTTAAAACTAATTAAATCATAGGAATTCACACATAATTCTTAAAATACAGAAATATCTAATTAAATAAATTAGATCCATTAATCTAAAAATAAGAATTTTAATAGTTAAATCAATATTAAAACTCACTTAAGCTTAAGAGATTAATATAAATCAAATAATCATTTTAATATCATGAATCAATTATCATTATTTATTAATCATAAAGTTTTGAAAATTCAAATATTGTTATACATCATAAAATTTATAACAATACCAATATCAATATTTCAAAACATAAATCAAACCAAATAAAAAAAGGAGAAAGGATCCTACCTCTTCTCGGCTATCCTTTCCTCGAGATTATCTCCTCGAGAAGTCCTCTCCTCGATCCTCCCATTGTCAGGCTTGGTGAGGAACGAGGGAAGAGGAGTCCCCTTATATAGGAGAAGATAAGATCTCCCTAAAAGGTAAGTAAATATTTAATTTTATATTAAATTTATTTTTATTTTACTTTCACACACAAAGATAGAAACATAATATTCATTTATAATGGTTCATATTTAAAAATAGAATGTATACTATTTACCTCCTAAAAATCATATCACTTATTAGGAAATCAATCAATCAATAATCTAATTGATTAGTAAGATTCCTAACTTATCCACGTGATTAAGGAAATCAAATTTAATTATTTCCTTAACTATAATACACAAACATGGAAGTTAATAATAAAGCAATATATTATTTATAGTAATTAATTTATGTTAAGGGAGAAATCATCAGTGATTACATTTTTAAAGTCATGACCCAGCCTTATGGGCTAACTAGCCTATCAACTTCGTTTTGACCTATGAACCATTGGTCAAAATACTTAAGCTAAAGTTATTAGTAATATATTCATCAGACTCATATAAGCCAATCTTAATCCCACCCACTTTCGATATGGGACTATTGGACTAACTAGGGGTATTACAATGTCCCCTACTTAAACGGCTTGACGTCCCCGTCAAGGCCCATATCAGACCCTAGCATGGTGCATGTGAGGCATAGCCTAGTGGTGGCTCCACGCTATGATGAGTTCTCTGACTTCATCCACGTAACTCTTTCCTACTCAAGCCTACCTCACCATGCTTGATACTAGGTCGGCTCTGATACCAAAAGTCATGACCCAGCCTGATGGGCTAACTAGCCTATCAACTTCGTTTTGACCTATCAATCACTGGCCAAAATGCTTAAGCTAAAATTATTAGTAGTATATTCATCAGACTCATATAAGTCAATCTTAATCCCACCCACTTTCGATATGGAACTATTGGACTAACTAGGGGTGTTACAAAACCAGTCCATTATAGGACCCAATTGGCTCCTACTAGGATTATTGTATTAACACTTAATCCTAACCCTAATTATATGCTAACTATAAATTATAAATATTTCCTAAGCTAATACAAAGTCCAACACATCAAGTCTTCCTCCGACGAGATTCCGACGAACTTTCGGCGGTCTTCCGACGAACCCTCGAACACCATTCTGTGGACTCCCAACAAGCTCCTGGACTTCTCGATTGACCTTGGTGAGTTCCAACAAGCTTCTTTGATAAGCTCCGATCTTTCTCGGCGAGCTCTACGAACTTCTGACGAATCTTCTGGCGAACTTTCGAAAACCCTTCGGCAAGCTCCCTTACTCATTCTCGGCCAATTTCGGCAGTACTTCCAATGAATCTTCAGAATTCCGTCGAACTCTCGAACTCCCAACGATTTCATCGCACTTGACTCCGGCACTTTGTTTTGCTTTATGTCTTTATTGTTATCATAGTTAATCCTGCACACTAAGTAAATCTTAACCTTACTTCGATCTAAACAATTATTACATGAATCAACATCTTGTTGCTTGACACGTCATTGGTCGACGCTTCGTCTAGTTCTTCAGCGCACCGTCTTCTCTTTCGGCCTGTTGCCTAATCGACGGTTGACCTCCGCAACCCCAATCTCCTTGGCGCAACACCACTCTTCTTGGCCTGATACCAGATGTCCGAAGCCTTTTACCGATTGTCGACCAGACCTTCGGCACAACGTCCAATCTCCTAACGTGATTTCCTCCGGCGCAACGCTGATTCATCTTGTGTCAATTGTCTAATCCTGATCGACAGTAGACCTGCGTCACTCAAAATGCAGTTAGACAATAAAACACAATCAATTAGTCTTATCATCAAAATCCGAGACCCAACATAGATGTCATGACAAAGTCAACATGTTGAAAGATTGAGTGATATTCCAAAAGACAGGATGATATGTCAAAGGTTTAGATGAAGTATCAAAAGACCGGACGACATATCAAAAGAGTGGACATATGCCGAGTGGTTAATTAGTTAAAGGTATTAATTGATATAATTTTAAGTCAATTTGAGTCGATATTGGACTAAATAAAGTTTACTTATCATGAAAGCTATTAGGGTTGAAGTTAGGTCAAATTTAAGTTATTATAATGTCAAACATATGGCTTAAACTACCTATGTCATTAATGGTATCACCTATGGCACTAGTTGTACAACCAAAATTAAGTTTTACTATATCGTATCAAAAATTATAACGGGAGTATCGTGGCTTCATATTAAAAATTATAATGATAGTACTACAAGAGTTTAGTATTATGGCTATCATCTAAAGTCAATCGTAGTATTACTCGTATCGTGAAATATCAAATATTTAAAATTTTACTTTATTCTGGAAATTTTTTAGGAGCTATAAAGGCCTCGCTTAGACTTCTTTTATGGAAGATCTATTCTTGAGTTTACGAAGCATTTTAACTCTCTAAAGTATTGTTTAAGTTTTTTCTTACTCTTAAGTTTAGTTATAATACTAAATAGTAGAATGTGAGAGATCTTATAAAAGATTGAGTGTGAAGATTCTCTTCTAAATTTATTAAAAAGAGAAAGGGCATAAAAGATTATTGATCTTCATTCGTTTAAAGCTGGATTAGCAATGAAAGATAATAACATCTAGCTAAAAAGAATCAATAGTGGACGGTTAGGAATATTAAACTACTATAAATTAATTTATATATCTTTCTCTACATATGACTTTTGTTTATGATTGCTTACTTATTATCATCCATTAGACTTGTAAATCTTACTCAATATTTGATTGATCATATTTTCAATATATTTTTTGATTAAATTTAAAATTAATTAAAATATACTATAATATTAATTCATCCCTCTCTAGAGCATTAATATCCTAACACATGCAAGGGTTGATCAATACACTGTAAACCAAGATAGTTATAAAGATGAAATAAAAAAAATTATAATTATGAATCACACAAAACTTATTGTCCAAGTGTATTCCCTAACCCTGCGTGCAACTGCTCCATGCACGACTTGAGAACCAATCGGACGATCTGCGCACGAGTGGAAAATCTAAAGCGAGAATGAGAAGAAAATAAGCTCAGTAATACGTGAAAAGCGCTGAGAGCATGAAATTTCGATGAACTTTTAACTGATGAGGGACTACCACATTGCAACATGTGAGCGTGCCACATGGCACGTGGTAACTCACCACTTTCAGAAGCATGCGCAAATCATGCCATCCAAAACTGACGTCACGCACATAGTATCCTGCCACGTTATCATGCCGTGCATTACGCGTCACAAGCTTGCAAGTGCCGAGTTGTGCATGGAAAAAGTCAAACGGAAGGGAGAAGAGAGTAAAGGCAAACTTATCATATTAGTATTTTTTTTTTTGTTAAATCCCTAACAATTCTCCACAAAACATAAAATTATCTTAAAATAAATAAATAAATAATATAAAATAAAAGTTGTCAGTGGTGCATCTACTATATTATGCGGTTTGATGCCTTTGAAAATAAAATTTTATTTAATAAAATAAATATTTATTTGATCCAAACTTTGGATTATATCTTCCTAGGTTTACGTGTTAATAATCAGATATAAATATCTTATTTATTCATTAGAAATTGTAAGTATTGCCAAAATCCTTAGCTATGGTTATTTACATATTCTCTCATATATTAGATTCCTGTAAAGCTATCGATAAAGTCATATCTCAAAAAATTGCTATTTGATCTTTTAAAGTTATGTTTTTCTCATACCTCTACATATAAGTACTATTAATCATAAGGATAAGTTTGAGGATAAACTCTATATCTATATATATTACGATGCTAACCGATGTGCTCTTTAGTTAATCAATCAACTTATTATTATCATATTGAAGTTGTTCAAAGGAACTACTAGAGGTTGGATTCCCAAAGCTTATTTTAAGCTAAGATCCCTCTCCTCGATGGCACAAGGACCTTGGTCTTATTGAAACCTTTGTTAGGATAGTTATATTATTAGTTTTAATTAAAAATATAATAAAATAAAAATCTAACCATCTAACAGTCTTTTATCTAATCTTTATCTATCTACTAATTTTGGCATTTATAATTTTTTTTACAATAATCAATTGCAGCTCTCTAGCCACAAAAAATGAAAACAGAAGTAGGGTTAGAAATCAATGGATGATAGGAAATCAAAATTTTAAGCAATTTAGTTTTTTTTTTTTTTTTTTTAAGAAAGGATCATCTGTTGAGATTTAACAGTTCTACCTAAAGACTTGTGCAAGTCATTTTGGAGCAGTACGTATAGATCAAGAGGAAGGAGATCCTCCCAATTAATGTTACATCTATCAGATATAACTTAGCAGCCCAATGTGTTGCTTGATTACATTCAGGATAGCAGTGTATATGAATTACAACAAATGAGGTAGGTTGTAAAAGTAGATGTTTAATATCCACAATGTTGTGGTTATAAGCCAAGGTGCTTGTTTGTCTGATGATAATAGTTCCTAGAGTATTGTTGAGTCTGTTTCAATCTAAAGTTTGGTGAATCCTTTCTCCAGTGCAAATTGTAATCACTTCTTAACATTCCATGTCTCACATTGTAATGCAGATTTTTATGTAGGTAGTGGATGCCTGCTGCACAACAGAAATCATTGTGATCATGAATGATGAAACCAGCTCCTCCATCCTGCAATATAGAGGACCCATCCGTATTATGTTTATACCAATTAAGCTTTAGAGTTTTGTACAATATTTCTCCTTCAGAAAGTGTTGTTCTAGCATAGTAGTTGGTATAAGCAATGGCTTGAGCCAAAATTGATCTAATAGAAGGCTTTTTACCATTAAAGAAAGCATTCTTTTGCATTTTCCATATGAACAACAGTTGGCTTGGAATAGCAGTCTGTGCAATTTTTTCCTTCCCTATTGTATTTCCTTCCTTAACCAATCATTGAGGAGCCAATGAATTCTAAATTAAAAGCTAATCTGTCAATTAAACGTACCACCAATCCCAAAGTTTGTTTGGAAAGGGACAATCAAAGAATAGCTGATCAATAGTTTCAGGATATGTTTGACATAGAGGACATGTTTTGATCAAGTAAATAAAATTTAATAAGTCTATCAGCAGTCGGTAGTAGTTTGTGAAGTAAACTTCAATAAACAAAAATATGTATCCTAGGAATTGTAGGAAGGTTCCACATATATTTCCAACCATACCAATTATGTTCAACTTCTTTACCTTTGAGTATAGTAAGTGATATGCACCTCTTGCAATAACTATTGTATTTTAATGCATAAAAAGACAGTATAAAAAGCTTCCAACTCTAGCTACTATGGTTAAATTTGGGAATGTTCTCGAGGTGGACAATACCATATCATATTTGGTATGCAGAATATTAGACCAAAGACTTCTATCTTTATTTAAATATCTACTAATTCTGGAAGCTTGTAAGGTATACTTGAAACTTCTAATGCCACCACCATTATCTTTACTTGCAGTAATTGTGTCCCATTTGATTAAATGAAGCCCTATAGAGTGTAAATTATTTTGCCATAGAAAGTTTTTAATTAAACTTTTTATTTTATTAATTATAAAATCTTGTATCCAAGTGACACTAAGAGTGTGGATAGGGATAGAGGTTAGCACTAATTTAGTTAAAACAATTCTGCTAGCTTGTGACGGATGTTTTGTTTGCCACGCTAGTTTAGCTTTAATCTTTTTGAGTATCTCTTCATGTGCACTAGGAAGGAATTTTTTCTTTTGGCAATTAAAGCACCTAAGTATTTAAAAGAAAATTTTTCTTCATAAAATCCTAAAAGAGTGCATACTTGAGTTCTAGGTATGAAAATTTTGTTTCATTGTAGCATAAGATTTTTTATTAGCCTTGAGATAAAGGAAAATATCATCAACAAACATAATATGACTAATTTTACTATTAGAGCCAAAATTGGGAAGAGTAGGTTGTTTATTTATAATGGCGATATTAAAGAGTTCAGTTAAAACTTGGGCCACCAAGATGTAAAGATAAAGTGATGTAAATAGTTGTCTTTAAAAAAAGATAAAATTTCTCTATTAGTAAGACAAGCAAAGGATGAAGAAGAAATATAAGATTGAATCCAATATATAAATTTTGAAAGAAAATTCATGTTAGAAATAACTTGAAGAATTGAAGTCCAAGAAAGTCTATCAAATGCGTTATCTAAGTCAAGTTTAACAAAAACCAAAGGATTTTTTTTCCTTTAGAAGAATACATAATGTGAGTTGTTTCGTGTGTTATTAAAATATTATCATAAATATTATATCTACAAATAAAGACAGATTGCTCACTACTAATAAGAGTCTTAAGGCAAAATTTTAGTCTACTAGTTAATACTTTAGCTAAGATATGATAATTTATATTAGAAAGGGCAATAGGCCTAAAATGACTGATAAGAGAAAGATTCTTGTGTTTTAGGTAAAAATAAAAAAGGTTTCAGACCAACAAGGTGGAATATAAGTATGATTATAAAAATTTTGAAAAACATTATTGAAGTAAGGGGCAAGAATAGTACAATATGATTTATAAAAATTTCCCAACAAATCCATCAAGGCTCAAATTTTGGCCATGCATATAGAAAAAGTTAGCACTACGAATCTCTTCACTAGTTAAATATTGCGGCTAGTGTATTTCTTTCACTAGCAGGAAGCAAGGAAGAGATGGCCAATTATGTTGAGTATAAAAAAAAATTAATAAGATTAGTCTAAAAGAATTGTATATTACTGATAGAAGAGATTCATCATGTGAGTGTCGTGAATAAGATTACGGTTACAATCTTAAAAACCACGAACAAAGTTACGACCCTCCGTTGGACACCAATATTGTGGAAATACCTAATATTTTCATCACCATTATTAATCTATTTACATTTAGCTTTAGCCCATCATTTAAGATTAAGCTATTTAATAATAACAATTTAAAGATTGTATAATGAAATAAGTTGGATAAGGTCAGAATGGCTAATAGTATCAATTTTGGATTCAAGATCAATGATTGAAGATTGAATTCCATCAAGTTTAGATTCAATATTATCCAAAATATTTTTACTCCAATAAAAAAAATGCTCCATGTGTTTTACACAAATTATAATAAAAAGTATATAGGGGATCAAAGTTCGTCCAAGGATTATTCCAAACAGAACTAACTAAATTATTAGTTTCAGAATAAAGAGTCCAAAAATTTTGGAAGCGAAACAGTTGTTGCGATTACGAGTATGTGACCTAAGACAAATTTTAATATTCTATCCAAGCGAATAAAAACTTTTGCAGGACCAATTCTATTATTACATAAGTAAATTTAGAGAAAAAAAAAACCTAAATAAGGTTTGAACTATTAATGAAATCATGAAAAGCCCGAGTAGAAATATTAACTTTTATCACATGAATTTAAGATGCAATCAAAATCACCCATGACAAACCGAGGTATATCAGATAAATGTAAAGAAGACAGGTTTTCCTAAAGTTCGTCACGGATAAAAGCTGAGTTGCTAGCATAGATGCTAGTTAAGAGCCAAGGCTTATCATTATGCAACTGAGTTGTGGCATGAATTAATTGAATATCATCAGTAAGAGACCACCTGAGGCACCTTTGGTTGGTTGAAAATCACAATTCCAGTTTTGGTTAAGACATTTAATCATCTTAGTAGATTCTTCTCACGTCTCTTGCAAAAGTATTAATACGAGGTTTTGTGTACGATTTACATAAGATAAGTACTCTTAATTGGTCTCTAAACAAGATCATTTAATATAGAGGGTAAAATATCAAGAGTGGCAAATATGGATGATAATAAATCCGTGTCAGAAATAGCATAAGAAGTTTTATGTTTCTTCCTGTCTTTGATGGCACCACGGATCGCTTTCAAACCAATCTGATTAGAGCCTCTGGACCGGTGTTTATGTGGAGGTGATTCCTTCTCAGATGATTAGAGGTGTCGGCCCACTGACTAGAGAGTTTGCTACGGCAATCTTGAGCATCAATAGCAGCTAACACTTTTGCAGCCAGAGCAGAAGTAATGTGAATCGTTCCAGAATCCGTAATATGGGAAGTACCAGATTCTCTTGCAGCTAACAACACTTTACGGCAAGCGGTAGCAGCTAAGGCTTCACGGATTCTCTTGATCCAGAACCCGTAACATGGGAAGTACGAGAGCAAGGAATAATGGCTAAGGGGTTGTTCTCGATTGAAGCGTTAGATGACATATCAATATGTATCTCACCCTCGGGAAGAACACAGGTCGGGAGAGCCAACGTCAAACCAGATGTGTGGAGTTCAGATTCGATGGAATTGAAGAAGAAGTCAAATCGACCCCATTTGATGCACCCACATCCGAATGGAATGTGAATTGGGTCATTTGCATCAGTGGTAAGAGGCAAAGAAGGAATCAAGTTCATGGGAATTGCTACGTTGATAGTGGGATAAATGGCATCATCTGGTGAAAGATCAGTGATGGAGTAATTGTGAATTTGTGCAGAAGTAGCAAAAGCTTTATTTGACACAGAAGCATCATTTCCATATACCTTTAAGAGGATTTGTAATATTAACCTCAGCATAGATTTGTACAAATTTTTTTTTCTCTCAATTTGAAGAATACCTCCAAAAATAAGTAGTCATTATGAGCGATCATCGGTTGAAAACTTAGTTGCTATGGAGTAAGTTGAAGGAATATCTCCCTGAAGATTTTATGGTCCTTTAGTGAGGACCTTAAGAGCTTTTGTTTCAAAATGAAAATGGAGAAGGAAAAAACTAGTTTTCAAATCTTACATAGAGAGGGGATTCGAGAGAGAGAATAATTTTGGCAAAAGATTTTTCAAAACTAGTAATGGAAGAAGGCAACATAGAAATTTATCGATTAAGCAAGATATTCATAGTTTACACCAAAGTTGCAATTTTTCTTCATCAAACTGAACAAAATCCAACAAGGAAGTTTTGATTCGTTCCAACGACAAGCAATGAAGGAGAGAGGCGGGGTTGTTTGTGGAAAACAAAAAAGAAGAAGGGCTTGGAAGCGAAAGCAAAGGCCTAAGACGCCTTTCAATGTGAAGAGGAGTTCCTTAGGCCGAGATCAAGGGGTTGCGATGGAATATCAAGGTATTCAATACAAGTCGTATTAAGTGTTATTAGCTTAACTTCCATAGTATTCATAGCAATTATAGTCTGCTTGGAAGATTCCCAAGATATAGCATTGTCACTTATAGTAAAAACATAACAAGATGTAGATTTCATATATAATGAGTTAGAAATCCAATTAACATGATTAAAAATCTTTCATAACAGAAGGATACCATATAAAGTTAAGTCTATCACTAAAAGTATACTCATTTAAGAAAATTTCAGCAAGCTAAAATAGGGTTATTAGTGTAATTACAAAGCGTGAAAAGAAAATAAGAGATATCACATCTAGTTCTATTTAATAGATAAAGAAGTAACTTAATGATATAAGAAAATCTTTTTTAATCTGCTTTAACTAAATGAGTTTTCAAATAATAGAATTAAAAACAAATGAATAATCAACATATCTAAAATTTTCTAAATTCTTTTGGGTATAGTATAATTGAGATAAAAATATAGAGTTAGGATTTTTATAATTTTTAGTCCATGGATAACATTAATCTCCCCTAATCTTTTATATTAAAGTGATGGGATAGAAAAGATTTGATCTTAATGATGAGATATAAATCAGAAGTAAGAATCAAAATATCATTAACATAAATAAAAAATAAAATAAATTTATATTTTATCTTCTCACAGTAAAGATAGTTATCATATTTATTGATTTAAGATACAAAAGATAAAATCATAGAATCAATGTTTTTATTTCATTGCTTATGTGCTTACTTGAGTTCATATGAGGAATAAATTATAGTGCTCGAGTTTCACACATATTGAGTTATAATTAGCATGCTAATAGAAGCAGATAATATTTCTATGTTGCCCTTATTTCATAATATGATTTGTAATATTTATGATTTATAAATATGATAAATGATATGCTCATCTTTTCGACTCTTAAGATTAAAGTACATGCTTTCCAAAAATGTCATTCTCATTATTCTATATTAAGCATCAATGTTCACATTAAGTATAGCACAAGAAACTAAAGTATGCTAGCAGACTTGAATTTAAAATTAAGTTATAGTAATAAGCATGCATATAGTGACTAGAAGTTGCAATTGAATTTTAATCAACTTTAATTGAATCTTAAGGCTTGAATAGATTTAAACATGATTACATTAAGAAAGTTTAGATTTAAAATCTCATGTATATAGAGGATAATAAGCTATTTAGACATGGATTGAGTAATAAAAAATTAATTAAAGATGCAAATCAAAGAGGAGTATTACACTAAATGTTGAGATACATAAGTAAGATTGAAGGATGAGTTTAGATTAAAAAAATATCATCTTTACTAAACCAAATTAAACTCAATTAAGGTTACTATAATAATAAAATTATATTAGTAAAAGAAGAAAAGAAAAGAAAAGAAAAACATGAAATGAGATCTAATAGGATTGAATCGAAGACCTCAAGGCCACCTCTTAAGCACCTCTCTCTTAATTTTTAGCCTCATCAAAACTTAACTCTTCCCTTACTACATCTAGGGTTTCAATTTTATAAATTATAGGCTAATCTTTTTAGCTACTTTTGAGTAGCATAGATTTCATATTTATTTTTGAATTTTTGATATATTTTGAATAATTCTCATATGATTTTAAGGCCTCTAGTATCACCTGAATTTGAGATTGGTACATAGAGTTATTACTATTTCAGTCTAAGGTACTTAGAATCTCCTATTTTCTAAGAAGGGGTATGTTCGAGTTGACTTAACCCTCTTAAGGATATAATTAACTCTGACCTTTTGATATATTTTAAAAGTTCTTTTAGGATTATGTGAGATTTGGAATTCAGTAAATGACACCTTTATGTACCAAGATATGAGGTTTACAAATTCAGATAGTTCTAACCCAGTTTCAGCATAAAATAATAGGTGTTGAAAGTTGAATTAGGAGGGTAGTTTATGTTAGGGATCGAGCGGCACTAAGAGGGGGGGGGGGATGAATTAGTGCAGTGGTAAGGAACGAGAAATTTTCAGCGATTAAAACAGGTTCGGAAACTTCGTATGAATGAATGCAATATTTTGTTTGAACCCGGAAAGATTATGTTTTAACTTTAAAACATATGTAAGAAGATGAAGAGGAAGTTGAGTAAATAAGGCAGCAAATGAAGAGGGTTTGCAGCAAAGTAAATAGCAAGAACGTAAATGCAAACCAGATTTTTATAGTGATTCGGTCATCCGATCTACGTCCACTCCCGATTCCTCTTGCTTGAGGCCACCGGCTTTCCACTAGCTATCCTCCTTCCAACGGGTGAGGATGAACTCCCTCACAGTACCTCTCCTTTTGACGGGCTTAGGAGATAACCCTTACAGGCACTCTTACCCCTCTCTTGGACTAGAACACTCTTAAGACTTAGAGGGAAGATTTGATACACTTTTAAGAGAGTTTCCCCCTTCTTTTTTTCAGTTCTAGACACCCTTTATCCAAGAATGTGAAGGGTATTTATAGGCCTCAAAGTGATTCAAATTTGGGCTCCAAATTTGATTTTTTTTTAGTTTCCCGGTATCAGGCGATTCTACCGCTTGTCAGAGGTGGTTCTACTGCCTGTCAGTCTGGCAGACTGACACAGCAGATGCTGGGCGGTGCTACCACCTGCTTGGGGTGGTTCCATCGCCCAGCCTGGGGCGGTGCTACCGCCCAGGTCATTTTTTTCAAGACAGTGGTTTCAGTTGAAAACTCGACCGAAACCGGTCCAAACAAAGTCCGAATTGGCTCAAATTTGGTTTATAGAATTAACACCTAATCCTAAACTAAATTATGTACTAACTACAAATTTTAAAGATATTTTTTAAGCTATTTCAAAGTCCATAAGACAGACTTCTTTCAGTGAGCTTTCGGCGAACTTCCGGCGGTCTTTCGACGAACCCTCGGAAACCATTCTGCAAACTCCCGGCAAGCTCCCGGACTTCATGATGATCTTGGTGAGTTCCATCGAGCTTCTTTGGCAAGCCCCGATCTTTCTTGGCAAGCTCCGCAAACTTTCGGCGAACTTCCGAAAATCCTTCGGCAAGCTCCCTACTCGTTCTCGGTCGGTTCCGACAACTACTCCCAACGAATCTTCGAACTTTCATTGAACTCTCAAACTCCCAATGATCCATCCCACTTGTCTTTTGGCACTTTGTTTCACTTTATGTCTTTATCTTTATCATAGTTAATCCTGCACACAAATAAACAAACACTCTACTTCGATCTAAACAGTTATTACAACACGAATTGACATTCAGTTGCCCGCCACGTCATTGGTCGGTGCTTCATCCAATCCTTCGACACATCATCCTCTTTTACGGTCCATTGCCCAATCGACGGATGACCTCCGCAACCCCGATATCCTTGGCGTAACATGTATCTTGGCCCGATGCCCGACGTATGAAGCCTTCTGCCGATTGTCGATCGAACCTCCGGCTCGACATCCAATATCCTAACATGATCACCTTCGGTACAATGTCAATTCCTCCAGCATCAACTGCCTAATCCTGATCAATAGTAGACCTGCGTAACTCAAAATGTAGTTAAATAATAAATCACAATCAATTAGTTTCATCATCAAAATCTGAGATTCAACAGTTTATCCTCTAAATGATTCTATTATAAGCTAAAATTTAGTGTGTATTTAGCTCTATATATCTCCTAGTTTTATCTAAAGTTTTATGATAATTTAAGATTGTTTGGTTAACTAGAATAGGGAAGAAAGATTGCTTCATAGAATTTATGATGGTTTAATTGATGTTAGCTAGTTCATTTAATTTTAAAGTGAATTGTTGAAAAATTAGTGGTGATATCTAGATGAATTTTCAACTTAAGTATAGTTTATTTATGAGGGATTTTATCAAACTTTTCTATGGATTATTACATTGAATTATTATAAATTGATATTTTAAGAGGTAAGGTTCTTAATTAATATATCTCATGACCCTATGCTCCAAATTTAATAAGTGTATCACTCCCTAACACATTCGATCATTAAGGAATGTGGTCTTTCGGTATCATTATTTTTTTAGTTTAATCAGATAAATATAAGTTTAATCATTGTAAATTATTGGAAAGTATGTTTCGAATGATATGGTCGTTATGAGCTCATCAATGTAAATGTATATATTTTATAAACATAAAAATATATGAATTATGATAAAAATATTTTACATGCATGCATATATAATTACGTGTGTTGTGGAAGTACACATATGTATTATGATGTGTAGTGTGAGAGTGCATGTATGCATTATGATGTATAGTGTAGGAATGTACGCATATATTATAATGTGCAGTATGAAAGTGCATGAATATATTATAATATACGGTGTGGGAGTACATGTCTTTATTATGATGTATAGTATGAAAATATCGTATATATTATGAAATACAATATGGGAGTGAAAGTGTATATTATGACATACGATGTGGGAGTACATATATATATTATGATAATATGTGTTATGCGAACACACATATATGTTATGATATGGGGCATAGAAATTTATGAATTGCTATGTTTCCTACATGCACATATAAGCATTTCAAATTATTTTGACATAGAATTTATTAAATCCTGGATTTTGATGATGAAATCAATTGATGAGTTTATAGACTAATATGCTTTTAAGATAAGTAAAATAGGAAATATTTCGATCCATCAAATGGCAAATTATCGAAGTAGGAGAATTAAATATTATGCCGAGAAAAATATCATGTTAGAAATTGGATGTCGAGCTGGAGGCTTAGTCAACGTGCCAAAGATCAGACTTTGTGCTATAAATTCGAGCATTGTGTTGGAAGGATCAAGTATTTTGCCAAAAGATTGATTGATGAGAGAAAGTCAATATGTTGATAGATTGGACGATATACCAAAATAAACGATAATGTACCGAAGGTTTAGATGAAGTGTTAGAAGATTGAATGACATGCCAGAATGGCATATAAAATGCTAAAAGCTTCATAATTATGCTAGATATGTGGTTCGATTGTTAAAGTCTTGATCGATGTCTTTTTAGGTCAAATTGAGTTAGTATTCGGCTGAAACCATACCAACTTATCAAAGAACCCATTGGGCTTAAACTAGAGTTGAATTGACTTATTAGAAGGCCAAATTGGTGGCCTAAACCAAGCTTGGGCAATGGTACCACTAAGCCCAAGCAGTAGTATCATTAGAGACAATTGAAAAGTATTATTTGTGCCTTTTTTATATTTCTAACGATAGTACCACCTATACCAATGGTAGTATCATCTAGGTTGATAGTAGTATCACTAGAGCCATGATTTGTGACCCTATTAGAGTGGTAGTACCACTTGTGCTGATGGTAGTATTACTGGTACCTTAAATTTAGAGATTTAAAATTTTGGCTCCGTTTGTGAAGCCTTTTGGGGTCTATAAATACCTCACTTAGGCTTAGTTGATAGAGTACCTATTCCTGAATACAAAAATATTGTAAACTCTCTTTAAGTCACTTCCTCCTTATCAAGTTAGAGGTGATTCTAAGTTATAGGAAGTGAGAGATCTTGTAAAAGAGTATGTGTAGATGTTCTCTTTTAAGCCAATGAAAAAGAAAAAAATTATAATAATGATAGTTAATCTTCACTCATTGGAAAGAAGATCAATAGTGAAAGCCAATGATCTTGAGGGAAGAGGAATTAGGAGTGGCCGTAGGTTGAAAAAACTGAAACACTATAAATTAGTTTATATTCCTTCTCTTGCTCTTGATTTATTGTTGCTTACTCATTTACTTTACTTGTAACCCTTACTCGTATTTTTGGTTAATCATGATGGATTATACTTATTAGAAAACTAGAATGAGAATTTTTTTTACTTTTTATGGATTTTGATTTATGGAATGTTGTTAAGTTTGATTTTCAAAAATCTTCTAAACTAATGAATAAATAAAATAATTTGAAAAATAATATTTTTTAAATGCTAAAGCTATGAATGTTTTATTTTATACTTTAGATAAAAATGAGTTTAATCGAGTTTCTATTTGTGACACCACATGATAGTCGGTACACACTTGAAGTTACTTACGAAAGCACAAATAGAGTAAAAAAAATTAAAATTAATCTTTTGATTTATAATTATAGATTATTTAAAATAAAGTCAAGCGAATCTATTGGTTACATGTACAGCTATTTAACAAATGTTGTTAATAGTTTAAAAGCTTTTGATAAAAAAAATACTAATCTTGAATTGATAAGTAAAATTTTAATATCTTTCTAAAAGTTGAGATCCAAAGTTAATAATAATTCAAGAAGCTAAAGACTTAAATAATTTTTCTCTTAAAAAATTCATCGAATCTTTAATGACTAATGAAATAACCTGTAAAACATATGATGAAGAAGGGGAAAACCTTCAAAAAAAAAAAAAAGGAAGTATATTGCCTTAAATCTAAAGAAGACTATTTGAGTAAAAGATCAAGTAATGATGATGATGGCATGACACTCATTATAAGAAGATTCAAAAAGTTCATGAGGAGAAATAAAACAAATCCTAGAAGACGAGAAGATAAGAATAAAAGTGAGCCCAAGAAATATGTAGTCATCTGCCATGAGTGCAAAAAGCTAAGATACTTTAAAAATAAGTGTCTATAACTAAAAAAGAAGTTGTCAACTCAAAAGAATAAGTAAATACTCAAAGTAATATGAGATAAATCAAGTGAGTCAGGAGTCAAAGAGCAATTCAATAAAAAAGTGGCAAACTATACCTTAATGGCTTTCAACAATGAGGTATTTGACTCTCTCAAAACATCTTTATTATATGATAAATTACTTAAAGTATTTCATAGTTTATATGATGAATTTAAAGAGATTAATAAAAAATATAATTTACTAAAAAAGGATCATATGTCTCACACTAATAAATTTGATGCATTAAAAAATAAGTATAACAACTACATGTCAACATCATGCATTAAATGTGAAGAGTAAGAATAACTTAAAAAATAAAATATATTACTATAATAAATATTAAAAAAATTTGAAATTAAAAAATAAGTTACTGAATATGATTCTTACTAACTAAGATTATGTATTAAGAAAAGAAGGAATTGGCTTCGTGAGTAGTAACACTCATCATAAGCCAACAAAATTTGTATAATGACCAATACTACATATTCCTCCTAAAGTTAAATATAATTTTTATGAAAAATTTAGTCATTGTGCTTACACATGCTATTTAAAATAATATAGTAATCATAAAATAGTTTGGGTTCATAAAGAAACTATAAGTAATTTGATGCTAAAAGTGAAGAAAGATAGATCTAACTATGAAGGACCCAAAGTTAAATGGATACCTAAAGAAACTCCTCTTTCTCGTATGTTTGTTTCCAAACAAGAGCTAGGAGTAAAAAATGGTATCTTAATAATAGATACTCAAGGTATTTAACTAGAGATTTAACATATTTATTAAAACTCACTAGCTAAGACGGAGGATATATTACTTTTGGAGACATTGATAAAGGAAAAATTATTGGTATTAGAAGTATTGGTAATAAATCGAATCTCTTGATTGAAGAAGTATTTTTGGTAGATTGTTTAAAACACAACTTAATAAACATTAGTCAACTTTATGAAAAGAGATATTATGTTAAATTACATCATAGAAATACTAAATAAGAATAAATCTATGAATGCTTTAACAAATGATAATGTTTATACTATTCATCTTATTAATTTTCATGATAAAACATACTTTTTGATTTTGAATGGTGATGCATGGCTTTGGCATAGGAGACTAGGGCATGTTAGTATGAAATTAATCTCACAAATTATAACTAAAGAATTTATAAGAGAAATATCTAATATTAAATTTATTAAAAATAAAATTTATAATATATACCAACTAGGAAAATATATAAAAATAGCCTCAAACATAAAAATCAAATGAGTACCTCTAGACCATTACAATTAATTCATGTAGATTTATTTGAATCTATTGATATCATAAGCTTAAAAGATAGCAAATATATTTTTGTAATTATTGATGATTATAGCAGATATATTTAGACATATTTTTTAGCATATAAAAATAATTATTTTAAATATATTACTAATTTTTGTAAACAAGTTTAAAATAAAAAATTTTATGATTTCTTCTATTCATAGTGATCATGGTAGTAAATTTAAAAATTATGATTTTCATAAATTTTATGATTTGAATGGGTATGACCACAGCTTCAACACTCCAAGAAATCTATAATAAAATGAAGTTGATGAAAGAATAGGAGCTTACAAGAAATGACAAGAATCATATTTAAAGAACATAATCTACCGAAATACTTTTTGGTTGAAGTTATTAATATGACATTTTATATCATGAATAGGATTCTTATAAGACCTCATCTATCTAAAACTCTATGAATTATGGAATAATAAAAGACCCAAACATCTTGCATTTCAAAGTTTTTGGTTATAAATATTTTATTTTAAATTATAATGATGTCTTAGGAAAATTTAATGTAAAATCTAATAAAGATATTTTGTATATCTATTTATCTTTAAGCTTATCAAATTTTCAATAAGAGATTATTAGTCAGTGAAGATTCTATTCATGTTGTTTTTATGAATATCTCACAACTAAGAAAAATGATTTTGATGATGATTTTGAACTTGATAAATTGAATTTGAATGAGGATTCTTCTCCCCAAAGCAACTTGGATACATCTACTTCTAAAGAAGCCTTACCCAAGGAATGAAAGTATATAATACACATCTTAAGAAGCTAATTATTGGAGATACACCAAAAGGTGTTTAAGCTCATTCTTCGTTAAAAAAATACATTTAAAATGCTACTTTTTAATCTCAAATTAAGCTTAAATGTAATGATGATGCTTTTAAAGATGACTCATGGGTCTCGACAATACATGAAGAACTAAATTAATTTAAAAAATAAAGGTTAGATGCTTATTCCTAAACCTAGTGATAATTTTATAATTGACACTAAATGGATCTCTAGGAAAAAGCTAGATGAATAAGGTATCGTAGTTCAAAATAAAGCTAGATTAGTGGCCAAAGGTTTCTACTAGTCATATGTGCCCTACAAGCCAATCATATGAGTGATGATGGCACATGTGACATGATACACACTCTCTTTGCTTATTATTTATTTAATATTTTTTCACTTTATATTACTTGTTACATAGATTATATTATCCATGTATCTATGCAATGAGAATCAAATCGTGATGAGATCACGGTAATGAGACTGATTTACTTTTAAACACAAACCCTAAATAATCTCGGTCATAGGTTACTCGAGAAGGATATCGAGATAACCAAATAAACTACTGTACTATATACCTATCCATATGATGGAGGCAGTTGGTCTTATAGTTGCTCGTGTGGGGATACTGGGGATATAGTGTAGGTACTCATTAGAGAATGAGTTCATTGATTGATCCACTCACGAAATGCTAGATGGTTGATGATACCTCATTGTTAGATAATGATTTTATCATCCTAGTTATGTGTTTGGTCTTTAGACTTAAGACAACAAGAATACCCTGAATGAGTAAAAAACTCTACTCTTTGATACCGGACTTATATGTATGGAAGTTCCAGATCTAGCACAGCTAGTCATCAAGAGTAGTAGCTAATTTTATGAGGGCAATTCAATGTCAATAGAGAATCATCCACTCTCGGTGTCATGAGATGAGTATCTCATATATTCTTGCTTAAGCAAATCCTTAGCTAGGGTCATTCGGATTGAGAGAGAAAGAGTTCTTTGAGAGAATCTAATTAGAGCGAGACTCGAGTAGAAACTATATGAGTTTGATAGGATCATGCCCGATATATGGTCTTTAGGATATTATATGGATAAGAGATTATAGATATATAATAACTGAGAATAGATAGGTCCAATGAATTGGATTCCCTTGTATCGTTTGGGGACTATGGCGTAGTGGCCTAGTATGTCCATAATCGATGAGTCAAGTGAATTATTATGAAGATAATAATTCACTGAGTCATAAGGAGTTTTGATAGGTATGACTCACGGTTAACCCGATATTGGGCCTAGAGAGCCATACACATATGATAGGTATTGCGATGAGTAAAGGTTCAAATATAAGATATCCGCTAGAGCCCCTATCTTATTAGATATCTAGTAAGCCCCTGAATTATTAGATCATATGGATGAGATTTAATAAGTGCATATAAGAGATTATTGGATAGAGATCCACTAATCTGAGAGGTTTAGATAATTGGATAGAGATCTAGTATCCAATAGGGCAAGATTTATTAGGGTTAAGTTAATAGGAGACTTCTATAAATAAGAGAGAACCAAAGGACCATAGGCTAAGGTCCTTTTGGCTACCACCTCCTATTATCCTCTCCCTCTCTTCTCCTCAGCCAATAGCTCCTATTTGGGGCATGTGGATTGCAAGAAGGGCTGGCTCCTTCTTGATTGCGTGGTGCGTGCAGTGATGAGATTTGTGTAGTGATTTAAGGAGTGTCTTCGTAGCCCCTATTATGTGGATCACCACTAGAGAGGAGGACACTTGATTATTGAATCTCAGATTTTGATGATGAAATCAATTGATAAGTTTGTGATCTAATCTGCATTTTGAGAAAAGTGTTGTAAGACTATCTTCGATCATGAAAAGGTAGAACGATTAAAATAGGAGAATCAGATGTTGGGCCAAAGTTAGAGATCGGGCATCACATTGGAAGAATTAGACATCATGTCAAAATTGAGCGTTGTAGGGTCAATATATCGATGGATCGAGCAATACACTAAAGGAGAGCAAGATGCGTCGAGAATTCGGATGAACCAATAACATAACAGACAATACAAGATTTTATATTTTATAATCATTTAATCATGATCATCATAGTTAGGTCTTAATTGAGTTAGATTCAAGTGTAACCATGCTAGCTCAATTAGGGACAGTTAGGCCTAAATTAGGATTGATTTGGGCTCATTAGGAGGCCCATTCAGTGACCCACAGATTGGGTCAGGTGGTGGCACTGACAAACTGGCAATGGAACCACCTATGAGTTAGAAAATTCAAAAGTACACTTTTCAAAGCTATTATGCATTGGTACCACCTAGACTGAGCGATGGTACCGCCAGCATTAAAGCTCGTAGGCAGTGGTACTATCTGGGCTAGCAGTGGCACCACCAGAGCCCCTTCTTCGAGGCTTTACAAGTGGTAGTACTGCCCAGTGCAAGCAGTGGTACCATCGTACCTAAAATATTTGAAAATTTAAATTTTGGCTCCATTTTTAAAGCTATTTGGGGCCGATAAATACCCCTCTTTCTTGCTTGAGATAGCAAGAATTGAGAAGAAAAGAAAATGAAAAGGCTTGTGATTTTATAGTTATAAAAACTTGAAAAGATTTGAATGTTCCTCTCATCTTTAAAGGTTTAGAGTCATTCTAAGGGAGGTGTGAAACTTGTAAAAGGTTCTCTCCTAGACGAAAAAGAGAAAGAGTTGTAAAGAGAATAGTTAGTCTTCGCCTATTGAAAGAAGATCGTTAGTAAACGCTGGTGGCCTCAATAGAGGAGGAATCGGGAGTGGACATAGGTCGCGATGACTGAACCACGATAAATTTGTTGTGCACTTTCTTTCTGCTCTTCATTACTATTGTTTTCTATTTTGATTACATATTATATTTATTCTAAGTCAAGCACACTTTCGATATCATTTCTAATACAATTTCATCAAATGAAGTTTTTCTAAATCGTTGAAGTTTTACGAAAGCACTAATTCACCATCCCCTCCCCCCCCCCCTCCTTAGTGTCGATACAGTCCTAACATTAACCTCCTTTATCCTATCCCATAGATCTATAGGATTTTAGGGATATACAATTTCCTTAGGTAACACATCTTTCTTATATGCATGGTCTTTTGGTTTTATGATTTTTTACGCACCAATCTTTGCACGATAACTAAAATCTTTTTTTTTTATGGAAATCTAGGATTTTTTGTTTTTTGTTCTTCTAGTACGTATGTTGCTAGTCATAGGTGCCTTGCAAGCCAATCACATGAGTGATGACACATGTGACACAACATGTACTCTTTTTGCTTATTATTATTATTTGATATTTTATCACTTTATCTTACGTGTTGCATATATTATGATATTCATGGACCTATGTAATGGGAATCGGATCGCGATGAGATCACTCTAATGAGATCGATTTACCTTTAAACATAAACCTTAAATAATCTTGCTCATAGGATACTCGAGAGGGACGTTGAGATATCCAAATAGACTAGTGTGCTATATATCCATCTATATGATGGAGGCGGTTGGTTTCATGGCTATTCGTGTGGAGACACTAGGGATACAATGTAGGTGCTTATTAGAGAATGAGTTCACTAATTGATCCACTCATAGAATGCTAGATGGTTGATGACACCTCATTATCAGACAGTGATTCCGTCATCCCAATGGTGTACTTAGTCCTTAAACTTGAGACATCAAGGATGTCCTATATGAGTACTCCAATCTTTGATACCAGACTTATAGGTTTGGAAATTTCAAATCTAATACAGTTGGTTATTGGGAGTGGTAGCCAACCTTACAAGGACTATTGAGTGTCAATAGATGATCATCCACTCTCGGTATCATGAGAGGAATATCCTATGTGTTCTTGCTCAAATAAATCCTTAGCCAAGGTCATTCGGATTGAGAGAGAAAGAGTTCTTCGGTAGAATTCTATTAGAGCGAGACTCGAGGAGAGACCGTATATGCCTGACAACATCATGTCTGGTATATGGTCTTTGGGATATTAGATGGATAAGGGACTATAGATACATAGTAACTGAGGATAGATAGGTCCAAAGGATTGAATTTTCTTGTATTGTCTAGGAACTACGACGTAGTGGCCTAGTACATCTGTGGTCGATGAGTTGAGTGAATTATTATGGAGATAATAATTTACTGAGCCAAAAGGAGTTCTGCCATGTATGACTCTTGGCCAACTCGATATTGGGCCTAGAGGGTCACACATATATGGTAGGTATAATGATGAGTAGAGGTTTAGATATGAGATATCTGTCGGAGCCCCCATCTTATTGGATATCCATTAAACCACTGAATTATTTGATCCTATAGATGAGATCTAATAAAAGCTAATATGAGATTATTGGGTAGAGACCCACTAATCTAAGAGGCTTGGGTGATTGGATGAAGATCTAATGCCCAATAAGGCATGATCCATTATGGTTAAGTTGATAAGGAACCTTTATAAATATGAGGGAACCAATGGCACATAAGCTAGGGCCTTTTAGTTGCCACCTCCTATTCTTCTATTAGGACTCCAACTATGAGAGTCCTAATTCTCTTAGGACTATAGCCAAGAGAGTCCTAGTTCAGTTTCATTAAAGAGGGCAAACATATAAATCCTAAGGGCATTCATGTAAATCCTATCTAGCCAACCCCTATTAAAAAAGTGAAGAGGTCGGCTAGGTTGAAGGTTGCTTCTTAGAGAAGGAGTCCTATTAGAAGTAGGGGACCTATTAGAGAAGGAGTCATATTAGAGAAGGAGTCCTATTAGAAGTAGGAGTTGATTAGAAGTAGGGGTCTTGAGTAAGAGGCCTATTAAGAGCTAGGGTTTAGAAGCCCTATAAATAGCCATGTATTTACTTTCTTTTCATTATGAATAGATCATCTTTTTAGCAGCCTTTGAGGAGCAACTTGGAGGAAGGAACCCTTATAGAGTTCCAAGGAGGCTGATCCTCTAAAAAGATCAACCCCAAGCTTAGAATCCACAAGGGTTCTAACACTTGGTATCAAAGCAATGTTCTTGGCGTCTCGCTGCCCTTCCACAACCACCTATCAGCCCTGCACACCTACCCAAAGCAATTCTCACAATTGCTTAAAAGATCATCGTCGAATTCCACCGTCATCTCCACCACCACATATCATCTTTTGATCTCCCCATGAATTGTACCAGGTTCTGGTTTCTTACCTTACTACTACTGCAATTTAGTTATCCTTATTCAAAAAATCTAAAAAAATTGTTCCTATATTGCTGCATAAACTTTTCATCGTAAAGTTTTCATCTTTACGATGAAAGATGCACTATAGAATTCCAACTGCATAAGCACTATTTGTTTGATCTTGCTATTGTGTTTCTTCTATCCAAATCTCTACGAAATTTTTATGACAGCTTTGACACTTCCTAATAGTATATTCTCCTTTAGTTTTTTTAAAAAATTCTTAATATAAACCATTGACTTTTACGTCCAAACTACTACACTTTAGATGTAAAAATCTGCTACAGTACATTTCCATGATCCTCAATTTTATCGAACCTCTTGTTATCGTTTTCTCCCATAAAATTTTTAACAGTATTACCTCTCCCTTACCAATAGATTTACTTTGAGTTTTACTTAAATCTCTATTGAGAATTGCTGGAAAAAATTATATCTTTACTACTAAAATTTTTTTAGTGAAAAATCTGGTGCTACACGTTTATCTATTTTTTTCTCCGTAACCTATCAAACCCTAGCCACCTTGCTATCACCAACCAAGATGTCTTTAGGGCATCCCTTTAGCCCTAAGATGCAACCATCATAACCTATTTTCATAACCCTAACAATATTAAAAACTACAGCCCTAAATAGTAAACCATTATAGCCGAACCCTTCTATCATCGATCTATTATTTGAACCTTCCACCACCCTATTCTATTAACCCATCAACATAAAAAAGACAACGACATCTCTGATCTAGAGGCATATGCTATGGCTTCTCAAGATCCAATTGATGCCAAATTTGAAGCATTAGAATCTCAGATTGAATCGCGGCATGAATCGCACTTGTAAGACAAATTGCATGCTTTGTTTGCAGAATTTAGAATTGGACAATCATTGAGTCCAACCAAATTTTAGCAAGAAGAGAATTCAGAGAAGCCTCTAAAGAAGGAGAGACAGCCCTCAAACATGCTTCAGCCATGCATGAGGGTAGACTTCCCGCGATGGGAAGGAGACCTGGCAGGGTGGATTTTGCGCACCGAATGTTACTTTCGCTACTACCAAATATCGAATGATGTTGTGGTGGAAATTGCTGTCATCCACCTTGAAAGAGATGCTATTCAATGACACAATTGGCTAGAATACAATTATGAGGCTCTAACGTGGAATCAATTTAAGAATGCACTATTGAACCGTTTCAGACCTACGGAGCATGAAAATATCGACGGCCAACTCACAAAAATTTGATAAACCTCTACGATTCAAGAGTACCAAATTAGGTTTGAGACACTATCCTATCTTACTCATGATTGGACTGATCGTCAATTGTTAGGAATATTCATCGAAGGATTCGAGCTAAAGATAAAAGGGAAGGGTAAGGCACGGTAGCCCCATACCGTGACGGTTACGGTTTCTTTCGCCCAAATACAAGAAGAACGGCTTAACCAAGATGCTCGGAGGATGAAAACTTCTCCTAGGCCTATGGCATATAAACCTTCTTCGACTCCCAATCGTCCTTCACTGCCAGGAGCATGAGAAAGAGGTCACAGATGAAGAACAGCAGCCAGTTAATATTATGATACATGCCCTTGTCAGTTATGCAAACCTGCAAACAATGAAAGTGGGATGACTTCTGAAGCAACAACCAATTACCATCCTTATTGACATTGGATAATTTTATGAATAGTAAGGTTACTATCTGGATGGCCTTACCTATTGAGAATTGCAGCAAGTTTGATGTTAAGTTCATCAATGGATAAATTTTAAAGTGTGATCATAGGTGCTCGCGGGTGAAATTATTGCTGTAGGACCAAGAGATAATTGTAGATTTCTTCCTCCTCCCTTTTGATGATTATGAGACTATGCTCAGCATTGAATGGCTGACAACATTAGGTGATGTTTCTTAAAATTTTTTAAAACAAATTATGAAATTTTATAGTAAGGGAAAACAGGTGATACTACGCAGGAAACATGGGAGTAACATAACAACGATTTGCACACAACAAATGGAGAAAGTTTTACACAAAGCATGCAGTGACTTTTTGGTATAACTTGAGCAGCAATCTAAGAGAGAGCCAACCGAATTTAAAGACTCAAATCTACTTCCCTTGCTTGCTGAATTTTCAAATGTATTTGACGAATCGCACAGCCTACCTCCTACCTGCTGGCATGATTATCGTATACCGATTCTTCTAGGCAAACCTCCAGCAAAAACTCGACAATATTGGTATCTACATCTCCAGAAGGTGGAATATCTTAGGCATATCATATTAGAGGAAGGTGTGGCAGTGGACCCCTCCAAAATTGAAGCAATGCAGTACTGGCCAACCCCGAGGAACATAAAATCACTACGTGGCTTTCTTGGTTTAACAGGCTACTACCATAAGTTCATAAAAAACTATAGAAAGATCAGTACATCCCTTACTTCCTTGCTGAAAAAAGATACTTTTCAATAGTCAGACAAAGCTACCACTGCCTTCGATGAACTTACAGCTACAATGTTGATAACGCCCGTACTAGCACTACCCGACTTCGGCAAAACTTTTGTTATTGAAGCTAATGCCTCCAGAGTTGGAATTGGTGCTGTACTAATGCTAGATGGCCGCCCCTTGCTTATACCAATAAGGCGTTATCTCCTTTCCATCTCAAAATGACTATTTACGACAAGGAGATGCTTATGATTATGCATGTAATGGCTAAATGGAGACCGTACTTGATTGAGCTACATTTTCAAATCAAGACTGACCATAAAAGCCTAAAATATTTCTTAGAGTAAAAGATATCTTCCCTTAAGCAGCAAAAATAGGTAACAAAGCTTCTTGGATATGATTATGAAATAACTTACAAAAAGGGGAAAGAAAATATTATCGTAGATGTGCTTTCGCAACTACTCGAGCAAGCTGAATTTTTAGTCGTTTCACTTCTGATCGACGACTTCCTTAAGGATATTAGGAGGGAATGGAAAGATAATCCAAAGACTAGTAAGATCATAAAAAAATTAGATGAAGCACCAAGCTCCATGGCTCATTACAGTTGGGACTCAAAAGACTTACACTATAAGGGATGCATCATGCTTGTGCCAAATTCTACCTGCATAAAGACTATCCTTCAAGAGATGCATTTCACACTTATAGCCAGGCACTCTGGGTTCTTTAGAACTTATAAGAGAATTAAGTAAAATTTTTATTGGGTATGGATGAAAAATATTATTATTGAATTTGTAGCACAATGTGATGTATGTCAATGACATAAAGGCGAGATAGTGGCAAGTCCCGAAAAACTACAACCTCTACCCATCCCGGATTCAGTATGGACTGATATATCAATGGACTTCATCAAAGGGCTTCCCTCATCATAAGGAAAAGGTACAATTTTTGTCTTTGTTGATGGCCTTACAAAGTATGCTCACTTTTGCACTATTCATAATCCCTACATTGCTTCTAGTATTGCTCAAATCTTTATGGAGAATATTGTAAAATTGCATGGGATGCCGAGATCTATTGTAAGTGATTGTGAAAGGGTCTTCACAAGCAAATCTTGGATAGAATTATTCTAAATGCAGGGCACTAAATTGAAAATGAGTATGGCATATCACCTACAAACTGATGGCCAGACTGAAGTGGTGAACAGGTGCTTGGAGACATACCTCAGATGCTTCACTAGTGACCGACCAAAAGAATGGACAAAGTGGCTTCCTTGAGCTGAGTGGTGGTATAATACAACTTATCATTCATCCACAAAATATACTCCCTATAAGGTTATGTATGGCTGACCTCCCCCTGTAATCCCAAAATATATGTTGGGCACCTCTAAAGTAGAACAAGTAGATAGGGAACTACAGAACAGAGATAAAATGTTGAAGTTGCTAAAAGATAATCTCACTGCAGATCAAGTAAGGATGAAACAGCAATATAATCAACATAAAGGTGAAAAAGAATTTTTAATAGGAGATTGGGTCTTCATATGGCTCCAACTATACAAGCAAACATCAATCCAGACCATAGCATCTATGAAGTTTTCACCTCGATTCTATGGATCCTACCAGATTTTAGAGCACATCGGAGCAGTAGCATACAAATTAGACTTACCCACCAACTCTTGAATCCATCTAGTCTTCCATGTGTCATGTTTAAAGCTTAAATTTGGACAAAATGAGACAGCCCAAAGCCATCTACCAAATATGACTACCCAAGGAGAGCTCCAGACCCAACCGAGTGCCATTATTGATCGACAAATGGTGACTCGATGACGATGACCCACTACTGAAGTGCTAATATAATGGACGAACCTACCAGCAGAAGATGCCACTTGGAAGAACTATGACGACTTGAAGATCAAATTCCCATAATTCATAGAGTGTCAGCCTCGAGAACAAGGCTGATTTGAAGAGGGCGGGACTGTTAGGACTCTAGCTATGAGAGTCCTAATTTTGTTAGGACTCTAGCTAGGAGAGTCCTAATTTAGTTTCATTAAAGGGGGTAAATATGTAAATCCAAAGAGTATTCATGTAAATCCTGCTAGTTATATGTGCCCTGCAAGCCAATCACATATGTGATGGCACTTGTGACATGATATGCACTTTATTTCTTTGCTTATTATTAGGTATTTTATTACTTTATCTTGCATGTTGTATATATTATGATGTCCTTGGATCTGTGCAATGGGAATCGAATCATAATGAGATCATAATAATGAGACTGATTCGCCTTTAAACACAGACCTTAAATTATCATGGTCATAGGTTACTCGAAAAGGACATCGAGATAACCGGATAGATTGGTGTGCTATATACCCGTTCATATGATGGAGGTAGCTGGTCTCATAGCTACTCATATGGGGACACTAAGGGTATAGTGCATGTGCTCATTGGAGAATGAGTTCACTGATCGATCCGCCTATGGAATGCTGGATGGTTATTGATACCTCATGTCAGACAGCAATTTCGTAGTCCCAATAGTGTATCTGGTCCTTAGACTTGAGACACCAAGGATGTCCTGTATGAGTACTCCACTCTTTGATACCGAACTTATAGGTTTAGAAAGTTCTAGATCTAGTACAGCTAGTTATTGGGAGTGGTAGCCAACCTTACGAGGGCTATTGAGTGTCGATAGAGGATCATCCGCTCTCGGTATCATGAGAGGAATATCTCATGTGTCCTTGTTCGAACAAATCCTTGGCCAAGGTTATTCGGATTGAGGGAGAAAGAGTTCTCTGGGAGAATCCGACAAGAGCAAGACTCGAGAAGAGACCGTATGGGCCTGACAGCACTATGTCCGGTATAGGGTCTCTGGGATATTAGATGGATGAGAGATTATAGATACATGGTAACTGAGGACAGATAGGTCAAAAGATTGGATTCCCCTGTATCGTCTGAGGGCCGCGGCGTAGTGGCCTGGTATGTCCGTAATCGATGAGTTGGGTGAATTATTATAGTGATAATAATTCACTATATCAGAATGAGTTCTGACAAGTATAACTCACGGCCAGCCCGATATTGGGCCTAGAGGGTCACACACATATGGTAGGTGTTGCGATGAGTAGAGGTTCGGATATGAGATATCCACTGAACCCCCTATCTTATTGGATATCCATTAAGCCTCTGAATTATTGGATCTTGAAATGAGATCCAATAATTGCTAATAAGAGATTATTGGGTAGAAACCCACTAATCCAAGAGGCTTAGATAATTGGATGGAGATCCAATACCCAATAGGACAAAAGATCCATTAGAGTTTTTCAGGGGGCCTCTATAAATAGGAGGGAACCAGAGCTCTGTAGGCTGAGGGTTTCTTTTGGTAGCCACCTCCTGTTCTCCTCTCCCGAGAGAGAGAGAGGTGCATTGTCACAATCCCTGCCATGTGGATACTGTTAGAGAGGAGGACGCTTGACCTCCTTCATCCTCTCCCACAGATCTGCAAGAATTCAGGGATATACGATCTCCCTAGGTACCTTCTTTTACATGTGCAGTTTTGTGGATTTGTTTTTGATGCACCGATCTTCGCATAACCAACAGAAACTTTCTATGGGAAATCTAGGGTTTTGTTTTTCTGTTCTTCCGCTACGCATATGATGTCGCTCCCCTGAAGGATTTCCCAACTGTGGTATTAGAGCTAGGTTGTTCGTGTGAAGATCGGATCTTAAATTTCGTGTTTTGTGTTCTAGATCTATTTTTGACCCCAAAATCATTGGCGCAAAAGGGCTAGGAAGGGCAGTAATTATTGTTGCCCTTGCTACGCTCGTGCAATGGCTGCAAGGCTGCTTGCATTGCTTCCTGCACGAGCAGCGAGCCGCCACCGACGACGCAGTGCGCAGCGCAAAGCGAGCGCCTGCGACGGCGGCCTGCCCGTAGGGGCGCCGACGTTGCACACGAGCAGCGCCGCAGGGGCGCTCCGCCCGCGGGGCAGCGGCGGGACCGCTCGCAGGGACGACAGGCGCCGCCACCCCGACATTGGGCACTCGTGCCCGCGGGCCGCAGAGGTGCCGACGTTGGGCGCTCGTGACCACAGGCCAACGCCGTAGAGGCGCCGGCAGTAGGCGCCCGTGGGGCAGCGGCGGCGGCGCCACCCTCCCCGCGTGTAAGGGACGCCGCCGGTAGGGTGGCGACGGCCACAAGCACAACAAGGGTGAGGGATTAGGGTTTTTAGGCAAAAAACGATTTTGCCCCTCGGAATTTCAAAAATTCTGATTTCTATCCCTTTTGACAAAATGACTAAAATACCCCTAAGAATTTTTAAAATTTTAATTTTATCCCTTATGGCCTAATGACCAGTATGCCCTTGAGAATTCAAAATTTTTCTTTATGTCCCTGATTTCAGAAATTAAATATGTTAATTAAATAATTTAATTAACTATTATTTTCTTTATCTAGTAGTCCTATGAAATAATATATATATGTGATGTATGATGTGGACAAATGATCATGGATATGTGATGTGATGTGTGTACATATGATTATTATTATTGGGGTCTGCGAGCCTCTATTTTTCTCATTTATTGTCGGGCCTGCGTGCTTTTAATTATGTTGTAATTATATGAGGAGGCGCAACGGTAGCGTGACTCACGAGACCGAGATGGATGATCTGATGCATAAAGATATGTTGAGATGCCGACGGATCCGACGAAGCGAGATGGACGATCACTAGGTATATTGATGCGCCAAAGTACACATAGATCTTGATGTGAGTGATTGGGCCCACTGGCTTGGGCCTGATCACATTAGGATGTGGTCCATGATCATCTGGTTTGATTGCTCATGTGATGTGTGATTAGATATACACCTACTAGATATGTATATATATATTTGCATATGATGTAGATACATATATTAAATAAGTATGTGTGTGACACATTATATTAGGAGACCAAACCAAAATTTCCTCTATTAATAATATTAAATCGTTAAATGTGAGACAATTAGATTGACTCACGTGGCCTTCCATCGTTATAGCTAGGAGCCGATTCCCGGTGTAGGTTGAGTTGGTCGAGTCCCTCAAGACCCACCTATATCGCATCTCGCCATCTTATCTACGACATAGAGATGTCACAGGTGACCTAAGGACATGGTATGCTTGGTCGAGTCTCTCAAGAGTATATCACCTAATTAGACTCATCTGGTAATGATATTAATGACTTAACCGAATATCATGGTTGGTCGAGTCCCTTGAGGCCATGGTGGTTCGAAGGCCGAACAGGACGGGAATCATAAGGAGTTGTGATTGGCAAGAGTTGTTTACCTTTACGGGCTTAACGTGATTGGTCGAGTTCCTCGAGGTTACGTTAAGACACCGATTGGATCCTGATCCCCACAAGAGATCCGTTGGGGGTCTTCGATTCACATACCGAAGGGTGTTGTGTGTCTCGTGAAAAATTAGTGGGAGTATATTAAGATAGAAGTCTTGATCTTAATTGTTTAAATTTCTGTAAAGTCTGCATGTTATTTATTTCTGTTATATCTTTTATTTCAGAAAATGTCACTTTTAAATCCTTTACATGGCATACTTGATGTCAACCGCCTCACTGGTCCAAATTATACGAATTGGCTTCGCAATCTAAGAATCGTTCTCACGGCGGAGAAAATCACATATGTCCTTGATACAGTGATCCCTACGCCCGATGAAGGGGCAAGCGAGGATGAGATCACTCGTTATATGAAGTACTTAGATGATTCTACTCTTGCTCAGTGTTATATGTTGGCCTCTATGACCATTGAGTTACAGAGACAGTATGAAAATATGGATGCTAATTCTATACTCCTGCATCTCCGTAAACTGTTTGAGGAATAGGGAAGAACTCAGTGATATAAGATATCAAAGAGTCTTTTCCGTGATAGGATGACTGAGGGGACACCGGTTCAGAACCATGTCCTTAAGATGATTGAGTGGATCGAAAAACTCACGAGTCTAGGAATGGTCCTAGAGGATAACTGTGTGTGGATCTTATGCTTGATCACTACGATTCCTTTTCTCAGTTCATAATGAATTTTAATATGAACAAACTTGAGGTGACCCTCCCAGAGCTCCTCAATATGTTGAAAGAAGCAGAGAGCACCATCAAGAAAGAGAAGCCGGTTCTCTACACTGGTGAGACCATAAAGAAAAGGAAGGCTGAGAAGACCCTTAAGAAGGCAAGGGCAAGGGCAAAATGGGTAAGGCAAAGGTTGCCAAGAAAGACCCAACAAATGATAAAGGCCAATGCTTCCACTATGGCAAAGATGGACACTGGAAGAGGAACTGCAAAGAGTACCTTGCAGAGAGGGCGAAACAGAAGTTTGCAGAAGCTTCAGGTACATTCATGATCAGTCTCCATTTGTCATAATCTTATGATAACACATGGGTATTAGATACCGGGAATGCTTATCATATTTACAATTCATTGCAGGTTCTGGCAGGACTTAGGAGATTGAACAGAGGGAAGATGGACCTTAAGATGGGCAATGGAGCAAAGGTTGCTGTAGTGGTTGTTGGCAAGGTCACCTTACATCTGCCTGGTGGAGCTTTTATTGCATTAGATGCATGCTATTATGTTCCTTCTATTATAAAAAATATTATTTCTATTTCATATTTGACAGTTAATGGATATAAATTAGTTTTTGAGAACAATGATTGTTCAATTAGATGATGAGATCATCACGAGAGGAACAGTGCATAATGGTTTATTTATGCTAGATACAGCTTCACATATCATGAGTGTAAGTGAGTCTAAGAGGAAACGAGAAGTGGAGAACCAAACAAGAAAGAGTATTAAAACCCTTCGATCAGATCGAGGAGGTGAGTACTTGAGTATAGAGTTCACCCAGTTCCTCAAGGACTATGGGATCTTATCCCAATGGACACCTCCTTATATACCACAACTTAATGGTGTATCAAAAAAGGAGGAATCGCACACTGTTAAATATGGTGCGTTCCATGATGTGTTTCGCCGACCTACCCATCTCATTCTGGGGATATGCCCTAGAGACCACAGCTTACCTTCTGAATAGAATTCTAACCAAGTCAATGATGTCTACTCCATATGAGATATGGAATGGGAAGAAGCCCGATCTTAAGATTGTTAAGATTTGGGGCTGCCCTACCCACATTAAGAGACACAACCCTGACAAGTTGGAATCTAGGATGGAACGGTGCAAGTTTGTGGGATACCCGAAGGAAACTTGTGGGTATTATTTTTATCACCCTCAGGACTAAAAGGTCTTTGTAACCAAGAGAGCAGTGTTCCTTGAGAAGGAACACATTCTTGGTGGTGATAGTGGGAGCATGATAGAGTTGAGCGAGGTTGGAGAACCTAGCTCAAGTACCATTCCAGAATCTGTTCAGATACCTAACACACAAATTCTAACTTTACGTAGGTCTGATAGAGTATCCCATCCTCTTGAGAGATATGTGGGACATATCAGAAGAGAGGATGTTGAGGATATTGATCCTCAGACCTACGAGGAGGCTATTATGAGCATAGACTTCAGGAAATTGCAAGAAGCCATGAATTCAGAAATGGATTTCATATACTCCAACAGGATTTGGAACCTAGTTAATGCACTCGAGGGTATTATACCCATTGACTGCAAGTGGATCTTCAAAAAGAAGATTAAAGTAGATGGAAAGGTAGAGACCTATAAAACAAGGCTAGTGGCTAAGGGGTATCATCAAAGGCAAGGTGTTGACTATGATGAAACTTTTTCACCTGTAGCCATGCTAAAATCCATTCGAATTCTATTGGCTATTGCAGCATACTATGATTATGAGATCTGGCAGATGGATGTCAAAACTGTATTCCTTAATAGTAACCTCAAGGAGGAGGTGTATATGATACAGCCTGAGGGATTCAAGTCCAAGGATAATCTAGATAATGTGTGCAGGTTGCTTAGGTCCATTTATGGATTGAAGCAAGCTTTCCGAAGTTGGAACATAAGATTTGATGAGGCGATCAGATCTTATGACTTCGTTAAGAACGAAGATGAGCCTTGTGTGTACAAGAAATTAAGTGAGAGTACTATCACCTTTTTGGTATTATATATGGATGACATCCTAATCATTGGGAATAATGTAGGAATGCTCTCCACAATAAAGACTTGGTTATCTAGACACTTCTCCATGAAGGACCTAGGGGAAGCATCCTACATATTGGGGATACGGATCTATAGAGATAGATCCAAGAGGATGCTTGGCTTGTCCCAGTCCAGGTACATAGACACCATTGTCAAAAGGTTTGGCATGGAAAATTCTAAGAGAGGTCTCATACCAATGAGACATGGAATATCACTTTCTAGGAGTATGTCCCCAAAGACTCCTAAAGAAAGGGCACACATGGATATGATGCCATATGCATCAGCGATAGGATCTATCATGTATGCTATGCTATGTACCAGGCTTGATATAGCGCATGCTCTGAGTGTCACGAGCAGATATCAAGCAGATCCAGGCTTAGAGTATTGGAAAGAAGTAAAATATATTCTTAAGTACTTGAGAAGGACTAAGGAACTTTTACTGGTATATGGAGGTAGTAGCCTCAAGGTTGAGGGCTACTCGGACTCGAGCTTCCAGTCCGATGTCGATGATAGCAGTCTAATTCAAGGTATGTGTTCACCCTGAATGGAGGAGCAGTATGCTGAAAGAGTTCTAAGCAAGACACTACTACTGACTCGACTACAAAGGCGGAATACATTACTACGGGAAAGGCAGCAAAGGAGGGAGTCTGGATGAAGAAGTTCATAGCAGATTTGGGAGTCATGTCGAGCAACGAAGAGCTGATTCCCTTATAATGCGATAACTACGGGGCGATTATTCAAATAAGGGAATCCGGGTCTCATCAGAAGTGTTCTGAGGAGGTTCTAACTTATTAGAGAGATCGTGGCCCGAAAAGATATAGTAATGGAAAGAGTTCCATCCGAAGATAATATTATAGATCAACTGACAAAACCATTGACTCAGATTGTCTTTAAGCGTCACAGAGGTCTGATGGGGATCAGACATGTTAGTGATTGGCTTTAGGTCAAGTGGGAGATTGCTAGTTATATGTGCCCTGCAAGCCAATCACATGTGTGATGACACTTGTGACGTGATATACACTTTATCTCTTTGTTTATTATTAGGCATTTTATCACTTTATCTTGCGTGTTGCATATATTGTGATGTCCTTGGATCTGTGCAATGGGAATCGGATCGTGATGAGATCACGATAATGAGACTGATTCACCTTTAAACACAGACTTTAAATTATCCTGTTCATAGGTTACTCGAGAAGGACATCAAGATAACCGGATAGACTGGTGTGCTGTATACCCATTCATATGATGGAGGTAGCTGGTCTCATAGCTACTCGTGTGGGGACCCTAAGGGTACAGTGCAGGTGCTCATTGGAGAATGAGTTCACTAATTAATCTGCCTACGGAATACTGGATGGTTATTAATACCTCATGTCAGACAGTAATTCTGTAGTCCCAGTAGTGTATCTAGTCCTTAGACTTAAGACACCAAGGATGTCCTATATGAGTACTCCACTCTTTGATACCGGACTTATAGATTTGGAAAGTTCCAGATCTAGTACAACCAGTTATTGGGAGTGGTAGCCAACTTTACGAGGGCTATTGAGTGTCAATAGAGGATCATCCGCTCTCGGTATCATGAGAGGAATATCTCATATGTTCTTGCTCGAACAAATCTTTAGCCAAGGTTATTCGGATTGAGAGAGAAAGAGTTCTCCGGGAGAATCCGATAAGAGCAAGACTTGATGAGAGACCGTATGGGCCTGACAGCACCATGCCCGGTATAGGGTCTCTGGGATATTAGATGGATGAGAGATTATAGATACATGGTAACTAAGGACAGATAGGTCAAAAGATTGGATTCTCCTGTATCGTCTGAGGGCCGCGACGTAGTGGCCTGGTATGTCCGTAATCGATGAGTTGGGTGAATTATTATAGTGATAATAATTCACTATATCAGAATGAGTTCTGACAAGTATAACTCACGGTCAGCTCGATATTGGGTCTAGAGGGTCACACACATATGGTAGGTGTTGCGATGAGTAGAGGTTCGGATATGAGATATCCACTGAACCCCCTATCTTATTGGATATCCATTAAGCCTCTGAATTATTGGATCCTAAGATGAGATCCAATAATTGCTAATAAGAGATTATTGGGTAGAAACCCACTAATCCAAGAGGCTTAGGTAATTGGATGGAGATCCAATACCCAATATGGCAAAAGATCTATTAGGGTTTTTTAGGGGGCCTCTATAAATAGGAGGGAACCAGAGCTCTATAAGCTGAGGATTTCTTTTGGTAGCCACCTCCTGTTCTCCTCTCCCCAAAGAGAGAGGTACATCGTCGCAATCCCTGTCGTGTGGATACCGCTAGAGAGGAGGACGCATGACCTCCTTCATCCTCTCCCACAGATCTGCAGGAATTCAGGAATATACGATCTCCCTAAGTATCTTCTTTTACACGTGCAGTTTTGCGGATTTGTTTTTGACGCACCGATCTTCGCACGACCGACGGAAACTTTCTGTGGGAAATCTGGGGTTTTGTTTTTCTGTTCTTCCGCTGCGCATGTGATGTCGCTCCCCTGTATGATTTCCCAACAAATCCTATCTAGCCAACCCCTATTAAAGAGGTGAAGAGGTCGACTAGGTTAGGATTAGTTTGGAGGTTGCTTCTTAGATGAGTCCTATTAGAAGTAGGAGTCATATTAGAAGTATGAGTCCTATTAGAGAAGGAGTCCTATTAGAAGTAGGAATTGATTAGAAGTAGGAGTCTTGAGTATGAGTCCTATTAGGAGTTGGGGTTTAGAAGTCATATAAATTGCCATTTATTCACTCTCTTTTCATCATGAATAGATCATCCTTTTAGTAGGCTTTGAGTAGTAACTTAGAGAAAGGAACCCCTATAGAGTTCCAAGGAGGCTGATCCCCTAAAGAGATCAACCCCAAGCTAAAAATCAGTAAGGGTTCTAACATCTTCTCACCTTCTCTCCTCCTCTCCTCGTCACCTAGTACCCCTGTTTGGGGCATGTGGACAACAAGAAGGGCTGGCCCCCTTCTTGATTGCGTGGTGCACGTAGCGAGGAGATTTGAGCAGCGATTTGAGGAGTGTTATTATAGCCCCTACCATATAAATCACTACTAGAGAGGAGGGCACTTGAACTCTTTCATCCAATCCCATAGATCTGTAGAAATTTAGGGATATACGATCTTCCTAGGTAATTATCTTACGTACAATTTTTTGGTTTCGTGGGTTTTTTATTCTTTCTTTTTACTAATAACTAAGAAAGAGATTTATTCAAATGAACCATGATTTTTCAGTATTCATGACTTAAGATTTCTTTTGTATGAATCAAGACCTTTTACTATTTGATCTCCTATGATTCTTTCTTTTTGTTAATGACTAAGAAGATGATTTATCCAAATGAATAATCTTTCGGTATTAATGACTAAAGATTTATTTTGCATCACTATTTTGTATTCATGACTTATATACTCCATTTTGTTAATAAAGGAGAAAAAGTAACTCATATTTGTGTTGATGACAAAATGAGAGAAATAGCTTATGTGTCAAATAAGGAGACTTATGATGTTTTTATTAATTTTTATTAGTAGTGAATCATGCCTAATGTTTATTAATTATTTTTTAAAATTTAAAACTTGATTGAATATTTGGGCTTGCAATGATAATATCAAGATCAAATTTGTCTTAACTTGAATTCAAGAGTACCATTGAAAAAGTATTATTTTGAATTCAAGTTCATCATATTTTTAGGATCACATATAAATAGGGGGAGTCTCATTAAGACCCCATAATCAATTAACCTTTCAGTGTCCATAACTTGAACTTACCATCGATAATATACTATTAATATCCTTCATATGTAATGATATCAAAATAATTTTTATTTTGACACAATTGGAACATTGATATAAAAAGGGGAGAAAGAAGTACTATGATACCATCATATCACTCTTTTCATTTTGCTGATGACAAAAGGAGAGAAATAGTAAGTCATATTTTTTTATTAATAAAAGGGGAGATGCATATTTTTTGTTAACTAAGGGAGAGAAGCGGTGACTCATACATGAATAAAAAGAATTATGATTATGACTCGTGTATGAATAGGAAGAATCATGATGTCTTACTTAGGATTTCTTTTTTAGTATACAAATGGTTAACTTATAGTTATATTTTGATTGATATTATATATTGATAATTATGAAAATTTGAAACTTGTTTAATATTAATTTTAGGCTTGAACGATTGAATCATAATATCAACATGATTACATTTTTTAAACTTGAATTTAATATATACATTTAAAAGGATATATAATTATTTAATTTTAAGTTTATCATAATATTTTAAAATGATAAATAGGCAAGAGAGTCTTGTTAGGATTAATACGGTACTAAGAGGAGGGGGTTGGGAGTGGGCGCGGTGAATTAGTGCAGCGGTAAAAATGATTTCATTTTGGAAAACTTCGTTCAATCAAATCTTTCATCCAATGAAAATCAATATCAATTATGCTTGAACTAAAAGTGAGTGTAAGATGGAATAAGCAGGTAAAACACTTGCAAAATAACTAAATAAGCAAAGAAGAGATCACACTAGAATTTTATATTGGTTCGGTCATCCGACCTACGTCCACTCCCGATTCCTCCTTCGTCGAGGCCATCAGCATCCACTAATGGTCTTCCTTCAATGGGCGAAGACCAATTACCCTTTTACAAACTTTTTCTTTTACAAGTGTTCCCTCACACACCTCTCTTAGGAGCCAACTTTCAAATCTAGGAGGAGGGATTTCTACACTTCGAATCATAGAGTTTTTCTTTTACTTTCTTGTTTAATTCTTACTATCCCAAGCAAGAATAGTGAGGGATTTATAGACCCCAAGTGGCTTAAAATAATAGAGTCAAAATTTAAATACCCTAAGCTTTCAGGATACTAGCAATACCATCGCTTGATATTGGGCGGTACCATTGCCCAGTCTAGCAATACTATCGCCTGACACAATCTTAGAGACTATCTTAGAGATTGAGCTACCAGCGATTCCACCACCTGTTCTGATAATGCCACTGCTTGACCCACCTCATGGGTCACCATTTGGGTCTTTCACTTGGCCTAACAACACAGCCCAAACCTGAGCCCAGTTAGCCCCTAATTGAGTTGACCCAATTCTAACCCAATTATATTTTAAACCTACTTCGATCTAGATAATTATTATAAACCATGAATTAATTTATTGTCTGGCATATCATTGGTCCATTGATGCTTCGTCCGATTCTTCAACGCATTGTCCTCTCTTGTGGCCTATTGCCCAATCAACAATTGACCTCCGCAACCCCGATCTCCTTGATATAATTTCACTCTTCTTGGCCCGATACTCGAATCCCATGGCATGAAGCCTTCTGCCGATACGTTGACCGATCCTTCGGCTCGACGTCCAATCATCTGACAGGTTCTTCTCCAATCTAACATCCGATTCTTTCTATTTCAATTGTTTATTCTTGATTGAAGCTACCTGCATAACTCAAAACATAGAGTAGATCTTAAACACTATCATTTGGTTTCATCATCAAAATTCGAGGTTCAATAATCACTCCCTTTTTTATGATGACAACCAATTGATGATGGAGTTTAAACCAAACTCCCTCTATCAATATATCATATTGATAGAAATGAAAAATCATTCATCATGCATAATCAAAATGTTCAATACATCATATAATGCATGAAATTATCATCATACTTGTCCCCCTTTATCATCAATAAAAAGGAGAAGTGCATCTAACTAATTTTTGAAATATGCAAGCTTTGCAACATACAAGCTAATAATTTAACAAGATTTGCATTACTTTAAACATGCAAGCTAACAAGTTTTAAATGTGCAAGTTTGCAATTCTTGCTTCTTGAGATAGCAACTTTTTGCTTCTCTTTGTGATATTCCAAGCTAGCAACTTTTGTTTCTTCTCTTTTGAGAAGTGCAAGCTAGCATGTTTTGCCTTTCTAGCAATTTTGCTTTTTAAGATAGCAATTTTGGTTCCTTTGCAATGTTCAAGCTAGCAATCTTTCTTTCTCGTACAGCAAACTATTTCTTCCTTTATCTTTGTCAAAAAGAATGGGAGAATATAATTTTTCTTTTATATCAATGCTCTAATCATGACAAAAATTAATCATATCATACAATTTTTCTCTTGTTTAATACAATGGTAAAAAAAATCCTTTACATTAATTTTCAAGTCTTGACAAATATAAATCATAAATACAAAGGAGTATTGAAACATAGGAGAAAAAAATCAATTTATGCATATAATGTTTCAATCATCAAAGCACATCATTTCAAGTTGGAAGTATTTGAAAAGTCACAAGGAAATATTATGATTCATTTGCACAAATATTCTTCTTTAATAAAATGAGAGAATCATATGAGAATCAAGAAAGATGTTTCATGTTTAAGATATCCCAAGTCATAAATACAATAAATGATTTAGTTGAATATATCATCTCATTAGTAAAAAGAATCATATGAAAATAAATCCAAAATCATCATCAAAATCACTTTTTGAAAAATTCAATGAAAGCAATATAGATAGATTCATATGGGAACTTTATTCATGCATAATGTCTTAATTCATCTTAAAAAATTTAAGTTATAATTCTGAAAAATCATGATTTATTCTGAAAAATTCTCCTCTTTAGTAAATAACATAAGAAATCTTGATAAAGAAAATTTAAGTATTATGTTCATGATTTGGATAAGCCTCATTTAAATTTAAATGATCAAATCATCAAAATCACTTTCAAAATATTCATAAATAACATAATTAGATTCATCAATCTTTTATTGAAAAATCGCCAAAACATTAGAGAGAAATGTATTTCCTTTTTAGTCTCAATTTAAGTAATTTATTTCATATAAGCATGTCTTTATTTTTTTTATACCAAATCAAAATATACATCAACGTTTAAGACCAAAAAAATAAATTTAACCATAAAAATCATCAAGACCAAACACATCAAACATAAAGCATCTTCAAACGAAAGATTTGATTTATCATGATAATATATTTTTCTTTTTTATGTGTTTCAATTTATATAATTAATTTCATATAAGCATGTTCAAGTTTTTCATACAAAAGCCAAATATCATGTTCAAAACCGAAAAGTAATAAAATCATCAAGATACACATGATTGCTTCATAAAACATATATAGAGTTAATCTTATTTTGGTGTGCAAACATTATCATAAAACATGTAATTATCATGATAATTATTATTTTTTAAACTAATAAAATCATGAAAAGCATGATATATTTTTGTAATTTTTTTATTTCTTACAAACTAAATCAAGAAACTCATGAAAAGATCAAGTAATTTCATAATAAGATAAAAACATTTCGGTTGAGTTGCTTACCTTATTGTCGAAAGCTGTCAAAGTACAGTTCGCTACCTCGCCTTCGGATGCACTCGATTTGTCCCATATCGCTTTGAGTCTTTTCTTCTTCTTTTATGGCCTCTCATTTTTAAGTTCATTTTTATTTTTAAATTCTTATTTTATAAATTTTTAAATTTAATAGTGAGGAATTCAAAGTTCAAAGTCATCATCATCATCATCACTTGAGTTATCACTCAAGTAGTATTCTATTGTTCGAAGTGTCAAATCCTTCATATTCTTTGGAAGGTGGTTCTTATATTCATCATATTCCAAATGAGTCATCTTATAGGTCATTATGGACCCAATCAATTCTTCGAAAGAATAACAGTTCAAGTTTTTTAATTCTTGTATAACTGTTATTTTCAAATCCCAACTTTTTGGAAGGGATATTAAAATCTTGTTAATAAGTTCAAAATTAAAAAAAACCTTTATTAAGATTTTTTAAACTATTAATGACATTCATGAAACGGGTGTACATATCACCAATAGTTTCACTTGGTTTTATTCGAAACAATTTAAAATCATACATCAAAAAATTAATTTTTGAATCTTCTTCTTGTGCCTTTATGTGTGATTTCAAGTGTATGCCAAATTGTCACGGATAAATTGTAAACGGCTTGTTCGATGTAATGCTTATGCATGTCCGTGCCTTTTCGGTTTGTTCTTACTTTGCAAAACATGTAAAGGGTTGGCCAAAGGCTAAACAGCCCTATTTGAGCGAGTTTAGTGGTCGTTTTAGGCTTGTACATAATGATGGTGTCATGTGGACACTTGTACTAGATTTTGGTCTGTAGTGGACAAATTTTATACCTTTGTTGTGTAACCGTTCTAAGCTTATAATGTATATGGTTGGAATTTGCATTGGCTCTAAAGTGTTTGCTGAAAGGGTGGCTTGTGGATCCTATGTGAAACACTTTCTCTTTCCCGTCTTCTCTTTTACAGGTCCTAAGGGATCGTAGGAAGCTTCCGGGAGGCTATCCTTTATGGACTGATAGGCAATGATGCCGCACGGCTTAGGCAAAACCAGCTAAGTCTATGACAGATGTTATTAGAACGGGATAAGCCCACTTAGAAACACTTAGCATGCAAACGTGGAGGACCTAGCGGGGCTACGTTGAGGGTAGCCAACATGTGCGATCATTTGGGAAACAGACAGGGAGTTGTACAGGAAGGAGTCGCTCAGAGGAGTAGATATCTGAGAATGACATTTAGAAGAATGGCCAACCCTTCGTACAAGAGGCACCACGAGGACAAACAAGCTAAGAAAAATTACGTAACGTACAAAAGTTGGGATGACTGAGTTCGAGTAGTGGCTCGACGTTGGCACCCAAACTTGACAGTGCTCGAGGCAAGTGGGGCGCTTGGCAAAGGATGAGACCGTGCAAGGTGGAGTGGGTTGTTCAACGATCGAAAGAGTTATGCAAAGCTCACAGAGGTGAGGGGATTTGCAAACTCGAGGAATTCTATACTCATGCAATGACTTGCATACGGACGATGGACTATCCGTGGCCATCCCAAGACGACCGAAGGTCGATGCCATGGAGTATTGAACCTTTCTCTTCGACATGTGCAGGATACTTTCGTAAGAGGCTGAAGTGTGTAGTAGGTTCAGCATGTTGTTAGACCTAGAGGGGTGCAATAGGAGCTGTATTGGTGAAGAGTCATAATCTAGCAGGTGCATTTGTGGAGGCAGAATAGTGCACGATTTATTTAACAAAGGCGGAGTGGTCCAAGGGGATAGTGGTCTCCAAAACTTCTAGAGGGAAGGCGATGAACAAAGAAGTTGTTCTAACGGGGCAAGTATCCAGGAGAGATAAGTCTCGGTTCTCCAAAGGGAGAATCATATGCAATGAACCGCATCGGTTGAGGAGTACCTCAAGACAAAGCTCGATGGATCGAGTGAGTGACAAGGAGTCATTGCATGATCTCGTAATTGGCAATACGTTGGTGGACGCATAGCGAGATCAAGTGGGGGAGCGACCCAAGGCAATACAAAGTGAAGGCACACTTGGAGTCGATAGGGAGATCGGACTCAACAAAGGGCTGACCCGTAGAATGATGGGCGCGAGGGCCACCATTAACGCAATGTAAATCAAGAAGTAGAGCAACTTGGGGGTAACTTAGTGGTGTACCCAAGTTGTATGAAGAAAGTTGGCATAGAAGATAGAACATGGAGTGGAGGCTTGGAGTTTTCCTTAGACGGAGGTCAACGGCATGGACTCTTGCAGAGACAAGAGTAGGATCATGTCGTTCCATGGGTTCTTTATTCTAATGGAGCAGATTCATCTTGTATGATGCCAAAGATGAAGGGAGCTTCGAGGCACATACACTTGATCTCAGTGAAGCATTTGACAGAGGAACTAAGGCCTTGGCATGGGGCAAGAGGATGCAGGGGTAGGTACTCTTGAAGAATATGCCACAGTGTTGCTATTCGAGTTGCCATGAGGAAAGTGGTGCGCAGCGAAGATTGTGCTAGTAGGGACAGAGTCCTAGGATCTAGACAATTGTACACCAATTTCAGCGAAGTCAGGGGACTTCATAGGAGTTGCTAGGCGATGGACTGCCCTAGAACTACACTTCGTCCGAGTGTGACCTGAGAGTGGGTGGACGAAGGTCGATTACCAAAGGAGCGAGTAGAATCGAAGGTGGCAAAGGCCCTACGATGTGTTAGCAGAGTCCACACATGGAGAGATCACAGTTCGAGTTCATACCACAAGGATCAGAATGTAAGAAGATGTCACCAGGAGATGACATGATGCAGCAGATTATGGTGGAATGGTTCGTGGCAATGCGACACACACAGTGAGTCCCATAGGGGGACTGGATCATGCAGAGATATGATTGGGAGCACGATTGGGAGCTCCACTTCGGTGAATAACACGACGGTAAGAAGAGCTATGGATTCAAGCAGTGAATGTCATGGTACTGTAGAGGTGGATCTTCCGTGCGTGCATCGAATGCTGCATGGAATGGAAGCCTTGGGTATCAGCTTATGAGGGCTATACACTATCGAGGAAGAAGTTCAGATGCAAGTACTAGTGAGTCCCATGGGGGGACTGGATCATACAAATGTATGATCGGAGCGGTTGAAAAGTTGGACTGCTTCAGAGCTCACATTCGCCTAAGGGAGCCCAACAAGTCAAAGGACAAGGCCGAGTAAGCGAACGTTGCGACCAATGAAGCTAAGGAGAATAGAAGTGGTGCAAGCCCTACAACATGATGGCAGAGGCCATACATGGGAGTTATAGTCTATCTTTCCATCAACCAAGAGGAACTGCCTAGAGAACATAGAGGTGTTGAAGCAAGTGGTCGAAAAAGGGCAAGGAAGCAATGACGAGTCCAGAGAGACTTAGCTACCCAAAACCAAGCATCGGTTAGAATGAAGGTGGATTCGAGCTTTTATCGAGCTCAAGATGTTTGTGCTCTCAGACAGCTTCCGCGTCTTTGCCTCCCCAAGATGGGAGTTGAGGTATGAGCCATCGTGAAGAGTGCCGCAGTCTTTGCGAAGCGGATCTATTGATCATGAAGAAGGGACACAGATGCGAGATAATGGATAGTAGTGTCATGGGCATTGCAGTGCTATGGTACCGCAGAGGTGGGACTTCCGAGGAGTTATCGATCCCTTGCTCTCATAGAGAGAGAGCGCTTGGTCGTGATATGGGCCGTGGAAGAGGAGAATACATTGGCAAACTCCATATACCATGACAAAGCTGAAGGGCAGAGGCCAGAGAACTTCATAAGATCGGTGTCAATGGACTTCTCATCGAGATTACCGTAAGTGAAGGACTTCGGGTCGATACAAGAGTGCAGGACCAAGGAACGAAGCAGGAGTATGCAGTGCTATACCTTTACTACTCAGAGGAGTAGGCAGCAGGAATGATGGAGAAGGCGGTACAATCCCAGAGGCAACCAAATCTATCAGAGACTTGCTCCAAGTTGGAGTGATAACTTCTTGCATTCCAGAAGTTTAATGGCATTGAGAAGGTGAATCACAGTAGCTGACTCAGCGTAAGGATTACAAACACTTCAAGTACTTCGGAAGTGTGAGCTAAGAGAAAGCGAAGTCTAGTAACCAGCTCGATGCATGAAGTACAACCTCGAGGAGGTAGGCAAAGGCAAGTAACCTTTGCCTTCTCAACTCTTAAGAGAATGGGTAAAACTGAGTACCCCAACTCTCTCAGTTATCTAGCAGAGGAGCTCTGCACAGATTTAAAGACCCTTCAAAGAGACAAATGGAAGACAACAGTTGTTAAGTCCTCACCAATGGTGATCAGTGCTACTGAGAGTAGATTATCCACTTCATTTCCCAACTGAAGGCCAATCGAAAGCGAAAGTGATGCAAACCTATTTGGATGAGACGACTAAATGGAAGAAGATCGATGAAAAATTTTTATGGAGGAAGGACCTGAAAACATCAAAGTTTATGAGACAATGCTCGTTAAAGCTCCAACAAGCATCTATCCAGTTCAAGAGATAAGAAGAATTTGAAGACTGGTGTATATCAAAGATGGTCTTTTCCTTCATCAGATGAATCTGCAAGAACCAGCAAGGATCAGCACAACTTTGCCAACCCCACACTAGAGTCAGAGTCATTAGCAAGTTGAAGCAGCATGGCGGATTAAAGTTCGACGACTCAACAACAATAAGCAGAGATCAATTGGGAGCTAGGGGGTGCATCGCAGCAAGAGCAGAAGATTGAAGATCTAGTAAAGGCAAGGAGTTGCAGCGTCAACGATGGCTTTGATGAGGACGTCGAAGGAATAAGTGGGGGAGAATGTCACAAACAAATTGTAAACGACTTGTTCGATGTAATGCTTATGCATGTCCATGCCTTTTCGATTTGTTCTTACTTTGCAAAGCATGTAAAGGGCTGGCCAAAAGCTAAACAGCCCCATTTGATCGAGTTTGGTGGTCGTTTCAGGCTTGTACATAATGATGGTGTCATGTGGACACTTGTACTAGATTTCGGTCTATAGTGGACAAATTTTATACCTTTATTGTGCAATCGTTCTGAGCTTGTGATATATATGGTTGGAATTTGTATTGGCTCTAAAGTGTTTGCTAAAAGGGTGGCTTGTGGATCTCGTGTGAAATGCTTTCTCTATCTCATCTTCTCTTTTGCAGGTCCTAAGGGATCATAAGAGGCTTCGGGGAGGTTGACCTTTGTGGACTGACACACAATGGTGTCGTACGGCTTAGGCAAAGCCAGCTAAGTCCATGACAGAATATCATACGTAGTTTCACAAATCGATATTCGATTAAATTCATTTTTGTCTAAAGCACAAAACAAGGTATTCATAGCTTTTGCATTCAACGAAAATGATTTTTTCTCAAAATTATTCCATGCATTCATGGGTTTAGAATGTGCTTCAAAATCATTTCACTGATATTCCATAAATCCAAATCCAAAGAAAGTAAGAAAACTTTCATTCGAGTTTTTTAATAATTATAGTTCGTCCCATTAAACATAGGAGGACGAATAATAGAGTGACCCTCTTGAAAGTCAAAAAGAGCTATTTCTCTAAGGTGTTAATCCAAATGAGAAATATCGTGACTCTGATACCAATTGTTAGGATCAATATGATACTAAGAGGGGGGAGGGGTGAATTAGTGCAGCGGTAAAAATGATTTTGTTTCGAAAAACTTCATTCAATTAAATCTTTCATCCAATAAAAACCGATATCGATTATGCTTGAACTAAAACTGAGTGCAAGATGGAATAAGTAGGTAAAACACTTGCAAAATAAGTAAGCAAGCAAGGAAGAGATCATATCAAAATTTTATAATGGTTCGATCATCCGACTTACGTCCACTCCCGATTCCTCCTTCATCGAGGCCACCGGCATCCACTATTGGTCTTCCTTCAATGGGCGAAGCCCAATCACCCTTCTACAAACTCTTTCTTTTACAAGTGTTCCCTCACACACCTCTCTTAAAACCTAACTTTAAAATCTAGGAGGAGGGATTTCTACACTTAGAATCATAGAGTTCTTCCTTTCTTTTCTTGCTCAATTCTTATTATTCCAAGCAAGAATAGCTGGGGTATTTATAGACCCCAAGCGGCTTAAAAAAATTGAATTAAAATTCAAATACCTTGAGATTTTGGGGTACTAGCAGTACCACCACTTGGTATACACTAACACTGGGCAGTACCATCACCCAGTTTGGTAGTATCATCACCTGACATAGTCTCAGAGATTGTCTTGGAGACCGAGCTACCAACGGTTCCACTGCCTGTTCTGATGGTGCCACTACCTGACCCACCTCATGGGTCATTGTTTAGGCCTCTCACTTAGCCTAACATAGCCCAAACTTGGGCCTACTTGACCCTTAATTGAGTTGATCTAATTTTAACCTAATTATACTTTAAACTTACTTTGTTCTAAATAATTATTATAAAGCATGAATCAATTTATTGTTCGGCATATCATTGGTCCATCAGCGCTTCGTCCGGTTCTTCGGCACATTATCCTCTCTTGCGGCATGTTACCTAATCGATAATTGACCTCCGTAACCTCGATCTCTTTGGCGCAATTCTGCTCTTCTTGGCCTGATGCTCGAATCCCATGGCCCGAAGCCTTCTACTGATACGTCGATCGATCCTTCAGCTTGATGTTCAATCATTTGATATGTTCTCCTCTGGCCCAACGTTCGATTCTTTCTGCTTCAATTGTCTATTCCTGATCGAAGCTACATGTGTCACTCAAAATGCAAATTAGATCTTAAACACTATCAATTGATTTTATCATCAAAATCTGATATTCAACAAGTCTTGCTAAAACCCCATCAATTGATTGTCATCATCATAAAGGGAAAGATTATTGAATCTCAAATTTTGAAGATAAAATCAATTAATGAGTTTATAGACTAATATGCTTTTGAGATAAGTAATGTAGGAAATTTTTTGATTACAGACTCAAACCATCAATGGACAAATTGTCAAAGTAGGAGAATCATACGTTATGTTGGGAAAAGTATCATATCAAAAATTAGATATTGAGCTAATGAATTGGTTGATATGCCAAAGGTTGAACTTTATGCTATAAGTTCGAGTATCATGCTAAAAGGATTAGGTATTATACCAATAGATTAGATGTTGTGAGAAAGTTGACATGCCAATAATGTTGGAAAATCTAGGAGCCACATCACATGCATAGTGGAAGAACAGAAAATACAAAATCCTAGATTTTCATGAAAATGTTTCGTCATCGTGCGAAGATCGATGCATAAAATAAATTCACAAAATTAAAAACTACATATGTTAGAAAGATAGTACCTAGAGAAATCATATATCCTTAAGATTCCTACAAATCCATGGGAGAGGATGAAAGAGGTCAAGTGCCCTCTTCTCTAGGGGTGATCCACACGGTAAGGGCTATGAAAATGCTCCTCTCTGGAGAGAGGAGAATAGGAGATAGCTACTAAGAAAACCCTAGCCTATGGACCTTTGGTTTCCTCTTTTTTATAGAGGCCCCTTATTAACCCTAATGGATCCTACCCCATTGGGTTCTAGGTCTCCATCCAATTACCCAAGCCTCTTAGATTAATGGGTCTCTACCCAATAATATGTTATTAGCTCTTATTGGATCTCATTCATGGGATCCAATAATTTAGGGACTTATTGGATATCCAATAAAATAGAGGCTCCAACAATATCTCATACCTGAACCTTTACTTGTCGTAATGTCTACCATATGTGTGTGACTCTCTAGGCCTAATATCATACTTACCATGAGTCATACATGTCAGAACTCCTTCTAACTTAGTGATTCACTCGACTCATCGACTACGGACGTACTAGGCTACTATGCCACAATCTCTAGACGATACAAGGGAATCCAATCCTTTAGACCTATCTATTCTCAATTACCATATATCTTTAGTCCCCCATCCATCTAATATCGTAGAGACCGTATATCGGATATGGTATTATCAAGCCCATACGATTTCAACTCGGGTCACGCTATAATCGGATTCTTTCAAAGAATTCTTTTTCTCTCAATCTGAATGATCTTGGCCAAGGATTTGCTTGAGCAAGAACACATAAGATATTCTTCTTATGATATCGAAAGTAAATGATCTTTTATTGACACTCAATAGCCCTCGTAAGATTGGTTGTCACTCCCAATAATCGGTTGTACTAGATCTAGAACTTCCAAACCTATAAGTCCGGTATCAAAGAGTAGAGTATTCATACAGAATATCCTTGATGTCTTAAGTCTAAGGACCAGAAACTCTACTAGAACTACGAAATTATTGTTTGACAATAGGTATTATTAACCATCTAGCATAAGCGGATCAATCAGTAAACTCATTCTCTAATAAGCACCTGTACTGTATCATTAGTGTCCCCACATGAGTAGATATAAGACCAGTTACCTTTATAATATTGATGAGTATATAGTACACCAGTTTATCTAGTTATCTCGATGTCCCTCTCGAGTAACCTATGATCGAGATTATTTAAGACCTGTGTTTAAAGGTGAATCGATCTCATTATCATGATCTCATCACGATCCGATTCCCATTGCATAGATCCAAGGACATCACAATATACATCTAGATAATGTGAGAAAATACTAGTAATCATAAGCAAAGAGATTAAAATAGCATGTTACGGGTGTCATCACTTACGTGATTGGCTTGTAGGGCACCTATAACAAACAATCTCCCACTTGACCTAAAGCTAATCACCTATGTGTTTGATCCTCATCAGATCTTTGTGATGCTTAAAGACAATATGAGTTAATGGCTTTGTCAATGGATCTACAATATTATCTTCGGATGAAACTCTTTCCACTACTACATCTCTTCGAACTAGGATCTCTCTAATAAGCTGAAACTCATTAGAACACTTCTGATGAGACCTGGATTATCTTATTTGAGCAATCATCATATAATTATCGTAATATAAGGGATTCAGCTTATTGCTGCTCGGCATGATTTTCAGATCTGTGATGAACTTTTTCATCCAGATTCTCTCCTTTGTTGCCTCTACCGTAGCAATGTACTTTGCTTCTGTGGTAGAGTCAATAATAGAATCTTGCTTGGAACTCTTCTAGCATACTGCTCATCCATTCAGGGTACATATCTTGAATTAGACTTGCCATCATCGATATTGGACTAGAAGCATGAGTCCATGTAGCCTTCAACCCTGAGGCTACTTTCTCTATATACTAGTAAAAGATCCTTAGTCCTTCTCAAGTACTTAAGGATATTCTTTATTGCTTTATAGTACTCCAAGCTTGGATTCGTCTGATGCTTGCTCATTACACTCTGAGCATATGCTATATCAGGCCTAGTACATAGCATAGCATACATGATAGACCCTATCGTTGAGGCATAGGGTATCCTATTCATATTTGCCCTTTTTTCAATAGTTTTTTGGGGACGTACTCCTATAAAGTGATAGCCTATATCTCATTAGTATGAGACATCTTTTAAAATTTTTCATGCCAAACCTTTTGATAATGGTGTCTATGTACTTAGACTAGGACAAGCCAAGCATCCTCTTTGATCTATCTTTATAGATCTGAATCCTCAATATATATAATGCTTCCCTTAAAACCTTCATGGAGAAGTGACTAGATAGCTGAGTCTTTACTATAAAGTTTATTCTTACATCATTCTCAATGATCCGGATGTTATCCACATATAACATAAAAAAAGTGATAGTACTCCCACTTATCTTTCTATACACACTTGACTTATTTCCTGGTGCCTTGAAAGAATTAACAAATTTATTTCCATTCCAATAGAAGGCAGCTGCATGAGAGGCCAACCTTGGTTTTGGCCTTTGAGTTTTTAATACATTTTATTTCACTTAATAGTATAGTGTATTTGTGTATCTCTTTTATGATACCATTTCACCAATCTCCCGTTGATTTAATAGGAATCAATTTGGTAACTTGGAAAGTCGACAATTAACGAGAACAATTATCGCTGCCATTTCATACATTTGTTTGATCGAATTGAGTCCATCCCATCTCGTTGATTCCTCGGTCCTTCACTTCTATTGCTTTTAACACGGTTCTAATGCTTTAAGAATTTTGTTCTCCAACTTCTTCTCTCAAAAAATTTATGTTAATCTCAAGGTTTCTCAAGTGCACTTGACTTTATTTGATTTAATTTTCGCCACAAATAATAGCTGATAGGATTTTATTGCACGATTAAAGATCTTTTGTTAGTTTCCTTTAATTTTTTATTTTGAAAATAAAAACATAAAACATCGTTGTTGTCATAATTACAATATAGATATATATAGGCAATTGTTAGTCAAAAATACCTCTTCACATATAAAATGTCAACATATGTGGCTGATCTCAATGATTTTTAGGTTTTCATGTCTTGATTTAATGAAGAAGAATACGGCTCTAAACATTTCATAGAAGAACTAACCACAAATGCAGAATTTAGTGGAAAACAGATGAAGAGACAGGAAGATGGATAAGAGAGAGAGAGAGAGAGAGAGAGAGAGAGAGAGAGAGAGAGACGTCTCTTAGGCTTTAAGAAAGAGAGTGATAGAGCGCCCCCGTCTTGTAAAGGCTTTAAGAATCCCTCCTCACCTCATCATCATCCTTAGCATAAATGTTCATGCCCCAGCTAGGTACAGTGGCATGCAAGCTCGAAGAGAATGATAGAACATATGGAGCATTTAATGGCCAGTGTAGACACAGTTGGGAGTGAGGTGTGCTGAGGTCCCACAAGACATGGAGACAAGGTAGCATAATGGCATGGCACAAAACCACCAAGATCTAATGCCTACAAGGGAGAGGGACATCTCCCCTAATGTCCTGCCCTCCGTCTCTCACTCAGTCCCTCCTTCCACCTTAGTGTGTCAGCTATGTATTATTCGAAAACAACGTCAGTCTCTCACTGTCTTTTGTGTAATATGTCCGACAAAAGTACTCAGTACAACCATTGATTGCACCACGTGTAGGGCCAGATGCAACAAAACTTGGGTGAGCAACGCACAGGAGCAAGAATAATATCAACATCTATGTTTTTATATTGTTGCAATCCATAAAACAATTCACCAAAAATTGATACAGCGATACATCTCGTTTTTATGCAGATGAAAGTTGACAGTGAGTAGATGGATCACAAGAGACGACATCATCACTAAACTTAAGTTAACAACAGAGCTTAAAGTTGGTTCTTTTATGCTATGCCGAGCTGGGATTGAGGATTGGGCATTTACCTGGAGGAGACGGGATTGAGGGCCTTGGCGAGGCCATTGATGGTGGTGTAGCTTCGGGAGCTGAAGCCCAAGCATCCTAGGAGACCCTGGCGGTACGGCAGGAATGTCCGCCGCCTCATCTCCTCCGACTGGGCTCGGTTCGCGGTGTAGTGCCGCTCGTGCGCCGATGGAGAAGCCGCCGCCGCCGTCGCCGCCGACGCCACAGCAGCGGCGCCACGTCGCCTCCCTATCCCGTTCGCTGGCCTCTGCGACGGCTTTGTCTTGTTCTGCTCCTGTGCCGGTGATGAAGCTGACGTCCCCGCCGTCGCCGGAGATGGCGGCAGTGGGGGCTTCGGTTTGGACGACGGGGAGAAGGAGATCGAGTGCCAGAACTTTTCCTTTTCCTTGCCGTTTCCCCGCCCGCTCCCTTCGCTTTTGCTTCGGTAGAGGAGGAGATCTTTGAGAAAGATCCATCTTTTGGAGTTCCTGCCGCCCGAGGAAGTGGATGAGGAGCGCGAGGATGACGCCGACTCCGGCGGCGTCGGCGATGCTTCCTTAGGATCCGGGTCGAACGCCTCGTGCTCCTTCACCTCTTCTTGTTTCTCGTCCTCGTCTTCTTGCCATTGGAACCGAGGGCTTCTAAGGGGCGACATGGATCTGGTCCTCCGATGGACGGATCTGCTCCGGAACGTCAGATTCCGTCCCCTCCCCTCCTCCTTTTCCTGCCACGCCTTTCCCTCTCCTTCCTCGTCGTCCTCGTCACCAAAATCCAGCAGCGGCGGGAGTGGTCGCGGGCGCAGGATGTGAGAGTGGACCTTGATCGGGCGGATCAGGCCGTTAAGGAAGAGCTCGTCGGCGGAGGTCATCGTCCCGCCGGGATCCGCGCCGTCGAACTCGAAGGTCCCGGAGGCGGGGGCCTCGTCGGCCGCCACCGGGTCGGCGGCGGGTGAGGAGGAAAAGGAGTAAGGAGGAGAGGAGAGGACGTAGTGGACGGGGCTGGCGGGGCAGCTGAAATAGTAGCCAGCGGCACGGCCGGGGCTGGAAGGGGCGCTGCCAAACGGGGTAGGGGAGGAGGAGCAGCTGTCGATCGTCGTGTCAATGGAAAGCAGCGGGTACTGCGTGGTCTTTAGCGCTTCGCGATTCCTAGGGTTTTCGAGATCCATCTCCTTAGCCGTCCTCCTAAAAGAGAAACTATTTACACAGAGAGAGAGAGAGAGAGAGAGAGAGAGAGAGAGAGAGAGAGAGAGAGAGAGAGAGCGGCGGAAAGGAAGTCGGAAAGGAAGGTAGCGAAGGGAGCGGCGCGAGATCATATAAATAGCAGGCACCGCGTAGAAGACGGAAACTGGTAACCGCTTCCAAACGTTAGCGGCCACGCACTGTATCATATTTGACGAGAATACCCCTAATTAGACTTGAAAATTCTACTCAATTTTAGCATGAACAAAGGGCGTTTAGGTCATCTTAAATCAATTGCTTAGCAGCACAACCCTGACTTGGTTTGCTTCTATGATTATGACTTCTTAGTAATCAATAAAATTAAACATATTTAGACCGGTTTTTAATATAATTAAGACATTAATTAGCTTTAAAGCCAAAAATATTTGGTCTAACCTATGAGCTCTTGACACGTGGACAGGCAACAACTGAGTCTGTCACTAATCCAAAGGTTTAAACTTCCATATAGCAGTTATTCTTTTTTTAAGACAAGAAAGTAAATCATGATCCAAAATAGAGTCACCATAACTTTCATCCCTCCAAAGCCTATCCATTATATTGTTTGAGTCGTCCTGTTGGCTTCCCTAAAAATATGTGACCAACGTACTACATAACCGTCATAAGGTAGTTCATGAGAAATTACAGTTGAATTAAGAATTCCCAAATCTAAATCGAATATTAATTCCCTAAAGATATGTGCCTATAACAGTTTGATTGTACAAAGACAAGTTTAATCCCGTCAAGCTCTCATACTTCCTTTCCATAGACTCGTTCTCTCTCTTAAGCTCTTTTTTTTAGTCTTCTTTCACCATTTCGGAGATATTCTAATTAGGTTGAGCGTAGGAGGGAGTACTCATCGGAGGTATCCTCAGTACCCTCTCTTGTTGTACGATCATCTTCGAAAGCAGTCTTGCACCTAGAAAACAAATCTCAGTCTCCTCGATAACATCTTTACTCATATATTATCATTTACCTTAGCAAAAACAATCATGTCAACTCATGTATCTATATGACAAGATGATGAAATCTGACCCTATGAATTTAACTGTGCAAAAGAAGCAAAATATAAGATAATTTGCCCACACTTAGTTGGAGTCCCAGCTTAGATCAAATTGATCCATGGAGTCAATAGATCTTTGTTTCTTTTATTTTTTGTACAGTTTTTGTTTCTTTAAACCTCTTTAGATTGAGCTTAATAGTTTCAGTTATGGTGGAGTTGAAGGTGCAGAAGCTCGAGATGGCATCCGTTCATCAAAGTCAACCTTTGCTTGGCGTGAGGTACACCCGGCTATAGTACTACTCCCATGTGCACTCCCTTCTCGATGCCATGTCAACAGCAACCACTTGATGAAACATTGGTGGGTGCACGAAGTTGGAGTCCCAAAAGGATGAGGGTTACTGTTACCGTGCGTGGTGAAGAAGTGGGAGGTGGGGAAGAAGAGGGTGGCATGCACGTTTGCAAGCTGTCAGCGGCAACGTGCTCCCCTTCTTTCCCCATGAGTCGAGTTCAGAACCCTAAAACAGTCTTAAGCTACCCATGCTGCTCAACCTCTCTGCATGTCTTTTATCACCTAGCCATGTTCTTTATTGTTGTTGGTTGTCAGCTACAGAACGAGATTGCTTTCTTACAAAGAGATGGAGAAATTTGTAGGAGATGTACAATAATGTCAAACTGCTTCACCATGAAACCTAACTTTATTCTCAAGTCCTATGTTATACGAGCTGATAAGATTCATGCTTTGCTTCCAAGCTACAGCAGGCCATGAACAAGCCAAAGCTACATCAACTTGCTCTTACAGTGCTTTAGACCCACATGATGTGTACTACCAGTATTATTGTGGCCTCCCTCATCACTCTTACATCAATTATGAATGAACCCAGGACTCAAATAGTACTGTACTAATAAGGAGGATTTGTCACATTGACACCCTATTTGTGATTGTAGCAGTGTGAGATTATCTTGGCTAAACTGTCTTCCTCATCACTCACAGATCTGAGAACTTCCTCCATGAATTATATATCTGCTGGTACCATAGTCTCCATGACAGTGATAAAGACTGTCTAACCATCACCAACCAAATGGCTAGCTTATTGATTGTTGCCTTCATCTGCTAATGACGATGGTTTGGTTCAGCAAGAAGGCTGCCTATGGATTATCTCAAGAAAAAGGTTGTGGCACGTAATATTCCTATCCAAACTAATAGTGCAGGAGAATTTAGCAATCATGTTCTAAGTATATCCAGTGATATATGATAGAAATTTTGCTAATATACAATATGAAGGACCTAGGAGAGATAAACTTGATTAGAAAGAGGTTATATGATATGCAATTGTCATTAGCATCGCAACTTCTATCAAGAACTCGAAAGAGATTACAAGACACCATGATAAAATGACAATGAAGAAATAGGTTACATAGATGATGAAAATGAGGATATACAACAAGTGGGTTATGAAAAAGTCACAAGTGTAGACTTGCCGAAAGAGAAAAAGAAATGAAGATTCGTCTCTTCCATCAAATCCAACAATAACACAGTCTCTCTATCGGTCTTCTCTTTTCTTATTAGGGTTAGTAAAAAAATGCTACTGAGATGATCTTGTCATTGGCCTGAATTGTTATTATCTAAAGCACCTGTTAATGCTCTTCCAATTAGCAACTAGTGATCAAGGCATGGTTACCAAGATCCAGGTAGACTCAGCGGTGTAGTTTCAAAAATCTTTTAGCTGAATTGAAACAAATATTTTGTAATCATTATACATCAAGAAATCTTAGAATATCATCTTGCTTGACAAATTGCAGTCTCAGTGCAGCTAAATTAACAATCTTTTGATACAATTAATTATCTTGCCAATCAAAGAGCTTGGTTTAACACCTTGAATTCCTTACAGTTTCCAATGATATGATGCCAAGCGAGAGCTAATGTTATGACCCACATACTAATCCACCACCCAACCTGCCATGTTCATCTACCATGAGATCCCTTCGAGTGTCTCTCCAGCCAATTCCTTTTCAGTGGCAGGCATCCCTTTTGTCCGCGCATGATGTCCTCCCACAAACTGCTGCTACATCTCAAATCCAAGCATTGCTTCGCACAATCGGACAACGCCTTCTTCCTTGCCCTCCAATAATTTTCCACCTGGTTTCTTCCTTATTTCTCATAGTCTCAAAGTTATCAGAAAGAAAGGAATCCAATGCACCAGTCGCACATGTCAAATGATATGGAGCTCCTACAACATAATCAATCATCTGTGATGCAATATCTCACTGATACTTCGAGATCATTGCTTCCTGCCAAAGCTAATGAAAAGATGCTTCACAAGAGCAGAATTAATCATTGCAAAACAGTATTTATGCCAACTCTATCGGATAATTAATCTATTAAATAACAAAAAAAATCATAAGTCCAAATGTATAATAGTATATTCATCTAGTCCTAAAAATCTCTCCCGATTAAGAGTTTCATGTCATTTATCAGGGACTAACATGGCATAAAATTAAGCCATAGTTTGATGTACATAATATTATGGCATGTCTCTAGCCCTGTCCACTAGTAACCTTTTTACTCGAGGCTCTCATTTGGCTATAATACCATTCATCATGATCCAACTTGATGAAATAGCTGACCTACTATGTTATTGAGTATAAATCAGTAAATCAAAATACTTATATCTAAATTAACGTTAATGAGACTAGACATGGATGACATAATAGTGCCTCGGTGAACTATCGACTATCATATGATGTTGCTTGTGCTCTCATAACTACTAAGTTTAACATTAGAAGAAGAAGGCTTTAGCAACGCTGAAGAGACTTGTATCTTAGTGACACGGTACGAAGAGACAATTCCATTAGTAATTTAGTTTAGAACATCAAGTTAACTGGCAGGAAATGATAAATATTAATTGTGAAGATTATGCTATACATAACAAATGCATCGTGGATTGAAATTTCTATAAAGATTCAACTGCAGTGATTTATGATAGAAGCCAACCCGTGAAATGTAGGCGAGATGTCATATCACAAACCAAAGAAGCAGCAGCAGACTGTCCATACGTTCACATACAGTGATGATGAGTGATGATGATTGACGTTGAAGTAGCGGAGTAGACTCCGATTGATGGACTATCACATCCACCCAATAATCTGAGTGCCCTACGTGATGTGATTGTTTTAATTAACGACAGGCAAATAAATAATGGCACGACAGACGCTGCACTCTTGATGAAATAAAAATAGTTTGTGAGTGGCAAACGACTGGGACAACTCCAATGATGAATCCAATCACTCAGTCACAACGACGTGATTAGTTTTTCTATTTTCTTTTTTTTGAGAAATAAAAGAGGTCATGTCGTTCGTTTTATGTTATAATTTCTTAAAAGTGGGTTAAAAATAATCTTATATCGTTGAATATTGAAGGAGTTGAATCATATGTATAAAGTTTGATGTATAATCTAATATATATTAAATACAATTGATTTGACTTAAACTCATCATTATGGTATCAAAGTCAAGATTAAAAAGAATAAACATAAAAATTTATAAAGAGTTAACATATATAAATATGAGAAGATGCTAAAAAATATTCATGTGTTAGAAACTAAAAAAGATTAAGAATATACTCATGCCGCTAAGAATTAAAAGAATATACTCATGCCACTAAAAAAGATTTGATCCCAACTTGATAATCTTAACCTAGTTTCCTTCATGATTGCAACCAATCGTGTTTTTTTCATATATTTTTGTTAGACCATATGAAAAACTTGAAAGTGTCAAATAGTGATATTTATCTCAAATCCTGCCTTTGTCACTACCCATTATATATATATATATATAAAGGAACGCTTGAGTACTCGAGCTTGATTAATTGGGTTTAGTTAAATTTTAAACACTTGGTGACCATAATTAGCACTAAATCTTCGAATATGTTACTTTATTTTAAGGATATGTTCATAATTTTGGTGTGGAATTATGTCCATTTTTCGCAAATGGTGCAAAGCAAAGAACTAGATGTTCGGATTCACGAATTAATTAAAACGATATGGAAACGAGCCACAGTGAAATCTACGATCAAGAGAACTACCGGAATTAACACTGAAGTTGTTCCTTATATATAAGACTTGGATTTTTTGCCTTTTGATGGGTACTTGACATTACATATATATATCACATCAATTATATGTAAAATAGACTGTCTTTTCTGATATATCGATTATGATTCTATCAAATGAAACATGATATCCTTGTCATAAATATTGCATGGAATATTACTGCTTGTTGACTTGATGATATCGTTACTAGTTTCAGTTGTTACTTACGAATGCCGAATTTTGTGCATAATTTGATCCCCACCATCTTCATCAAATATTCAGCATCAGACATTGGCTTATGCATGTTCGAACGAGTGAATCATACGTAGTTCTTAGCCTGTTGAATTTTATTTTTCTCTTTTATTTTACTTTTTCTTAATCTTGAAATTTTTTACAAAAAAGAAAGAATGAAAAAAGGATTACGCGGTGCGTGTATCTCATCAGCCATACAAAATACGAAAGAACCAGCCTTAGCTCCAAGGTAGCCGGGGTAATGGCAGCATTATTGATATAATTGATGAGGTACTCGGCATCTATTGGAACCAGGAGATTTGGTAATTGAAGCTCTTGGGCATGCTGAAGACCTTCCAAAAGAGTGATCGATTCTGCCATGGCATCACTTTGGGCATCGAAGGAGTTGAAGCCAGCCGCAAGTGTAGCACCGCAAGGTGTTCTGAAAAATCATCGACAGTGTAAGAGCCATCAGGAAGCATTCTCCTTTAATCAGATCCATTATCTTTATTTTTATGTTATCTTTCATTTATTAACATTCACTTCTTTTTTATTTTTTTTATTTAAAAAAGATCCCGCTGGTACTTCGTTCTATATCAAAAGCGAATAAATTTTCTGATTGAGCCCATTATGGAAAAGATGAGTATTGTGGTCTATCTTGTATCGATAGAACAAGATAATTGCCTTGGGAAAATCCAAGGAATGGGAGATGATAAGTCCTTCTGGCATTAGAAAAACCCTCTCTAGCATTAGAAGGAACAGAACAAAATAAATTCGATGAAATCAAAGACCTGAAGCCAGATAAATTGTGGAAATAGTCCTCCACCATGAAGAGGTCCCGCAGTGTCACGATTTGTTTAAAAAAATCTCATTAAGCAGTCTTGCTATTTTAATATATAAACACTTGAACCTCTCTCTCTCTCTCTCTCTCTCTCTCTCTCTCTCTCTCTCTCTCTCTCTCTCTCTCTCTCTCTCAGATTTGCAGTATAAATATACAAGTTTTATTTCAAAACCAATTTAAGGCCAAGAAATAGGCTCATCGGTTTCTAAAACCAATTATTAGACTGCTAAATCCTGATTGAATAAACGTGTTATCCCAAATTGCAGAATGCACAAGGCAGTGACTTCAAAAACTACCCCAATTGACCAAAATCAGTAAGTTTTTCCTATCAAAAAATTTGAGACCATACAGAATGAGAGAGAGAATAAACAACAAGCATTAGGATTAGCAAATACAACAGACCATCCTACTCCCATCTTAACAAAAGCAACAAACTATAAAGAAGAGTGAAACATGCAAGAGTTACTTCATATATTTAGAGACATGGTCAGCAACAGCAAGTTTCTGCTTTGACTAAAAAGGTATCCATCTCTTCTCTCAGTATTTAGACAATTATCATATCTACTGTCATTAAGAATAAAGACAGCTGAGATGAAATTTGTTCAAAAAATATGATACGCCAATCTTCAAGATCAATCCAATATTTACTGCTAATAACAAGGTTTTGCAATTGGTAGCATATTTACTCAACAAGAAAAAAGCTTGATGATATAAAATATCCTTAAAAAGAGTATCCGAGGTGGATTTTACAGTCATCACCCTTTAGTCTGTACTCTCCTGGGAGGGTTTCACACTACAGGGCCGCTAGTGCCTAGCTCTTGCACACACTGATGACAATGACAATGAAATTTTGGAAGAGCAGCTTGACTAATCTTGCATTCAAGTACATGGTCTTTGATGATTTCATCTAGGATCTAAAAAATAAAGTCAACAACTACTAGTCAATCATCTGAAAATCATTTGTAAGTATCAACAATTGACTAGTCAATCATGTGAAAATTATTCAAAGTCACTATGATTTTCTAAAAGAAAATGAAAACAATGAACTTTGGATTTCAGAAAGTACCGAGAGGTGTGAGACAATTGACTAATCAATCAGCTCAAAATTATTCAAAGTTACTATGATGTTCTACAAGAAAATGACAACAATGAACTTCGGATTTCAGAAAGTACTGAAAGGTGCAAAGAATGCTCACCAGTTTAAAAGGCTACACTACATGAATGATACCCCCTCACCATTAGCTATTTTTCTCAAAATTATATTATATCAGATTTATGAAACCAAAGTATAAGTTCTTTTTTGCTTCATGGTAACACAATCCAGCTGCTTGCTGGTCAATGTGTAGAGAAGGTAGAAATAATTATCAATAAGTGGTGTTCAAGAAAATAAAAAAAATGAAAATTGTACTGGGATGCAACCCGACAGGCCCAAAACAAGAAAAATGTATAATTTTTTTTATGGCTTTGCCAATGAACCAGTTAATTAAACTGTCTCAATTTCCAACTCATCCCTGTTGCACACAAAAATGAGCAGCTCTAACATAACTCGCCTTCCCCCATAAATATCTAAAATTCAACTGCAATGACCTAACCTAATCTAGAACATTCTGAGGCTACAATCTTGACTAGGTTAAGCAAAAAAATTAAAATTTAAATAAATAAATAACATAAGTTAATAGATGGTAGAAGATGAATACAGCATTGTGGGAAAGTAGACATGAGCACTATATTGATCAAAAAGTACAAAGAGGAAAACTGTAAATTCACAAGATTTCACACAGAAATCTATTGGAGTGCTTTTGTAATTACAAGACAATGATATATTTATAATGTTCAACTATGGCAGTGCTGTGGTAATTAAAAGACAGCGATTGAATAATTACAAAAGGGATAGAGGATGGTTCTAGAGGGAGAAATGGCTCTATCCTAAACCAAGATGAGGAAAAGATTACCCAGGTTACTGAAACTGCACCTTAAGATACAAGGATTAACAATATCAGAACAAGGCAAGGTTCATTTAGGTTGATTTTCAAAGGAAATAAACAGTTTCCCAGAAATAACAAATTGTTAATTTGCTTGACTCCAGCCAGGATTGCACTATTGAATATAATCTACTCCATGGTTTGTGCAGGAAAAAAATAAGAAGCCACAGAGATGTTTTATCAAACTAATGCAATAAACCTTTCCTGACTAGTGATCTCCAACTTTTAAAATAATTGTCTATGGCCTTCTCTGCAACTCTTAGGTTCAGAAACACCCATAGCCTCTTCTTTTTCTTGATAATGCTAAGAAAATTGCCATAATGACAATTTCTTTTGGACTCTCGTCCAAGTGGCCAATATCTTATTTAATTTTCTATCTTCTTATCAAACAAAAAGAATTTCTTTTAAAAGCTTTTCTAGAGATCTTTTGCGAGCAAAAAAGACAACTTGATAAAATATAATTTATTGCCTCCAAGAAGCACAACTGACCTCCATTGGGAAAAATACAATGCCTCATCTTTCAGGTTCTTTTTGGTTGAATTAATGCAGTGCACAAATTTTGTCTCAGACCAGTTGCTGCCAAATAGTTTCAAGTATACACACTGGATGCGCTTACGAAGTAAACTGCAAAACAATCTGAAAGGGAAGGATGAACCATCTCCAAATTCCTCTATATGATCTTCCCGAAACTAAACCCATCTCTTTACTACAGAGGTGACTATGAGATCAAGTTAAATAATTCAAATTGGTTCATTGCAGACACCCAAAATTATTCAAATTAGATAATTGATTGGTTCAATAGTGTAAATCCAGGGTTATGGCTGGAATACATACTCCCAAGATGATTCAAATGATCAGACACAAATATAATCAAGAAAATCAAAACCTTCAATGGTACCATTAAAACAGTGGTGCAGCAGTAGAAAGCAATACTCAGAATTAGAGGTTACATTTTGCTTATAGATGAATATTCAGGATAACTTACGAAATCCAAATAAGATGGCAACAACATGATTAAAGGAGATCTATAAATCCCTAGTTAGATGAGGTGAATTAACTAAGATGCATGGTTTCAGAGGTAGAAAGAAATGTCAGCAAAATTTACTGGAAATAATAAAGGGTTGTTTAATTGTTTCTTGTTCAGCCATGAAATATTACCCGTCACAGAACTCACAATGAACATAAAAATTCCATGTAGACAACACCATAAAAAGTCCATGTTGCTGTTGTCATTATAACAGCTATACTTTGCCTCAAATCAATCCTTGTTTTGACTATAAACTAAACCAGAACTGTAGTAATGTAGACCACCTATCATATGAGTCATAAAATCTCATCAAAAGATTTTACAATTCAGCTGGATGCATAACACAAAACATACTCTACACTGAGTAAGTAAAATTCAGCTGGACAGGAGTTAAGTAATGAATAAATTCAATTTAACCAAACCCAAGTCGCTCTGATTCTAAATAGACTCATGTAGGAATTCTAATTTCAGACATAATGCATCAGCCTAGGACTAGAGTTACATTTAGGGACAGGATTTTTCATATTTCTTAAGCTGTTATACATGTTTAATACAATTTACTGCATTCGGTGAGAGCCAAAGGGATTCAGTTAATTCTTATCAAGATGAGTCTTGTTTTGGTGGCTTAGGGGACAAGAGTATTTCAAACAAGGACTCCATGGTTAAAATAAATCATATATTTCTAATTTATTATGTAATAATCATATATGCTTTTAGGAAAAAGGGATAGGAAATTTTCTTATCCAATTATCATTAAGAAAATGAGAAAGTTACAGAAGAAATCCAAATTTTTTTTAAGAACATAAAACATGAAGCTTATGGAGATTTTGACTATCAACTTTATCAGCAAAACCACCAAATGACTTTCTTAGTTATATTTGCTAACTCAATGGCTAAAAATTTGATGATTCTATCATTACATGCTTTCCAGAGAAACCACTAGACCATTAGATTAAAACTATCCAAGCTAAACCCCCAGGTCAGGGGGATAAACTACTTCTGCCAACCATCCAACTATGAATATATAGATTTTGCAGGCTTGTCTTCTCTATTTTTCTGCTACTTCTTCTGTAGTTCCCTTTAATTCTACTCTTCCTTTTGGTAGACTGATTGATGACAATAGATCAAACAGCTCTTTTGCTAATCATATTTGCTTTGTCAAGCTTCCATCTGCCTCTCCCTTGAAAGCAAACTTATCCGACCTTTGATTGATGACAACTATTACCAAGCAGTCGTGATGTGATTGAAAGAAATCCAAATTTTATTATCTTTTGCACCAATCAGAGATGCATTAAATTAAGGATTGAAATTTCATACCGTACCAGAGTTTTGAGCATCACTCGGTATGGTATGGTACTATGTATCGAACTATACACCAAGGCGTACCGAGCAGTTTGATTTAAACGACTCCAACGGTCAATTTAACTGTTGAAGTACTGTTACCGATCGGTAACGATCGAAATCGACTGTTATTGAGCTTTATCAAACGATAACGGTCAAAATTTTGATTGTTACCATATGATATAACCATGTATCGGCAATGTTAAGCATTTCGCCCAGTAGTGGGTGGTTTGCATACCGGTATACTGTCAAACCGATATGTATTGCGCATATTCGAAAGTCAAAACCTTGCATTAAATATTATAATTCAAGTAAAACTAAATCAGAATAGATTGACAACCAAAGGGCTTTTATAATTCAGGCCTAATAAGACTCCTCTATTTGGTCTATCACACAACTAATCACATTAAAAAAAGTCTTCTGATGAAACCATATATATTTTGTTGTCACACTTAAGTCCTTACACACTTGCAACCTCTAAAGATTTGTTAGTTCTCTCTCACCGAGAGGGTGTGACTCAAAAAGAAGTCTCTAAGAAATATTTGTAAGGGATCTTGGCCTCCAAAAAAAGAGTGCACTCAACTCAGTCTGACCAGAAGAAGATCTTGGCTGTGTACATGGCAAGGTCTTGCCATGAAGAATGTGCTGTGTAAATGGCTTGGTCTTCCCTGTGAAAAAGACAATGGTAGTGCCATTGAGTGGATAACTGAACGATCTCAAAAAGAAAAGGAATCATAGAGTGGATGTAGTCCACTGTTGTGAATAAATCATCATAAATCATGTTTCCAACCTCTCACACTTTCTCTCTTCCATTGTCATTTTAACTTTATCTTTGTAATTGGAGTGCATCTCAGTTATGATTATTCCCATGGTAACTCAAATTAGCATTAGCTTTCAGATTTATGGGTTAACCTAATTGAAACCCCCTCATAGGTTGTGATGATCCTAACAGCAAGAAGTAATGTACCAATTTTTTGAGATTGTGCGGATCTTTTGTATTAAGCTTCATTTAGGGCATTAACACTAGTCAAACTAAGTGCCATCATATTTTTTGATAATGTCCCTAGTGAAGTTGTCTTAGGTCACCTTACCTCACCTTACCTCTCCAGTAATCTTAACAGATTCATCTTGTCTAACAAGGGCATCAATGGGTGTCTTTTGAAATGTCCATAGCATTATATACGGTTTAAAGTTAATATGTGTTGGGCTGATAGCCCAAATTCAGCCCATATGGGCTTTATCAATCCATAACTCATCTCTTTCCTCTTGAATCCTAACTTAACCTAAACCCTAATTATAAATAGGGGCTAATGGTGGCTATGAAATTAAGGAGAAAACTAAAGCAAAGGTCAGAAACTTTGTAGTAGCATTGAGGATTCAAAGAGAGGAGAAAATGGCAGAAAAATAAGAGAAAAAGAAAGGGAAGAAGACAAGAAAAACACAGAAATTATTCTCATTCATCCAAACAGTTTCTCATCTCAGGTTAGATCAGATCTTCAGTGAATTTTTCTGTGATTGCTTGAGGAGGTTTTGGATATTGTGCACAGTGACGTGATCCTTGTATCCCAGTTATTCTCCTGTGATTGTTGCTTGGGTTTTGGGCAAGAGATTCGAGAATTATATATTCATTATTTCTATAGTGGATTTTCTCTGATTTGTCCCGTGGTTTTTACCCTTCACATTGAAGGGGTTTTCCACGTAAATCTTGGTGTTCTATTTGATTATGATTTTCGTTTAATTCCACTATGTGTTACGGCCTGCTAGTATTTATTCATATATAAAAGTCTTTCCTTGTTTGTTGCCTCTTTTTTTATCCCATCAACTAGTATCAGAGTAAGGTTTTGATGATTTAATTTTTATGTTTGAACATGGAGGCTGGTAGTGTTTCTCGCATGATTAGTTTGAATGGAAACAATTAGATGATATAGAAACCATGAATGGAAGATCTCTTGTATTGCAAAGATTTGTATGGACCTTTGCAAGGGGATAGTGAAAAACCCATAACTATGACAGATGATGAGTGGAAGAGATTAGATTAAAAAATAATTGGATTTATTCGATAGTGGCATGATGATAGTATCTTTCACCATGTTTCTACTGAAAGTTCTACATATTCTCTTTGGAAAAAGTTAGAAGGACTCTATGAAAGAAAAATAACTGACAACAAAGCTTTTTTGATTAGAAAACTTGTGAACCTGAAATATAAAGAGAGTGCTTCTATTGCTGAGCATTTGAATGAAATGTAGAGTATTACTAACTAGTTATCTTCTATGAAAATGTCTCTTGATGATGAGTTGCAGGCATTGTTTTCTCAGTTCATTGCCAAAAAGTTGGGAGACACTCGTGGTTTCCCTCAGTAATTTTGCGCCAGATGATATTGTCACCATGAGTCAAGTAACAAGCAGTTTGCTGAATAAGGAGTTGAGAAGAAAGAACTCAGCAGTATCTCAGATTGATTCACAGACACTTATCTCAGAGAACAGAGGAAGGTCAAGGTCTAAAGATAGAAGCAGTTCACGCATAGGTAGAAGCAAGTCAAGATCAAGGAAAGATATTGTTTGCTATAACTATGGTGAGAAAGGACATTATAAGAATCAATGTAAGCAACCTAAGAAGAGCAAGAAAAAGGGAAAAGAAGTGGAGTCTATAGAGTCAAAAGAGAATACCATAGCTATAGTGCAGGTTGGTGATTATTTGATTTTGTCCCCTTCTGATGATATTTTTTCTTGTGTGTGTCAGGATCTCGAGTGGATAATTGACACAGGAGCTTCTTATCATGCTACACTATGGAGGGAGTTCTTTGTTACCTATAGGTCTGAAAATTTTGGTATTGTCAAGATGGGCAACCATAGCACAGCAGACATCATTGGTATAGGTGACATCCACATAAAGACTAACCTTGGATGCAAGTTGGTGCTTAAGGATGTGAGGCATGTGATTGACTTGAGGCTGAATCTAATTTTAGTTGGAAGACTAGATGATGAAGACTATGATAGCAGGTTTCATAGAGGGCAATGGAAACTCAGTAACGGTTCTCTTGTTATAGCTAGTGGAAAGAAATATTATACTTTATATAGGTTGTAGGCCAAAGCTTGTGGTGAACAACTGAATGCTACAAAGAAAGACTTCAGCATGGAGTTGTGGCATAGGCGATTGGGACACATGAGCGAGAAGGGACTGCAAGCTCTTTCCAAGAGAGAGGTATTGCTTGACCTAAGAGGTACACGTCTGAACCCTTGTATTGATTGTTTAGCTGGTAAATAATATAGAGTTTTATTTGCTAGTCTTGCTTTGTCTAGAAAAATACATACCTTGGACCGTGTTTATACAGATGTATGTGGTCCTTTGACGATAAAAACTCTTAGTGGTTCTACTAATGTTCCTGGCATCAGTGGTGCACTTTATTTTGTTACTTTTATAGATGACTTTTTCGGAAAAGTTTAGGCTTATGCTTTGAAGACCAAAGATTAGGTTATTGGTATCTTCAAAGAGTTTCATGCCAGAGTTGAAAGGGAGACAGAAAGATAATTGAAATGCATAAGATCAGATAATGGTGGTGAGTATACAGGATTGTTTAATGATTATTGCAGGTCACATGACATTCAACATGAGATGACAGTTCCTGGTACACCTCAGCATAATTCAATTACAGAGAGGATGAATCGCACCATCATGGAGAAGATCAGATGTATGCTTTCACAGGCAAAGCTACCCAAAAGGTTTTGGGATGAGGCTTTGAGGACTGTAGTTGATGTGATCAACTTATCTCCTTGTACAGCCCTAGATGCTGATGTTGCCGAGCATGTATGGTCAGGGAAAGATGTTTCCTATAGGCATTTGAGAGTGTTTGGTTGTCGTGTATTTGCACATGTTCTAGACAATGAAAGGTCCAAGCTGGATGGTAAGACAAAAGAATATATTTTTCTTGGCTACTTACATGATCAATTTGGTTACAAGCTTTGGGATCCAGAAAAGCAGAAGGTGTTTAGAAGCAGAGATGTGGTCTTCTTTGAGGATCAAACCCTTGAAGATTTGAAGAAGGAGGCACTAGTCAAGACTTATATAGAAGGATTAGCAGATTGTGACCCAGTTATTCCTCTAGTATATTAGGGTGATGGGGGAGATGTGCAGGAAGATGGTGTAGAACCAGATGTTAATCTACTTGCAAGACATGTTGAGCAAGAAGAAGTTGAGGAGCAGCTTCCCGCAGAACCTCAGTTGAGAAGATCTTCTAGACAACGTCAGCCTTCCAAAAGATACTCTGCAAATGAGTATGTGATGCCTACTAATGCAGGTGAACCAGAGAGTTACCAAGAAGTAGTTGAAAGTGAGCAGAAAAAAATGTGGCTAGTTGCTATGCAGGAAGAGATAGATGCTCTACAGAAGAATCATACATATGATTTGGTGCAACTTTCACAAGGAATGAAGGCCTTGAAGAACATGTGGATTTTTAGGTTGAAGACTCAAGAATATTATTCTTAACCAAAGTACAAAGCCAGAATGGTTGTGAAAGGCTTTGGTCAAAAGAAAGGTATTGACTTTGAAGAGATTTTTTCTCTTGTTGTTAAAATATCTTCTATTCGTGTTGCTCTAGGTATTGCTGCTAGCTAGGACTTGGAGGTTTAGCAGTTAGATGTGAAGATAGCTTTCCTTCATGGTGATTTGGAGGAGGAAATTTATATGGAGCAACCAGAAGGTTTCAAAGTTAAAGGTAAAGAAAATTTTGTCTGCAAGTTAAGAAAAAGTTTGTATGAATTAAAGCAAGCTCCAAGACAATGGTACAAAAAGTTTGATTCATTTATGATTGAAAATGGATATAAAAGAATGATTTTAGATCATTGTGTGTACATCAAACGGTTTGGTGAGGATTTTATTATTCTCTTACTTTATGTTGATGATATGCTTATCCTCGGGAAAGATATGTATACAATTGACAAGTTGAAGAAGGAATTAAGTGAGTCCTTTGCAATGAAGGACATGAGGCCAGCAAAGCAAATACTGGGCATGCAGATTTTTCATGATAGGAAAAATAAGAAGATTTGGTTGTCACAGGAGAAGTATATCGAGAAGGTATTAGAAAGGTTTAGTATGAGTAATGCAAAGCCAATTGGTTCTCCTTTTTCAGGTCACTTCAAGTTGTGCTCAGAACAGAGTCCGTCAAATGATGAGGAGAAGGAGAAAATGCAAAAGGTTCCTTATGCTTCAGCAGTTGGAAGTTTAATATATGCAATGGTATGTACGAGGCCGGACATCGCATATACAGTGGGTGTTACTAGCCGATTTCTTGTAAATCCAGGCAAAGAGTACTAAGCAGCAGTGAAGTGGATCTTAAGATATCTCAGAGGAAGCTCTAATGTTTGTTTAAGCTTTGGAGGTGAACCACCTGTGTTAATGGGTTATACAGATGCAGATATGGCCAGAGATATTGATACAAGGAAATCCACATAAGGTTTTATACTTACTTTTGCAGGGGAAGCTGTGTCATGGCAATCCAGATTGCAAAGGTGTATTGCTCTCTCTACCACAGAGGCAAAATATATTACTGCTACAGAGGTTTGTAAAGAAATGTTATGGATGAAAGAATTCTTACAAGAATTAAGGCTGAAACAGGAAAACTATGTGGTGCATTGTGACAGCTAGAGTGCCATCCATTTATGTAAGAACCCAACTTTTCATTCCAAGTCAAAGCATATAGATATCAGATATCACTGGATTCAAAATGTACTTGAAGAAAAGCAGTTGCAACTTCAGAAAATTCATACAGATGATAATGGAGCAGACATGTTGACAAAGACCTTACCAAAAGAAAGGCAGAAGATGTGCCGACAGTTAGTCGGTATGGATTTACATTGAGGAGTCATGAGACAGCCTCCCTTATGGGCTGAAGGGGGAGGTTGTTGGGCTGACAGCCCAAATTCAGCCCATATGGGCTTTATCAGCCCATAGCCCATCTCTTTCCTCTTAAACCATAACTTAACCAAAATCCTAATTATAAATAGGGGCTAATGATGGCTATAAAATTAAGGAGAAAACTATAGAGAAGGACAGAAACTTCACAGCAACATTGGGGATTCAAAGAGAGGAGAAAAGGGCAGAAAAATAAGAGAAAAAGAAAGGGAAGAAGACAACGAAAACACAAAAATTATTTTCATTCATCCAAATAGTTTCTCATCTCAGGTTAGATCATATCTTCAGTGAATTTTTCTGTGATTGCTTGAGGAGGTTTTGGATATTGTGCAAAGTGACGTGATTATTGTATCTCAGTTGTTCTCTTGTAATTGTTGCTTGGGTTTTAGGCAAGAGATTCGAGAATTGTACATTCATTATTTCTATAGTGAATTTTCTCTAATTTACCCCATGATTTTTACCCTTCACGTTGAAGGAGTTTTCCACGTAAATCTTAGTATTTTATTTGATTGTGATTTTCATTTAATTCCGCTGTGTTACGGTCTGCTAGTATTTGTTCATATATAAAAGTCTTTCCTTGTTTACTGTCTTTTTTTATTCCCTATTAAATATGTAGCTTATAGGAGAAAAAAGAAACGAAATGATAGCAAAACATGTATGAAAAAAGATAGATGACATGTAACACTCCACCATCATAGCATATCAAATCTACGTAAAGTAACTAGAAACTTGAAAGAATAGGCAACATACCTCTCTATCACTTTTTCATCTGAACTCTTGTTGACATGACTTCCTTTAATGAAACATTCTGGTTGCAGATCTTTCACCCAATGGCAATGTGTAAATTAGCGATGATATGAATGGATCGGGTGCTGCCATAGGCAGAGGAGAAGCCACAAAGTAAATTCCCCCTAGAAGAGCTTGCAAATTGCCATCTCTCAGGTCTTTTCTCAAGAAAGAAAGCATGGTATGGGAGGAAGAAGATCCTTTACACTATTTGTCTCCTATGCTGCATGTAATTTTTAATCAAGGAACTCAAGCTTCATAAACTAAATGCCAATTTTTATCAGTGTAGGAGTACAATAAAATAGCCCTATAAATTTCAAAAAGAAACATTCATAAAAAAAAAATAGCTAAAGCTTTTCAAATGTTAAACATCTGGACAAAGGATATCTTGAAGAAGTTTGCATTGTTATGTGTGCAACAAAATCAGGCCCAATGTTAGCTGCACAAACAGGACAAACCTGCAGAAGTATAACATCCCAACTTTGAGCATAATACAACATCATTCAATGTGTATTCAAAGAAATACAACAATAAGAAAAGAAAGAAGGGGAGTTCCGCAAGCTAAGTGAGCATCACTATGCATATGCATTTTAAACATTCAAACAAGAACAAATCCTATCTCCAACTATTTAGGGTAGTCTGCATTGTTCCCTTTCTCATAATTTTATATAATGTGAAATATCAGTAAATATTCCAAGAGACATCATGCCCTTTTGTCTTTATCAAAGTATTATTTTGTCCAACTACCTAAAACCTCTAACATGAATAACATGAATTGACTAAATTTCCCTATCAATGCACTTGATTTTTCGAATAAGTTATATTCTGACTGCATAACATGATATCTTGTAAACATATTTGGTAATACATACACATAAAGATCTTTTTATTTAAGAGTATTCAGCACTGAATCATAAATTCCATTGACCCTGTCATATTGAGCAACACATACTCTAGAATGCAATACTTATTGAATAATAACTCTAAAGTACAGAATGATTTTAGTTTCGGTACATTGTTACCAGCTGACACAGGTATAGGTTCACTTCTTGCCAAAATTATCGGAGTTGCACTATCCTACTTATTCTGAAAGTTAACATGCTCATATATTTAAGAATCTACTGCCTTTTTTTGTAATTAAGAGTATGAAAACCTGATTCAAGACTTCAAAATGCAAGAATTAATAGGGAATAAATTTTTGAACTATATATATATAGTTCACTAAACTACTATTTCTTCAATTGAAATAAGATAAAGCAACTCAAATTTATTCTTGTACACTACCGGCTGAAAGTATAGACAACTCTAGAAGAACCCCTCGCTTAAGTCTTGTAGTTTTTCTAGTTTTGATCAACAAAAATTTGCATGACCAGATGTTGTTTAAAATAAAGATTTTAATTTCGAACGATACAGGGTTATATTGGGCGATGCTCGACACAATATTCCAATAGTCAAATTAACCATTGGAGCCATTTCTCATAGGTTTTTAAACCCATCTTCTCCCCTATTTCACTTCATTTTATTCTCACACTCTCTTAAACTACCTCAAACTCATTTTTTCTTATATTTTTTTTATTATCTTATTTGTACTCTCCTAAACTTTATATAGCAACGATTTATGAATTAAATCGAGACTAATTTGGAAGGATTAAGAGAAATAATTTTTTTAATCAAGAGGGATATATTCTCTTTCTTTAATTAGAAAGTAATTAAGATCTTTAATATTATGATTAGTGTGTTTAATATTGATTAATTCGAAATTAGACACTTAATAGGTCAAATATTTATATTTCATGCATATTAAATATTAAAAAATACTTATGATGAAAAAAATATATTTAATTAGGTTTTATTAAAGTTATTTAATACTATGATTAGTAATTTTAATGATGATTTAATCAAAATTTGATCGATTTTGGATCAATTCAATATCTTTAATGCCTATTAAGGTGTTTGACATGTTTATAGTGTTGAAAGAAAAATAATTAATGAGAAATTAACTATGTTAATCATGTGATTAATGTATTTAATGATGATTTCATCATAATTTGATGTATATTGGATCAAAATTATGTATTTAATATTTCTTTTATATATTTCACATATTTATGATGGTAAAATAGGTTTAATTAGGTTTTATTAAAGTTATTTAATGCTACAATTAGTGATTTTAATGATGTTTTAATCAAAATTTGATTGATTTTAAATCAATTGAATATCTTTAATACCTATTAGGGTGTTTGACATGCTTATAATATAGAAAGAGAAGTAATTAATGGGTAATTAACTATGTTAATCATGTGATTAGTGTATTTAATGATGATTTCATTATAATTTAATGTATATTAGATTAAATTTACATATTTAATATTTCTTTTATATGTTTCACATATTTATAAAGGTAAAATAGGTTTAATTAGGTTTTATTAAAGTTATTTAATGCTATAATTAGTGATTTTAATGATTATTTAATCAAAATTTGATCAATTTAGGTCAATTCAATGTCTTTAATATCTATTATGGTGTTTGACATGTTTATAGTGTTGAAAGAAAAGTAATTAATGAATAAATAACTATATTAATCGTATGATTAGTATATTTATTGATGATTTTATTATAATTTTGATATATATTGGATCAAAATTACATATTTAATTTTTTTTATGTGTTTCACATATTTATGATGATAAAATAGGATTAATTATGTTTTAATAAAATTATTTAATACTACGATTAGTGGTTTTTTTTATTGATATTAGGTTAATTCAACATGTTTATAGCTTATTTGATTTAAATTTGATAGGATCATGATACCAAAGGAATAGCTACATGATGATGCATATGTTCATGCCTAAAAGATAGATGAGAATCGTCATCACTGGTAATATATTTATTGTGACTACATTGGCAAGGGTGGAGGAATAATTCGAATAAAGATGCAATTGATCAATAGGTATCTTGATGTTGCAAAATGGAAGAAAGTTCTGATGGAGATCCGTAAATTATTTCAAAGCAAGCTACAATAAGCAAATGAAGATAAATTAAAAAAAAGATGAGTTGAAAAAAAATATTATAGGACTACGCAGGAACCAATTTATGATCAGTATGAGGATCGTGATGATGAAGTTGACTTGGATCTCACAATTGGGATTCGTGCATCATTAGAGCATCAGTATATGGTTGATGAAGCAATAATGTATCGACGACCTGACTCACAATTGGAGCATGGCGATGGTAATGAAATCTAAAGGTCGACTAGCATGAAGCAACTAACTACTCCTCCTTAGTTAGGCCGAACTAGTAGTATAAGACATAATGGACTCCATGATTTTATGAGAGGTCTTAGCAGGAGGTCTACACTAGATATTGTTGACAATGATCCACAAGCCTATCCCCCACAAATAACGAAATAGACATGGATTGATAATACATATACAAAAAAAAATAAAGCAGAATATTGGGAAGACAATTTCAAAATGGGTCAACTTTCACAGGATTCCAGCTAACACAGTCCAAGATCCATATTATCAAAGCATGGTCTCGTCTATTCAAAAGTTTGGCATAAAGATCTAACCTCTAACACCAATGGAGATTTATGGCATATACTTAGATGAGGAGGTGGCAAAATTGAAAGATTGGATCAAATCCTTCAAGAGACAATGAGACAAATATGGGGTGACACTGATGTGTGATAGTTGGACAGGTTCAACAAGAATAAGTATTATCAACTTTATTGTTTATTGCAATAGAAGGGTGGTGTTTCATAAGTCAGTTATTACTTCTAAAAAGATCCAAGATGCAGAATTTATTGATAGCTTGATAGATAGTAATAGAGTAGATCGGACCATAGTATATTGTTTAAATAGTAACTGACAATAGAGCGAATCTCAAGAAGACTGGTTTGCAATTGATGAAAAAAAGAAAAATATTATTTTGGACTCTATGTGTAGCTCATTGTATAAATCTAATTCTAAAGGATATTAGTGAGTTGGACGCAGTCAAGAAGTGTGTAGCTAGAGCACAATCAATTATAAAATTTATATATAATCATCACTAGGTCTACTCTTAAATGCAAAAGTATATAAATGGTGAGATACTCCGACTTGGAGTCACTCGGTTTACCACCAATTTCATTACATTAAAGTTATTACAATAAAAAAGATATGGTTTAAAGGCAATGGTTACCTCACAAGAGTGGTTTGATTCTAGATATTCGAGATTGAGCAATGGAAAGAAGATAGAAAAGTCTATTCTTTTATCTAGATTTTGGGAGACTACGGCTAAAATCATAAAAGGTATAGAATCACTTTATGTTATTCTTCATAAGTTCAATATAGATAAGTGTCCACAGATGTCGTATCTTAAATATATGCTTATTTCAGTAAGAGAGAAGGTTAAGAAAACATTCAAGGATGATTTTAAGGTCGACCAACATATACGGATCATTGATCGTCGGACTAAAGTTGATATGGATCAAGATATCCATAATGCAAGTAAATTCACATTTAGAATAATTTAATTTATTATTTTTTATATAATAAAAAATTATACTAACAAAATTATATCTTGTAGTAAATTATCTAAACCCGATAATTCAATATCAGTCTGCTCTTGAAACAAAATGATTTACTAATGACATTATGAAATGTTATATATCGATTCTTGCTAAACACTATTGATGCAGCTGATGCTCTTATAGAGAGTCGATTATTCCAAGAAACAGTTGGTTCATTCTCAGACGTTGTAGCTATATCGTATCGATACACTATAGATCCTGGTGAGAAAAAATTACACATATTGATTATTAATTATATTTGATATTAATTATTTATTATGCTAATAAAATCTTATTTATATCTTTCTGCAGTCGAGTGGTGGCTATAGTTTGGAGGGGATGCACTACATTTAAGGAAAGTTATCATTCGTGTACTTCTACAGACGATGACATTTAGTGGTTGTGAACGTAATTGGTCAACGTTTGCATTGATTCATATGAAGGTCCGTAATAGATACTTGCATAGATGGTTAGAGATACTGGTATATGTCCATTATAATATGTAGCTAAGGTTATGGTGTGCCGAGCTTGATAAGGAGCTAGAGGAACCATATGTTGATCCCATCGACCTTCAATTCTACAATGAAGATTTAGAGCCGATGTTAGAGTGGGTTGAAACGACAGAGAACCAAGAGGATCCTCTACTTGATGAAGTGGGAGATCCTTAACGTCCTTCATGTTTTATCACTAAGGTAACAGAAGAAGAGGAAGCACAACCCTAGCAGGTGGAAAATCCCCCTTGGTCACAATGTGGTAGAAAGAGTCAAACAACATTAAGTCAAACTGTTTGAGAAACTACAAACACCCAACTATCATAGTCATCCACCCAACATGCAAAGGCAAAGGAGAAGGCAGTAGCATCAACAGGAAAGAATCGAGTTGAACGACAAGACACCCATATAATTGCATTCAGCAACTTGCTCGGTCCATAAAAATGATAGCAACATGGATAGTAGTTCCTCAACAGATGATGGTGGTGACGACGGGCAGTTGTTGGTCTCGTCTACACAACTTAAGAATGGTGCATAGACTAAGGAGCAATATTTTACATATACCACCTAAGATTCAGATCATAGAACTTGATAAGGTACTGGTCAAGTGTACGCGTGGAAGGGGAAGGGGAAGAGGAAGGTAGTGGATAAATTTGAGCAAATACGATAGAGCCTATATGATGTAGACACAAAATGAAGCTTATCGTATTTACAACCATCGTATTATGGAGAATCTTACAGCCAACAACAGTACGGTGATAGTTAGCCATACTTTTTCAAGCAACAGTATGATACAGAGTAGCAAATCAGTAGTGAAAGTAGAAGCTCTAACATTCACCAATACATGCCTCAGGAGCCGCCTCGGACACATGATTTATGATAATCAACCTACGATCATCATCACATTTATGCACCAATGGCATATGATGTATTAATATACTAAATTCATAGGATCAATTTCAGGATTGGGTCCAACAAGTATATCATATTGATATGCAGACACATAGGATTAAGGATCTTGATCCACCACTCGTGGAGGCCCGTCGTTCGTTTTGGTAGTAGAATCAATAATTATGTATATCTACATATGTGATTATTTAATTCATTTAAATCTTAAAATTTATATTGTAATAAAATAATCTAATAATTCAAATGAATTTTCTATAGATATTTCAATATTTCTACATAGTGATCTTGCTACTTTTACTGCCACCCCTGCCGATCACCATCAGCTGAGCAATTCCCATAATTGCTCTTGACGTCATCGTCTCCACCATCATCTTCTGCTTTAGATCAAATCGGTATGCTACCGCCACCTCCAATTGCATCAGAGATATAGTATTCTCCTATCACCAATAACTTTTGCTGCTATAATTTTTCAATCAAAATACCAAAAAGAAGTCTTTTTATCTATCCCTTGTTGCAAATTTCTTTCATCATAAAAGTTACATCTTTGTGAATGAAGGATTGTTGTAGAAAATTTCAATCATATATTATTGCCTTTAAACCAATCTATTTGCTATCCTTTTTAAATGAAATTTCTTATACGCTTCATAGATCATCTTGGCCTTCATCTGTGATTGATCTATTATGGAATTCATCTCTAAAACATTCTTGTGTTGTTGTAAATTTTCATCGCAAGCCGTTGAAATTTTTCGATGAGAATTCTGCTATCGCAACTTGCATCGATTTCCTTGCTGTCGAAATTTCCTTGATCAAATTTGTCATCATTGTTGTTATCTAAAGTGAGATTTTGCTATGAAATCATCTCCTCAAATCTCTCAGTTTTTGCTAGAAATTTCATTGAGAAATCATTGTTTCTTCGACGATAATTCTGCTCTTACAAGACAACACCTATCTACAGTAACTTCCACCGATTTCTATTAACCTTTGTTGCCATCTACCACAGATCTAAAGTTTTTTTCTCTAACCTTCATCCACTACCATCACAACCCTAAAACTCTACCAAACCACACCTAAAACAGCTACAAAACAAGCCTAAACTGTAGCCTACATCCACCAATCTACCAACCCTTTCGGCCACCACTTCTCTTAACCAATACATGCCTTTAACTCAACAACAAAAGAGAGATCTTAACATTACAGATTTGGAGACATATACTATGGCATCTGAGGAGGCAATCAATGCTAAATTTGAAGCCTTCGAGACACGAATGGAGGGTAAGATTTAGACTCTGCCAAACTCAGTTTAGACCAACCACCGAGCCTAAAGAAATCACATCAAGTAGAGAGCTTTGACCGAAGAGATGACTTCCAGGAGAGGAGAGGCTCTGTGACTGATCTCTACTATCTATGCATGAGAATGGACTTCCATAGATAGGAAGAAAGTGACACGATTGGTTGGATCTCATGGGCGGAGCCAAATTTTTGGTACTACAAACCGGCGGACACATCTATGATGGAAATTACAGCTATACATCTTGAAGAAGATGCCATACAGTGGTTTGATTGATTTAAATGCACTCATGGAGTCCTCTCATGGTGATAATTCAAAGAAGGACTACTAATCCGCTTTGGACCAATCGATTATGAGAACATTGATGGACAACTAGCAAAGATCTAACAAACCTCCACCATTCAAGAGTATCAAACTAGGTTTGAAAGGTTATCTAATCAAACTCATGATTGGCTTAAAAAATAACTATTGGGGATCTTTATTGAGGGCTTGAAGCTAGAGATATGGGAAAAAGTTAAAGCACGATAGCCGTATACGCTTATAGCAGTCATCTCTTTCGCACGACTTCAAGAGGAGCGATTGAACCATGGAGCCCGGAGGACTAGGGTCACTCCTCAACTAGCAATACCAAAGCCCTCAGCCTCCCCTACTATCAACCAAGCCTCTACACTAAAAAATTTGGCAAGAGAAGAGCTTTGGGAGTAATCTGCAAAGGGGTTATGTTAGCATTACGACAAGCCATAGAGCCACGAGCATTGCTAGCAAAAAGAGAGACTTCTTATGATTGAACCAGTAGAAGAAGAGGTCATTGAACATCCAGAAGAGAGCCTTAAATATGAAGAAGAAGATGTAGAAGAAGAGCCATAATCAGCTGACTTTATGGCACACGTGCTAGTCGGCTACTCAAATCCGCAAACGATGAAAGTTGGAGGCCTTCTCAAACAACAACCAATCATTGTTCTCATCGATGTGGGCAGCACTAATAACTTCTTAAATAGTAAGGTTGTTGCTCAAATGGTGCATCATATCAAAGGTTGTAGCAAGTTCGATGTAAAGGTCACCGATGGCCGAATCCTAAAGTGCGACCAAAGATGCCCGCAGGTAAAACTATTACTACAAGACCAAGAAATTATCACCAACTTCTTCCTCCTACCAATTAATGATTATGAAGCTATGCTTGGCATAGAATGGCTGACGATGTTAGGTGATGTCTCTTGAAATTTTTCCAAATTGATTATGAAATTCTAATGCAAAGGCAAACAAGTCACCCTATAAGGGAAGCACGGAAGAAACGTAACCACTATTTTGACCCAACGAATGAAGAAAGTTTTATATAAGGTAAATGGTGGCTTTTTGATGCATCTCCAATAACAACTAGAGGGGAAGAAAATAGAAATTGAAGATCAAAATCTCACCCAATTGCTTACTGAATTTGCCAATGTTTTTGTTGAACCGCGTGATCTTCCTCCTACTCAGTAACATGACCACCAGATTCCAATTCTTCTGGGAAAACCACCAGTAAACACTCGGTTGTACCACTATCCTCACCTCCAGAAGGATGAAACTAAAAAGATTATAAAGGAGATGCTTGAAACAGGGGTGATTCGGCCAAGCTACAGCCCCTATTCCTCACTGGTGCTACTTGTACGCAAGAAGGACAGAACTTGGCGGATGTGCATCGATTATTGAGCTTTAAATGGTATCACTGTCAAGGATAAGCACCCAATACCAGTGGTGGATAAACTTATTGATGAGTTAAAAGGAGTTCGAGTCTTCACGAAGTTGGACCTTCGATCCGGTTATCACCAAATTCGGGTATGTGAAGACGATATTTCAAAAACTACATTATGCATACATAACGGCCATTATGAATTCTTAGTAATGCCTTTTGAACTCACTAATGATCCTTCAACATTCTAAAGTCTTATGAATGATATTTTTGTTGGGATTGAGAGCAGCACTAAGAGGGGTGGGGGGTGAATTAGTGCAGCGGTTAAGAACGATAAATTTTGAAGATTTAAAACGGATTTCAAAAACTTCATATGTTGAAAGCCTCATTTCGACTAAAATCAATTTCGATTGAAGCGTATCGGAAATGTAATTAACTTAAGAGAGTTTAGAGATAAAGAAAGACAATGATAAGAAAGTAGGGCAACCAAATAAAATGGTTTGCAGAAAGATAAAAGTAATAAGTAAACACAAACCAAATTTTTATAGTGGTTCGATCGTATGACCTACGTCCACTCCCGATTCTCCTTCTCTTGAGGCTACTGACTTCTCCACTAGTTATCTTCCTTCCAAGGGTAAAGACCAACTCCCTTATAGTACTCATTTTAATGGGTTTAGGAGGTAACCCTTACAAAACCTCTCACCCCTCTCTTGGACTATATCATACTTAAAGCTTAGAGGGAAGATTTTGATACTATTACAATAGAGTTTTATATTTTTCTTTCTCAGGTTTTGTGTATTTTTCAACCATGGATGAGAGAGGTATTTATAGGCCTCAAGGTGATTCAAAGTTGTAGCCCAAATTTGAATTACCTTGGATTCCCGGGTGCTGGCGGTACCACCGCCTAACACTGGTGGTACCATTGCCAGTTTGACCCTGACATTGGCGGTACTACTGCCAGCCTAGAGCAGTACCACCACTGTAGCTTTTATGCTAGGCGATGCCACCGCTTGCAGCCTAAAAATGTGTGCTTTTTCATTTTTCCAGCTCATAAGCGGTTCTACCGCCAATTTGGCAGTGCCACCGCCTATGATAACTTTTGGGCCACTGAATGGGTCTCCCAATGAGCCTAAATCAGTTCCAATTTAGGCCCAATTGGCCCCTAATTAAGTTGGTATTATTTCACCCAAAACCAACTCAATTTTAACTCAATCCTACTTCGATCTAGATAATTATTACAACGTGAATTGAAATGTCGCCTGGCACGTCATTGGCTTATCGGTGCTTCGTCCGATACTTCGGCGCATTGTCCTCTCTTGAGGTTTGTTGCCTAATCAGTAGCTAACCTCTACAGCCCCGATCTCCTTAGCGTAACTCCGCTCCTCTTGGCCCGATGCCCGATTTCTTTGTCTGAAGCCTTCTACCGATCGTCGACTAGACCTTTGGCTCGACGTCCAATCTCCTGACATGATTTTCTCTAGCATAACATCGATTCTTCCTATGTCAATTATCTAATCCTGATCGAGAGTAGATCTATATAACTCAAAACATAGTTAGATAACCAAAACACAATCAATTAGTTTCATCATCAAAATTTGAGATTCAACAATTTTTGGAGCTTTCTTCGCAAATTTGTGTTGGTATTTTTTAATGATATTCTCATTTACAACTCTTCTCTTGAGACTCACTTTCAGCACCTGCGGTTTGTTTTGACGATTCTTCGAGAGAATACTCTTTTTATTAAGTAATCAAAGTGCAGCTTTCTCTAGCAAAAAATAGATTACCTTGGGCACATAATATCAGAAGGAGTGGCAGTAGACCCAACAAAAATTGAAGTAATGCAGGGCTGGCCAAAACCTAAAACATGAAATTGCTATGCGAGTTCCTTGGACTAACGGGCTACTACCGAAAATTTGTGAAGGACTATGGGAAGATCAGTGCACCCCTCACTTCTCTACTGAAAAAAGATACCTTCCAATGGTCGGACAAAGCTTCCGCTGCCTTCGACAAACTTAAGGTAGCCATGACGATGATGCTGGTGCTAGCACTACCAGATTTTAGTCAACCCTTCATCATTGAGGCCGACGCATTTGGAGTCAGAATTGAAGTCGTTCTCATGCAAGATGGTTGATAACTCGCATACACCAACAAGGCATTGTCTCCCTCCCATAAAAAATGTCAATATATGATAAGGAGATGCTTGCTATTGTGCATGCAGGAATGAGGTGGAGACCCTACTTGATCGGCTAGCAATTTCAAATTAAAACCAATCATAGAAGCCTCAAGTACTTTTTGGAGTAGAAGATATCATCCCCTAAGCAACAAAAATGGCCATCTCCCTTCCTACCACTAGCTTCCTCAAGGACATTAGGGAGGAATGGAAGAAGGATCCAGAGACCAGCAATATCATAAAAAAATTGGAGGATCCAAGCACAATAGCCCACTACACTTGAGATTCGAAGGATCTACGTTACAAAGGTCACATTTGTTAGGATCAGAGAGGCAATAAGAGGGGGGGGGGGTGAATTAGTGCAGCAGATTAAAACTCGTAAGTTTGAAACCGATTTCGTAAATAGCTAGTTCGTAAGAAGATTTTGATTCAATGAAAGATGACTTAGTTAAAGTAGCTTGAGTAAAGGAGATGAAAATCGAATGATTTGCAGCTAAGTAGAGAAATGATTCAGAAATTTAAACACTCACATATTCAAGGAACACCACAATGTATAGTGGTTCGGTCAAATGACCTACATCCACTTCTGAAGCCTTCTTCGATGAGGCTCCCAACTTCCACTTGCAAGTTACTTTAAAGGGGAAGGACCAAATACCCCTCTTACAACCCTTTTACAAGAGGTTTTCACTCTTACAGCTTTTTAAAGAGAAAGAGGGAGGTGAACACTAGCTATCGAAAACAAGATTTTGCCAAAGCTTTTACTCAATTTATAACTCTCAAAAAGGGTAATCTTTCTATTGAGAAAGGAGGAGTATTTATAGACCCTAAGAGGATTCAAATTTGGGCTCCAAATTTGAATTCATTTTGGGTTTCTCGGTGCTCACGGTGCCACCGCCTGTCAGTGGCTATGCCATTGCCTATCAGTTAATAGATTGACAATGTACTGGACAGTTCCATCGCCCAAGGCAACGGTGCCACCGCCCAGTCTCTCGGGTGTTGGGCGGTGCCACCGCCCAACTTTCAGCCACTGGACGGTGCCACTGCCCAGCACTTTTCAGCACATTGGTTTGGGCCTTAATCTCGACCCAAACCGGCCCAAAACAAGGCCCAATGGGCCCCTACTTTGGGTTATAGGATTAACACCTAATCCTAACCTGAATTACATGCTTAACTATAAAATTGAAACATAATTCTAAGTGATTTAAATTGATATTCATCAAGTCTTCTTTCAGCGAGCTTTCTAGCGAAATTCCAGTGGATTTCTGACACTTCTTCGGATTTCTTCCAGCGGACTCCCAGCAAGCTCCCAGATTCCGTGGTGAGTTCAATGAGTCTTCGGTAAGCTTTTGAACCTTCTCAGTGATCTCCGCGAACCTCCGATGATTTTTTCGATGAATTTCTAAAACTTTCAGCAAGTCCTTGATTCTATCTTGGTTGGTTCCGGCAGCACTTTTGATAATCCTTCCGCTGACCTCTTGAACTCCCAGCGAACTTGACCTCGGTAAATCGCTTTATGTTTTCATCCCATCATAGTTAATCTTGCACACTTATCTCGATAATATAGATTAGAACAAATAATTCACCAATTGACTTCATCATCAAAATCCGAGATTCAACAGCATTGTGCTTATACCCGACTCCCCTTGCATCAAAATTATCCTACACGAAATGCACTCCACATGTTCAGTAGGGCACTCCAGATTTCTGAGAACCTACAAAAAAGTGAAGCAAAATTTTTATTGGAGAGGGATGAAAAAAAATTATTTCTGAATATGTAGCACAATGTGATGTATGTCAATAGCAAAAGGGTGAAACAGTAGCGAGTCCAGGGAAGCTACAACCACTACCCATACTGGACTTGGTGTTATTGGGAAATCAGGAGATTCGGCATCTCATGCGCAGGGGAAAATAAAAAACAAGTCCGGATTTCCCATAGTTACATACTTGGCCATCGCGCGACGATTGGTGCAAAATCGTAAATCCAAAAAATCCACATGTATCATATCAGAAGCATTACCTGGGGAGATCATATATCACCAAAAATTCTAAATCCGATGAAGAGGATGAAGGACACTAGCGTACTCCTCTCTAGTGGTAATCCACATAGTAGACGCAGCAATGACGCTCCTCAAATAACCGCGGGATCTCTCTCCACGTACACCACAAGGCTGCCGGAGCCAAGGAGGAGGAGAAGAGACTGAGGAGAATAGGAAGATGACTACCAAGAGCTCTCAGCCTATGAACCAAGAGGTTCCTCCTATTAACAGATCCTATTCACACTAGATCTCTATCCACTTGGATCTAATTGGATCTTATCCACAAGATCCAATTTGATCTTATCCAATTAGATCTTATCCAATCATTTAATTGGATCTCATCCAATTACCCAATTGGATCTCATCCATAGGATCCAAATTAGGGGCTTCGCAGATATCTCATATCCACACCTCTACTCGTCGCAACATCCACCTTATGTGTGTGACTCTCTAGGCTTGATACAGAGCTGGTCAGAAGTCACTCCCATCAGAACTTCTTCTGACTTAGAACACATTCTGATATAGTGAATTATTATCTCTATAATAATTCACTCGACTCATCGACTATGGATGTACTAGGTCACTATGCCATAGTCCCCAAACAGTACAAGAGGATCTAATCCATCAGACCTGTCTGTCCTTAGTTACCATGTATCTATAGTCCTTCATCCATCTAATATCCTAGAGATCAGATATTGGGCATGGTAATGTTAGGCCCATACGGAATCCTGTTTGAGTCTCCCGGAGAACTCCTCTCTCAATCCAAATGACCATAGCTAGTGATTTTGCTTGAGTGAGCACATGCGGGATATATCTCTCATGATACCGAGAGTGAATGATCCTCTATTGATATGCAATTGCCTTTGTAAGGTTGACTACCATTCTTAAGAACCGGTTATACCAGATCTAGAGCTTTCCCAACTTGTAAGTCCGGCATCAAAGAATGGAGTACTCAAATAAGGCATCTTTTGTGCCTCAAGTCTAAGGACTAAACAAACTACTAGGACTATGGAATCACTGTCTGACATTAGGTATCATTAACCATATAACATTTTGTAAGCGGATCAATCAATAAACTCATTCTCCAATGAGCACTTGCACTGTACCTCTAGTGTCCCCACACAAGCGACTATGAGACCAATTGCCTCAATTATATAGAAGAGTATACAACGCACCAATCTATCCGGTTATCTCGATGTCCTCATCGAGTAACCTATGACCAGGATGATTTAGGATCTATGTTTAAAGGTATATCGATCTCATTATCGTGATCTCATCACGATCCGATTCCCATTGCAAAGATCCATGAAAATCATAATATTCATCTAGATAATGTGAGAAAATATAAATAATAATATACAAAGAGATCGACGTAACATGTCACAGGTGCCATCACTCTCATGATTATCTTGTAGGGTACCTACAACCAATAATCTCCTACTTGACTTAAAGTCAATCACTTACATGTTTGATCCCCATCAGAATCCTGTGATGCTCAAATATAATTTGAGTCAACGGCTTTGTTAGTGGATCTATAATATTATCTTCGGATGGAACTCTTTCCACTGCTACATCTCCTCGGGCCACGATCTCTTTGATCAAGTAGAACCTCCTCAGAAGACTTCTAACAAGACCCGGGTTCCCCTGCTTGATTGATCGCCTTGTTATTGTCGCCCTATATGGGAATCAGTTTCATGCTACCTGATATGATTCCTAAATCCATGATAAACTTTTTATCTATACTCCGTCCTTTGCTGCCTCTATCACAGCAATGTATTTTGCCTCTATGGTCGAGTCAGTAGTAGTATCTTGCTTGGAACTTTTTCAGCATACTGCTCCTTCATTCAAGGTGAAGACATACCCTGAATTTGACTTGCTATCATCGACATTGGACTAGAAGCTTGAGTCCATGTAGCCCTCAACTCTGAGGCTACTGCTCCATATATCAGTAAAAGATTCTTAGTCCTTTTTAAGTACTTAAGGATACACTTTACTATTTTCCAATGCTCCAAGCTTGGATCTGCCTGATACTTGCTCGTGACACTCAAAACATACACTATGTCAAGCCTGGCACATAGCATCCCATACATGATAGACCCTATCGCTGAGGCATATGGTATTCTATCCATATGTGCCTTTTCTTCAAGAGTCTTTGGAGACATACTCCTAAAAAGTGATATTCCATGTCTTATAGGTATGAGACCTCTCTTAGAATTTTTCATGCCAAACCTTTTAACAATGGAGTCTATGTACCTGGACTAGGTCAAGCCAAGCATTCTCTTAGATCTATCTCTATAGATCTGAATCCCCAGAATATAGGATGCTTCCCCTATGTCCTTCATGGAGAAGTGTCTAGATAGCCAAGTTTTTACTGTGGAGAACATTCCTACATCATTCCCAATGATTAAGATGTCATCCACATATAACACCAAGAAGGTGATAGCGCTCCCACTTACCTTCCTATATACACAAGGCTCATCTTCATTCTTAACGAAGTTATAAGATCTAATCGCCTCATCAAATCTTATGTTCCAACTTTAGAAAGCTTCTTTCAGTCCATAAATGGACTTAAGCAATCTGCACTTCTTATTTGGACTGTGCTTGGACATGAACCCCTAAAGTTATATCATATACACTTCCTCTTTAAGGTTGTCATTGAGGAATGTAGATTTTATATCCATCTGCTAGATCTCATAGTCATAATATGCTGCAACAACCAATAGAATTCGGATGGATTTTAGCATAGCTACGGGTGTAAAGGTTTCGTCATAATCAACACCTTGCCTTTGATGATACCCCTTAGCCACTAGCCTTGCCTTATAGGTCTCCACCTTTTCATGTACCCCAATCTTCTTCTTGAAGATCCATTTGCAACCAATGGGTACGATACCCTCAGGTATGTTAACAAGGTTCCAAACCTTATTGGAGTACATGGATTCCATCTTAGAATTCATGGCTTCTTGCCACTTCCCGGAGTCTATGCTCATAATAGCCTCCTCATAGGTTTGAGAATCAATGTCTTGAATGTCCTCTCTACTAATATGTCCCACATATCTTTCAGGAGGGTATGACACTCTACTAGTCCTACGCAAAATTGAAACTTGTGTGTTAGGTACCTGAAGAGACTCGATCTCTGGAATGGTGCCTGAGCTAGGTTCTCCAACCTCACTCAATTCTATCATACTCCCACTGTCTCCGCTAAGAATGTGTTTCTTCTCAAGAAACACTACTCTCTTAGCAACAAAGATATTTTGGTCCTTAGGGTGATAGAAATAATAACCACAAGTTTCCTTGGAGTATCCCATGAACTTGCACCATTTCGTCCTGGATTCTAACTTGTTAGGGTCGTGTCTTTTAACGTGGGTAGGGCAGTCCCAAATCTTAATAACCTTAAGATTGGGCTTCTTCCCTCTCCATATCTCATATGGTGTAGATACTACCGATCTAGATGGAACTCTGTTCAGAAGATAAATTACGGTCTGTAGGGCATATCTCCAAAATGAGATGGGTAGGTCAGCGAAACTCATCATGGACCGTCCCATATCTAATAGTGTGTAATTCCTCCTTTCTGATACACCATTGAGCTGTGGTGTATAAGGAGGTGTCCATTGGGATAGAATCCTATGGTCCTCGAGGAATTGGGTGAATTCTATACTCAAGTATTCTCCTTCTTGATCTGATAGAAGAGTTTTAATACTCTTTCCAATCTGGTTCTCTACTTCATTCTTATACTCTCTAAATTTATCGAAGGCTTCAGACTTATACTTTATCAAGTACACATGTCCATACCTAGAGAAATCATCAATAAAAGTAATGAAGTAGGAATAATCACCTATGGTATGAGTTGACATAGGACCACATACATCACTATGTATGAGTTCTAGTAACTCAATGGCTCTCTCTCCAGTTCCATTAAATGGAGAGTTGGTCATTTTTCCACGAAGGCAAGGCTCGCAAGTTGTATATGATTCGTAGTCAAATGGATCTAGGTATCCATTTTTCAACAACTTTTGAATTCTTCCCTCGTGGATATGACCTAGCCTACAATGTCACAAATATGCATTGTTCACCTCTTCTTGTTTTCTCTTAGCCATGCTTATATTCATGATGCGTGACACAATATTTAGCATAAATAAACCAATATGTAATGTCCCTCTAGTGATGATCTTATCATTCTCACTGATTGAACAATAATTGTTCTCAAAAAGTATTTTATAACCATTTAATGTCAAATATAAAATAAAAATAACATTTTTGATAATAGAGAGAATAAAATAACATGCATCTAATACAATAATAACTCCATCAGACAGATGTAGAGTGACCTTGCCGACAGCAACAACAACAACTCTTGCTCCATTGCCCATCTTGAGGTCCATCTTGCCTTTTGCCAATCTCCTATGCCTTGTGAGAACTTACAACGAATTATAAATATAATAAGCACTACCGATATCCAATATCCATGTATTATCACAAGAATCTGACACATGGAAACTGATCATGAAAGTACCTGAAGCTTTTCCAAGCTTTTATTTCGCTTTTTTTACAAGATACGCCTTGCAGTTCCTCTTCCAATGCCTATCTTGATCGTAGTGGAAGCATTGGCCTTTGTCCTTTGCTGGGTCAATTTTGGCAACCTTTGTCTTACCCCGTTTGCCCTTGCTCTTACCCTTCTCAAGGGTCTTCCCAGTCTTCCTTTTCCTTTTGGTCTCACTAGCATAGAGAACTAATTTCTCTTTCTTGATTATGCTCTCTACCTCTCTCAATATATTGAGGAGCTTAGGGAGAGATACTTCAAGTTTGTTCATATTAAAATTTATGATAAACTGAGAAAAGAAATCTAGTAGAGACTGAAGTATAAGATCAACACACAGGTTATCATCTAGGACCATTCCTAGACCTATGAGTTTTTCAATCCACTCTATCATCTTCAGGACATGGTTTTGAACCGGTGTCCCCTCAGTCATCTTGACATGAAAGAGACTCTTGGATATCTCATATCACTGAGTTCTTCCCTGTTCCTCAAACAGTTTGCGGAGGAGCAGGAGTATGGAATGAGCATCCATGTTTCATGTTGTTTCTATAACTCAGGAGTAATAGAGGCTAACATATAACACTGGGCGAGAGTGGAATCATCTATATACTTTGCATATTGGGCAAACTCTTCCTAAGGTGCTTTTGCCTTGGTTGGGGCATGATCGTATCTAAGACATATGCGATTTTCTCCACTGTAAGAACTATTCTTAGGTTACGGAGCCAATCCATATAATTTGGACTAGTGAAGCAGTTGGCATCAAGTATGCCACATAGAGGGTTTGATGACAACATGTTTCTGATAAACAAGAGATATAGAATAAGTGAATAACATATAGATTTTACAAAAATAAATAATCAAGATATGGACTTCTATCTTGACATGCTCCCACTAATTTTTCTAGCGAGTCACATGACACCCTCATGCACGTGAAACGGAAATCTCTGATAGACTTCTAGTGGGGATCGGGATCCAATCAATATCTTAGTGCAACCTTGAGAGACTCGACCAATCACACTAAGCTCAAAAGGTAGATAACTCTTGCTAATCATAACTCCTTGTAATTCCCGTCATATTTCGCCTTCGAACCACCATGGCCTCGAGAGACTCGACCAACCATGATATCCAGTTAAGTCATCACCTCGTTACAAGATGAGTCTGATTTGGTGATATGCCCTCGAGAGACTCAACCAAGCATACCATGTCCTCAGGTTACCGGTGATATCTCTATGTCGAAGATAAGATAGCGAGACGCAAAATAGGTGAGCCTCGAGGGACTCAACCACATCAGCCTATGTCAAAAATCGGTTCCTACCCCTAACGATGGAAGGCCACGTGGGTCAATCTTATTGCCTCACGCTTACCTACTTAATATTACCATAGAAGGGGTTTTAGGTTTGGTCTCGTGATATGACGAGTCACACACATACATATTTAATATATTTATATTACATGTAAATATATATATACTTATCTAGTAGGTGTATAGCATTCACATGCACAAGCACACCAGATGATCATAGACTTCAACCTAATATGATTAGGCCTGAGCTAGTAGGCCTAATCACTTACATCATGATCTATGTGCATATCAGTGTATCTCTATGCACGGTGATCATCCATCTCGTCATCGTCGGATCTGCCGGTACCTCGACGTATCTCCATGCATAGCGATCGTCCAAATCAGCCTCAGGGGTCCCGCTACCACCTCCAGGCTTCCACCACGCCTTTAGGATAATTACAACATAATTACAGGCATATAGGCCCAACAATTAATAAAAAATAAAGGCTCACAGGCCCCAATAATCATATACACACATCACAAAGTCCATGATCATCTTCCCACATCACATCACATTACATGTATATATCATGTAGGATTACTAGATAAATAATAATAGTTACTTAAACCTTTTAAATAACTAAAATTATGAAATCAGGGACATGCAGGGAATTTTTTCAGAAATTCTGAAGGGTATTTTGGTCATTCTGTCATAAGGGTCAAATTGAAATTTTTAAAATTTCGAGAGGCAAAACTATTTTTTTGGTCGAAAAACCCTAATTCTCATTCCCTTTGCTTTCTACAGCGCTGTGGCTACGACTGCCGCCACCCTATCAGCGGCGGCCATGCATACGGGGCACCTCGGGAGGGGGTGGGTGGGTGGTGGGGTGGTGAGGCACCGCCCGTGCCTGCAAGTGGCCCACCCACGGGCGGCGCCGCCGTTGCTTGCAAGCGCAGCACCCACAGGCGCTGCCCCACGGGCCTCCCCACCGGTGCCCCTACGGCGCTGCCCTTGCGAGGTAGAGCCTGCAGGCGACGTTGCCCTACCTTGCAGGCAGGTAGCCTGCGAGCCCAATGCCCGCAGGCGCCACCCTTGCTAGGTACGACACTACCTCCGCGGGCAGCACCTGCCCCTGCGGCTCCCTGTGTGCATGTGGCTAGTGCTGCCACTACGGACAAACGACCATCGGTGGCCCTGTGTGCACGACCATGGCTGCAAGCAGCCTTGGCCAAACTACGAGGGCAGCAATAGTTGCTGCCCTCTCTTGTCTTTTGCGTCAATGATTTTGGCATTAAAAGCACATCCAAAACATAACACATGCAGTTTATAAGCCAATCATCGCACGACGAACCTGGCTCTGATACCACTGTTGGGAAATCGAAAGATTCGACATCTTATGTGTAGCAAAAAATAAAAAACAAGACCGGATTTTCCATAGTTACGTACTTGGCTATTGTGCGACGATTGGTGCACAAAAATCATAAATCCAAAAAATCTGCATGTATCATGTCAGAAGCGTTACCTGGGCAGATCGTATATCCTCAAAAATTCCAGATTCAATGAAGAGGATGAAAGAGCACTAGTGTACTCCTCTCTAGCGGTAATCCACACAACAGACGCAGCAATGACACTCCTCAAATCATCGCGGGATCTCTCTCCACATACACCACAAGGCTATCGGAGCCAAGGAGGAGGAGAGGAGACTGAGGAGAATAGGAGGTTGACTACCAAGAGCTCTCAGCCTATGAACCAAGAGGTTCCTCCTATTTATAGAAGTGGATGAAGCTTATCCTTAATGGATCCTGTTCACACTGGATCTCTATCCAATTGGATCTCATTGGATCTTACCCATAGGATCTAATTTGATCTCATCCAATTGGATCTTATCCAATCATTTATTTAGATCTCATCTAATTACCCAATTAGATCTCATCCACAGGATCCAAACTAGGGGCTTCGCAGATATCTCATATCGGTACCTCTACTCGTCGCAACATCCGCCTTATGTGTGTGACCCTCTAGGCCCGATACCGAGCTGGCCGTGAGTCGCTCTCGTCAAAACTTCTTTTGACTCAGAACACCTTATGATATAGTGAATTGTTATCTCCATAATAATTTATTCAACTCATCGACTATGGACGTACTAGGCCACTACACCATAGTCCCTAGATGGTATAGGGGGATCTAATCCATCGGACTTGTCTGTCTTAGTTACTATGTATCTATAGTCCCTCATCTATCTAATATCCCAGAGATCGTATATTGGGCATGGTAAAGTCAGGCCTATACGGAATCCTATTCGAGTATTGCTCTAATCGGATTCTCTCGGAGAACTCCTTCTATCTCAATCCAAACGACCTTGGCCAGGGATTTTGCTTAAGTGAGCATACGCATGATATATCTCTCACGATACCGAGAGTGGATGATCCTTATTGACATGTAATTGCTCTCGTAAGGTTAGCTATCATTCCCGAGAACCAGCTATACTAAATCTGGAGCTCTCCAAACCTGTAAGTCCAATGTCAAAGAATGAAGTACTCAAACAAGACATCTTTAGTACCTTAAGTCTAAGAACCAGACATACTACTAGGACTATAGAATAGCTGTCTGACATTAGGTATCATTAACCATACAACATTCTGTAAGCGGATCAATCAGTGACCTTATTCTCCAATGAGCACCTACACTGTACCTCTAGTGTCCCCACACAAACGACTATGAGACTAGTCGCTTCCATCATATAGATAAGTATATAGCGCACTAGTCTATCCGATTATCTCGATGTCCTCATCGAGTAACCTATGACCAGGATGATTTAGGATTTGTGTTTAAAGGTATATCGATCTCATTATCATGATCTCACCACGATCCGATTCCCATTGCATAGATCTATGGACATCACAATATTCATCCAGATAATGTGAGAAAAATACTAATAATATGTGAAAAGATCGACATAATATGTCATAGGTGCCATTACTCACGTGATTGGCTTGTAGGGCACCTACAGCCAATAAGTGTGGACTAACATCTCCATGGACTTCATCGAAGGGCTACCACCTTCCAAAGGTAAAAGCACAATCCTCGTGGTGGTTGATCAACTTATGAAATATGCTCATTTTTATGCTGTGCGAAGCCCCTACACGGTTGCTAGTATTGCTCAGATTTTTATAAAAAATATTATTAAACTGGATGGGATGCCAAGGTCCATTATAAGTGATCATGACAGGGTCCTCATCAATATATTTTGGATCGAGTTATTTCAGTTATAGGGCACCAAACTCAAGATGAGTACAGCATATCATCCACAAACTGATGGCCAAACAAAGGTGACCGACCAAAGGAGTTGGTGAAATGGCTCCCCTGGGCCGAATAGTGGTATAATACTATATATCATTCATCTATAAAATGTATCACATATGAAGTATTGTATGGTCGGCCGACCCTTCTGATCCCAAAGTATATAATTGGCTCAGCCAAAGTAGCTCAGGTCAACCAAGATTTAATTAACAGGGACAAATTTCTATAGCTACTAAAAGATAATCTCTCTACCGCTCAAGCTAGAATGAAGCAGCAAGCCGATACACGACGAAGCGAAAGGAAATTTTCAGTAGGAGATTAGGTTTATCTTCACCTATAGTTGTACAAACCACTATCCATCAACACACGAGCCTCAATGAAGCTATCCCGATGCTTTTATGGGCCCTATCAAATTATAGAGCATATTGGAGCTATGGCGTATAGACTTAAATTGCTTGAGGATGCCAAAATTCACCCTGTCTTCTATGTGTCAAGACTGAAGCCTATATTAGGAGAACATGAGTCACCCTAGATTCAACTACCTAATGCCACTAATGATGAAGATATTCAAGCCCAATCACAAGTTATCCTTGATCGTAGAATCATGATATGTCGCCGACATCCCTTTACTAAAGTATTAGTACATTGGAATAATTTATCACTTGAAGATGTCATATGGGAATCATATGACGAGCTGAAGATTTGATTCTCTGAGTTCATGGAACCTTAGCATTAAGGATAAGGCTGATTTGAAGAGGGCGGGCTTGATAGAACCCTAGAAAGGTTGGGTCCTACTCAACCAAGTAGCAATTAATAAAAACCTTGTGAGATTATAATAAATCTCACCTAGCCACCTCTATCCTATAAAGAAGAGTGGCTAGAATTTATATTTGGGGCCTTAGGGCTTCTGCCTATCGCCCCCTTTACTGGGCAGGTCGGCTAGGGTTGAGGGCAAAAGGGATAATTTACTTAGGAAGCGGTCTCCTAGGGCTAGGATTTGGAGCCCTATATAAGCATATAGCCTCTATCTCTTTTGAATAATAAAGATAAATCTATAATTTCAACCATCTGGCCAACTTCTAGGAGGGTGGAACCCCTATAGCGTTCCAAGGGTTGATCCCCCTCAAAGATCAATCTATATAGAATTCCTCTAGGGTTCTATCACAACCTTTGCTTTACCTAGTCTGCCCTTACCCTTGCCCTTCTTAAGGGACTTCTCTGTCTTCCTTTTCTTCTGGTCTTACCAGTATAGAAAATGGTGAAAAGAAATCTAGTATAGACTAAAGCACAAGATCTACACAGGTTATTCTCTAGGACCATTCCTAGATCTGTGAGTTTCTCTACCCACTCAATCATCTTAAGGATATGGTTCTGAACTGATGTCCCCTCAGTCATCCTAGCGTGGAAGAGACTCATCGATATCTCATATCGTTGAGTTATTCTATATTTCTTAAACTATTCTCAGGTTACGGAGCCAATCCGTATAATTTAGACCAATGAGGCAGTTGGCATCAAGTATACCACATAGAGAGTCTAATAGCGATATTTTCTAAAAAATAAAGATGTAGCAAAAATAAATAACATGTAGATTTTGTAGAAATATAAATAATCAAGATATAGACTTCTATCTGGATATGCTCCTACTATTTTTCTAGTGATCCATGTGACACCCTCAGCACGTGAAATGGAAGTCTTCGATAGACTTCTAGTGTGGATCGAGATCCAATCAGTATCTTAGTATAACCTTTGACAGACTCAACCAATCATACTAAGCCCAAAAGGTAGGCGACTCTTGTCGATCGTAACTCCTTATGATTCTTGTCCTATTCAGCCTCCGAACCACTAAAGCCTCGAGAGACTCGACCAACCATGATGTTCGGTTAAGTCATCACCATCGTTACAAGATGAGTCTGATTTAATGATATACCCTCGAGGGACTCGACCAAGCATACCATATCTTTAGGTCACTGGTGACATCTCTATATCATAGATAAGATAGCGAATCGCAATATAGGTGAGTCTCGAGGGACTCAACCAACTCAATCTACACTAGGAATCAGTTCCTACCTATAACAACGGAAGGCCATATGAATCAATCTAATTGTCTTACGTTTACCGACTTAATATTATCAAGAGAGGGGATTTTTGATTTGGTCTCCTAATATGACGTGTCACACACATACATATTTAATATATATCTATATCGCATACAAATATATATATATATATATATATATATATATATATATATATATATATATATATATATATCTAGTAGGTGCATAACCAATCACACATCACATGAGTAATCATACCAAATGATCATGGACCACATCCTAATTGATCGAGCTAGTGGGCCCAATCACTCACATCAAGATCTATGTATGCATCGGTACATCTCCATGCCTTGTGATTGTTTATCTCATCCTCGTCGATTCCATCAGCATCTTGACGCATCTCCATGTGTCACAATCATTCATCTTGACCTCGTGGGTCCTGCTATCGCTTCCACGCTCCCATTGTACCTCATCGTGTAATTATAACATAATTATAGGCATACATGTCCGACAATAAATGAGAAAAATAAAGGCTTACAGGCCCAATAATAATCATGTACACACACATCACTATTAAGATCGGAGAGGCACTAAGAGGGGGGGGGGTGAATTAGTGTAGCAGATTAAAACTAGTAAGTTTGAAATCGATTTCATAAATAGTTAGTTCGTATGGAGATTTCGATTCGACGAAAGATGACTTCGTTAAAATAGCATGAGTAACGACAATCAAGAGTAGGGAGATAAAGATCGAACGATTTACAGCTAAGTAGAAAAATGATTTAGAAATTTAAATACTCACACATTCAAGGAACACCACGATGTATAGTGGTTCGGTCAAATGACCTACATCCACTTTCGAAGCCTTCTTCGATGAGGCTCCCAACTTTCACTAGCAAGTCACGTTGAAGGGGAAGGACCAAATACCCCTCTTACAACCTTTTTATAAGTAGTTCACACTCTTACAGATTTTTACAAGGAGAAAGAGGGAGGTGAACACTTAAGCTATTGAAAATAAGACTTTGCTATAGCTTTTACTCAATTTCTAACTCTCAAAAGGTTGCCCTCTCAATTGAGAAAGGAGGGGTATCTATAGACCCCAAGAGGATTTAAATTTGAGCTCCAAATTTGAATTACTTTTGGGTTTCTTGGTGCTGGCGGTGCCACCGCCTGTCAGTGTCAAACACTGATAGTGTACTGGGCGATGCCATTGCTTGGGCTCTCAAGTACTGGGTGGTGCCACTGCTTGGGCTCTCAGGTGCTGGGCGGTGCCACCGCCCCAACCTAGGCGGTGCCACTACCTGAGCTCTTCAGCAAAGCTGAATGAGCCTTAATTTCTACCCAAATCAGCCCAACAAGGGCCCGATTGGCCTCTACCAGGTTTAAACAGGATTATTTCCTAATCCTTACACTAATTAGGTGCTAACCATGAAATTAAAATATAATTCTAAGCAATTTAAATCGACATTCTTCAAATCTTCTTCAGGCGAGCTTTCCGGCGAACTTCCTGTGGACTTCCGACACTCCTTCGAATTTCTTCCGGCGGACTCCCAACAGGCTCCCGGATTCTATGACGAGTTCAACGAGTCTTTGGTAAGCTTCCGAACCTTCTCGGTGATCTCTGCGAACCTCCAACAATCTTTTCAATGAACTTCCAAAATCTTCGGCAAGTTCCTGATTTTATCTCAGTTGGTCCCGATAACACTTCCGACGATCTTTCGGACTTCCGGTGAACTCTCGAACTCCCAGCAAACTTGACCTTAGTTAATCGCTTTATGTTTTTATCCTATCATAGTTAATCCTGCATACTTATCTCAACAATATGGATTAGAATAAATAATTCATCAATTGACTTTATCATCAAAATCCGAGATTCAACAATCACACGGTCCATGATCATCCATCCACATCATACATCATATGTACACATCATCATCATGTAGGACTACTAGATAAATAATAATAGTTAATTAAACCTTTTAATTAACTAATATTTTTCTGAAATTAGGGATATATAAGGAATTTTTTAAATTATGAAGGGTATTTTGGTCATTCAGCCAAAGGGGACAGACATTGGAATTTCTATAATTCTAAGGGTCAAAACTATCTTTTGCCTAAAAAAACCTAGCTCCCTTCACTACCTGCACTGTAGTGCAGCCACCGCCATCCTACCGGTGACGGCCTCTATGCGGGGGGCACGGGGCGTTGCCCATGCCCGCGGGCGGCTCACTTGGGGGCGACGTCACCACAGCATGTGGGCACAATGGTCGTAGGCGCTGCTCCTGCCGTGGGTGGCTTGTAAACGACGCCACCCCAACGAGCGAGTGCCACTATGGTGCTACCCCGTGGGCCCTCACGGGCACCCTTACGAGGCAGTGCCCGCAAGCGACATTGCCACAATGGGCGCTTCTACATGTGAAGATCCTAGATTTCCATGGAAAGATTTCATCATCGTGCAAAGATCGGTGCATAAAACAAAATCGTGAATCTAAAAACTGTATGTAAAAAGATAGTACCTAAGGAGATCATATATCCCTGAGATTCCTACAGATCCATTATGAGGATGAAGGAGGTCAAGCGTCCTCCTCTCTAGTGGTGATCCACATGGTAGGGACTACGAAGATACTCCTCTCTAGGGAGAGGAGAATAGAAGGTGGCCACCAAAAAAACCTAGCCTATGGACCTTTGGTTCCCTCTTATTTATAGAGGCCCCTTGTAAACTCTAATGGATCCTGCCCTATTGAATATTGGATCTCTATCCAATTACCCAAGCCTCTTAGATTAATGGGTCTCTACCCAATAATAATTGGATCGCATCAATGGGATCCAATAATTCTGGAGCTTATTGGATATCCAATAAGATAGGGGCTCCAGTGTATATCTCATATCCAAACCTCTACTTGTCGCAACACCTACCACATATGTGTGACCCTCTAGATCCAATATCGAGCTGGCCATACGTTATACTTATTAGAACTCTTTATGAGTCAATGAATTATTATCTCTATAATAATTCACTCGATTCATCGACTATAGACGTACTATACCCCTACGCCGTAATCCTCAAACGATATAGGGGAATCCAATCCTTTGGACCTATCTGTCCTTAATTACCATGTACCTATAGTCCCTCATCCATCTAATATCCCATAGACCATTATTGAGCATGGTACTATCAAGCCCATATGGTTTCTACTCGAGTCTCGCTCTAATCAGATTCTTTCAAAGAACTCTTTCTCTTTCAATCTGAATGACCCTGGCTAGGAATTTACCTAAGCAAGAATATATAGGATATTCTTCTCATGATACCAAGAGTGGATGATCCTGTATTGACACTCAATAACCCTTATAAGGTTAGCTGCCACTCCCAATAACTGACTATACTAGATTTGAAACTTTCAAACCTATAAGTACAGTATCAAACATCCTTGGTGTCTCAAGTCTAAGGACCAGATACACTATTAGGACTACAGAATCGTTGTCTGACATGAGGTAACAAAAATTATCTAACATTCCATAAACGGATCAATCAGTGAACTCATTCACCAATAAGCACCTAAACTTTATCCTTAGTATCTCCACACAAGTAGCTATGAGACCAACCACCTCCATCATATGGATAAGTATACAGCACACTAGTCTATCCGATTATCTCAATGTCCCTCTCGAGTAACCTATGACCAAGATTATTTAGGATATGTGTTTAAAGGTGAATCGGTCTCATTATTGTGATATCATCATGATCTGATTCCCATTGCACAGATCTAAGGACATCACAATATACATCCAGATAATATGAGAAAATACCAGTAATCATAAGTAAAGAGATTGATGCAGCATGTTATAGGTGTCATCACTCACATGATTGGCTTGTAGGGCACTTATAACTAACATCAACTAGGTTCCAAACCTTGTTGGAGTACATGGAATCTATCTTAGAATTCATGGCTTCTTACCACTTTCCAAAGTCTATACTAGTAATAATCTCCTCATAGGTCTAAGGATCAATATCCTCTCCTTTGATATATCTCATATATCTCTCAGGATGATGGGGTACTCTGCCAAACTTAGTAAAGTAAGAACTTATGTGCTAAGTACGTGAATAGACTCAGGCTGTGGAATAGTGCTTAAGCTAGGTTCTCTAACCTTTATCATACTCCCATTGTCTCCACCAAGAATGTGATCATTCTCAAGGAATATTATCTTCTTAACTACAAAGACCTTTTGGTCCTCACGATGATAAAAATAATACCCACAAGTTTTCTTAGGGTATCTCATGAATTTGTATCATTCCATCCTAGATTCTAACTTATCAGGGTTGTATCTCCTGACGTAGGCACGATAGTCCCAAATTTTAACAACCATAAGATCGAGTATCTTCCCTTTCAATATCTCATATGGTGTAGATATTACTGACTTTATTGGAACTCTGTTTAGAACGTAAGCTGTAGACTTTAGGGCATATCCCTAGAATGAGAAGGGTAAGTCAACAAAACTCATCATGGACCGCACTATGTCTAATAGAGTGTGATTCCTCTTTTTCGATATGCCATTGAGCTGAGTGAATAAGGAGGGGTCCATTGGGATAGAATCCCATAGTCCTGGAGGAATAGGATGAACTCTATACTCAAGTACTCACCTCCTTGATCTGATCAAAGAGTCTTAATACTCTTTTTAGTCTAGTTTTCTATCTCATTCTTATATTTCCTAAATTTTTTTAAAGTCGCAAACTTGTACTCCATCAAGTATATATGTACATACCTAGAAAAGTCATCAACAAATATAATGAAATAAGAATAATCTCCTATGACCTGAGTGGACATAAGATCACATATATCACTATATTTAAGTTCCAGTAACTCGGTGACTCTCTACAATTCCACTAAATAGAGAGTTGGTCAATTTTTCACGAATGTAAGGCTCGCAAGTTGCATATGATTTACAGTCAAATGGATCTAGGTATCCATCCTTTAGCAACTTTTGAAATCTTCATTCGTGAATGTGAACCAACCTACAATGCAACAGGTATGCACTATTTACCTCATCTCATTCATGATTTATGGAGTAATGTCTAGCATAAATAAATCATTATGTAATGTTCATCTAGTGATGATCGTATCATCCAATATTATTGAACAACCATTATTCTTAAAAACTAATTTATATCCACTAATTGTCAAACATGAAATGAAAATAATATTTTTGATAATAGAAGGAATGAAATAACATGCATCTAATATAATAGTAGCTCCACCAAGCAAATATACGGTGACCTCACTAATAGCCACTATAGCAACTTTTGCTCCATTACCCATCTTGAGGTATATTTTGCCTCTCGCCAATCTCCTAAGACTTGTTAGAACCTACAACGAGTTATAAATATGATAAATACAATTAGTATCCAATACTCATGTGTTATCATAAGAATCTGATAAATGAAGACATATCATAAATGTAATGAAGACAGATCATAAATGTACCTGAAGCTTCTCCAAGCTTTTGTTTTGCCTTCTTTGTAAGGTACTTTGTAATTCCTCTTCTAGTGCCCGTCTTTGCTATAATAGAAGTATTGGCCTTTATCCTTTACTAGGTCTTTCCTAGAAACCTTTGCTTTACCTAGTTTGCTCTTCCCTTGCCCTTCTTAAGGGACTTCTCTACCTTCATTTTTTTTTATCTTACCAGCATAGAGAATTGGCTTCTCTTTCTTGATGGTGTTCTCAACCTCTCTCAATATATTGAGGAGCTCAAGGGGAGTTACTTCAAGCTTGTTTATTTAAAATTCATAATGAACTTTGAAAAGAAGTTTGTGGTGAGATCTAGAGCGGCGCTAGGGGGGGGGGTGAATTAGTACAGCGGTTAAGAATAATAAATTTCATCGATTTAAAATGATTTCGAAAACTTCATACAATAAAAATCACGTTTCGACCAAAACTAATTTTGATTAAAGCGTATCAAAAATGTAATTAACTTAAAAGTATTTAGAGATGAAGAAAGGCAGTTAGCAAGTAGAGCAATGAATTGAAGATGGTTTGCAGTAAAGTAAATTTGTAAGAAATAAATGCAAACCGATTTTTATAGTGGTTCGATCATCCGACTTACTTCCACACCTGATTCCTCTTCACTTGAGGCTACTGGCTTTCCACTAGTTGTCTTCCTTCCAACAATGAAGACAAACTCCCTTATAGCACCTCTCCTTTTAATGGGCTCAGGAGATAACCCTTACAAGTACATCACTCCTCTCTTTTAGTGGAATACAAATGAGAACTAGATGAGATATTTCTAATGTGATTGGAACAACATTTTCTCACTTTTAAAGTATGTGTGCTTGTGTTGTTCAACCCAGGGATGAGAGGGGTATTTATAGGCTCCAATCTAATTTAAACTTGGAGCCAAAAACCTTTCCATCCTAGGTTTACCGGGTACTAGTGGTACCATCACCTGTCACTGGTGATACCACCGCTAGTGCACTCTGGTTTTGTTAGTGTACTGGGAGGTACCACCGCCCAGTCTGGCGATACCAACACCACTGCCCAGGGACACTGACATGTCAGTGTGCTCAGGTGTTGGTATCGCCAGACTGGGCGTGGTACCTCCCAGTACACTAACATGACACTGACATTGGGTGGTACCACTGCTTAGACTCAGTCTAGAGGACTAAGCCTTCTGGCGGTGCCACCGCCAACCCTGACAGTACCACTGCCTAATGTGACACTTAGGCACTGTGTGGGCCTTTCATTCGGTCCAACACAGCCTCAATGCAGGCCTAGTTGGCCCCTAATTGGGCTGGCCTAATTATAACCTAATTAAGCTAATCCTACTTGGATCTAGACAATTATTATAATATGAATCGTAATTAGTTGCCCGACACATCCTTGGTCTATCGATGCTTTGTCCGACACTTCAGTGTATCGTCCTCTCTTGCAGCTTGTTTCCCAATCAGTAGTTGACCTCCATAGCCCTGAACTCCTTGGTGCAACTCCACTCCTCTTGGCTCTTTGCCCAATTTCTTGATCCGAAGCCTTTTGCCGATTGTCAACCAGACCTCCGACTTGATGTCCAATCTCCTTACGTGATTTTCTCTAGTGCAACATCAATTCTTCTTATGTTAATTGTCTAATCCTGATCAAGAGTATACCTACGTGACTCAAAACATAATTAGATTATCAAAATATAATTAATTAGTTTCATTATCAAAATTCGAGATTCAACAATCTCCTCCTTTTTTATGATGACAACTAATTGATGACGAAGTTAACCTTAACTCTCGAAGTTTAACCAAACTCCCCCTATCAATATGCCATTGATAGAACATTTGGATTATCCCAAATCCAGGCAACATGTATCAAAATCATATTAACAAAAACATCATGCAAATATATAAAATATTCAATACAATGTATGAAGTCATCAATTTACTTCTCCCCCTATGTCATCAACAAAAAGAAGAAGTTGCATCATAGCTAGTTTAAAAGATATACAAGTTTTACAATCATACTAGCTATCAAGATATACAATATTCAATCATAACAAGTTTTTAAGTTCAAGCATGATAATTTTTACTTGCTCCTTGAAATGTGCAAGTTTGCACTTTTTTTTCTAAAGATAAGCAAGATAGTAATTTTGTGATATGCATGCTATTTATGTAAAGATTTCATCACTTTAAACATGCAAGCTAAATTTTCATTACAACATTCAAGCATAGAAGCATAGCAAGTGTAGGATTGCAAATTTTCTAAATTTTATGATTTTTGCTTCTATTGAGATAGCAAGTTCTTTTGAGCTAGCAAATTTTTTCATTGAAGTGTGTAAGCTAGCAAAAACTTTCTCTCCCTTTGTTTTTGTCAAAAAGAAGTTGAGGAGTACAAATAGTTTTTTACATCACTACTTTGATCATGACAAAATAATAAATTTACATCATGAATTTTCATCAAGTCATGAATGCAAGGGAGTCATAAATAAATCATAAGGAAAATTGATGATAAGCAAGTAAACAATAATTATAAGGAAGCTAGCATGCTTTGTGATACACAAGCTAGCTTTTTACATCATTTAGAAAAGAAAGAAGGACATGGTTTTCTTCCTTTTTACATCATTTAGAAAATAGTGTCAATCAATATCACATGATACATACATGGCCAAGAAATCTTGTCATTTCTATATCATGAAAGATAGGATATCAAGGCTCATGATTTATTTAAAAATAGATAGCACAAAGAGCAACTTGATTCATGCATAGGAATTCTCATCAAGAACACATTTCACAAGAAATTTCAAGTATCAAATATCAAGATATCAAGACTTGGATTGTTTTCTTCATTTTCACAATAACTTTTCACATTATTTAAATTTGCATCAATTTTCAATTCATGACAATCAATATAAAAGAATTATGATAAAAACATATCAATATCAAAGATCAAGTCATAATTCATTATATCATCTCATTTGTAAAAGAATCATATGAGAACATGATTTATGCATGGAATTCTCATCAAGATCTCATTTAAAGATTCAAGTATCAAAATATCAAGATGACATTTCATAACAAAGAAATTCAAGTATCAAGATATCAAGATCATATTTCATAAAAAAGAAATTCAAGTATCAAGATATCAAGATCACGAATTCATAAAAATTCAAGTATTGAATTCCAAGAAATCAAAAGACAAGTTACATTTCATATGAAGAATTTTCTTTTGATAAACGAAATGAGTATGGTAAACGATCATGATTTATAAGGAACTTCAAGTTATAATTGTCAAGATCATGATTTCAATAAAAAAAATTTATAGCAAAATGAAATCTTTTAGAGCTTGATTCAAGCATTACAAATATCTCAAAAAGTCATGATTCTAAGAGATTAAGAGAAGAGTCAAGAATCATTAACAAGTCTTACTCAAATTCATAATAAAGGATATCAAGAAGAGCAAAATTTCTTTTACTTCGATATTCAAACCATGACAAGTGATATATCAAACATTTGCATTAATATTTCAATCATCGAGTCATGTGTAGAAATAAGTATTGAAACGTAGGAGAAAAATCAAATTATGCATGTAATGTTTCAATATTCAAAACATATTTTCTCAAGTTGAGTATCGATAAGTCAAGAGAAAACAACTTATGATTCATTTGGATTTCTCTTCAATAACATGGGAGAATCATAGTATGAAGTAAGAGATCTTGAAAGACTCAAGTTATCAAGATCACGATATAGATTAAGCTTATTCAAATCAATTTTGACAACTTGAAACCCATAATCAAATTAAAATCATTTTCGAGATTCATAACACGAATGAAGTTATTATCAACTTTTTAAAGATTGTAGAATGATAAATAGATTTTTGATAAACACTTATTATCAAATCATCAATTTCATGATTCATTTAGAAGGTTCTCCTCTTTAGTAAATAAAAAGAAAATATAGGAGAACAAAATGAATTAAGGGAGATAGAACATGATTGAAGAATGATTTATATTTAAAATATATCTTAAGTCTTAAATACGAATCAAGCAATTGTCAAATCCGAAATCATCATCAAAATCACATTTAAGAATTTCATGAGATTCTCACAATATCATGAATCGATTCATTATTTATCTTTTATCGAAAAATAAAAAACTTTGGAGATAGACAAATTTCAAAAATCATGTATTTTCCTTTTTATGATTAATTTCATATAAACATGCTTTTGTTCTTTATATATCAAATCAAAACAAGTATCAACATTCAAAACCGAAAGACAAACTTTGTCATAAAGATCATTAAGGCCAATATAATATGTCAATTATATGTCATCTTCAATTTATCATGGTAATATATTATCCTTTTATGTGTTTTATTTTATGCAATCATGTTCAAATTTCTATACAGAAACCATTATTGTATAAATTTGAAATACAAGTTTTGTCATCAAAACATATTAAACATGAACATCATGATAGTGCATTTTTTCATTTTTATGTGTTTCACTTTAAATTAATTGATCTCGTATATGCATGTTCACATTTTCACACAAAAGCCAAGCATCATATAAATTCGAAATCATTATCAAAGCCATGTTTCTTTCATTCAAAAAATTGTTGATAGCAAAGTGGGTTAGGTCTTTTAGTTTTGTAATTGTTTTCATGAAGACATGCATCATCTAAAATGATTAAGACCCAAAAGCATGATACATATTTATTTTCAAAACATTAGTTATGATGAGATTCACAAAATTCATGAAATGAGTTCATTAATCTTATTTGAGTAGAAAATGTATTTTCATTTCATGCAATTTGATTACATAGGAATGTTCAAAATCATGCACAAAATCATCATGATTCATGGATTCATCATGATTATATTCTTTCCATTTTTTATTATGTGTTTCATTTTAAGTTGAGCATGTTCAAAAAGTTTTATGAAGGAGTCAAGTATCATATGAGGATCATCAAGACAAACACAAGGTTTCAAAATGTAACATTCAAGTTATTATTTCAAATCCTCATGCATCATCAAGCATGATACCATAAAACATCCTCAAAAAAAATTTTATACATAAGCCAAGCATTATCACATACATTTGTTCAAGACATAAGATTTGCTCATGTATAGTTTTAAAATATAAAATCAACAAGATAAATGTTAATTGATTTTATCTTTTGTATAAGCATGAGATCCAATTAACATGATAATTGATTTATTATGTCAAAAACCATGCATCTTCTTTTAAATTGAAAATAATACAAATCCATTAAGATACACATGCATGGATTAATCCTATTAGGTGTACACAAATCATGCAAATATTAATTTAATAATTTTTTTAAAAATACTAGAAAAAAAAGCATGATATAATTTTTGAAAATAATTTTTTTTCCTACCAACTAAACTAAGCAACTTATGAAAAGATCATGTAACTTCAAAATAATGTAACAACATTACGGTTGAGTTACTTATATTATAGTCGAAGGCTATCAAAGCGCATTTCACATCTTCTTTACTTGATTCTTCTTTGTGAGCCTTCTTCTTCTTTGGCCTTTTTCTCTATTCAAGTTTATTTATATTTTTTAATTTTTATTTAATGAACTTTTTAAAATTTATTGTTATTGGTTCAATGTCATCTTCATTGTTCTCATCACTTGAGTCATCACTCAAGCGTCATTCTATAGTCCAAAGTCCAATTACCTTCATGTTCTTTGGAAGATGGTTCATATGTTCATCGAGTTCCAAAAAGCTCATTTCATATGTTATCAATGAGCCAATAACTTCTTCAATAAATAAATTATTTAAATCTTTTGATTCTTATATCGTGATTACTTTAGGATCCCATATTTTTGGAAGAGTTCTTAAAATCTTGTTTATGAGTTCAAAATCTGAAAAAGATTTACCAAGTGCTCTTAGACTATTGATGACATCTATGAAACGGGTGTCCATATCGCCGATAGTCTCGCTTGGTTCTATTCGAAAAAGCTCAAAATCATACAATAAGAGATTTACTTTCGAGTCTTTAACTCTACTAGTTCTCTCGTGCATAATTTCAAGTGTGCGTCAAATATCAAATGTCATTTCACAAATTGAAATCCGATTAAACTCGTTTTTATCTAAGGTACAAAATAAGACATTTTGATAGAACCCCAAAGGAATTCTATGTAGATTGATCTTTGAGGGGATCAACCCTTAGAACGCTATAGGGGTTCCGCCCTCCTTGGTAGTTAGCCAAATGGCTACAAAGTAGATTGATCTTTTCTTATTCAAAAGATGTTGAGGCTATATGCTTACATAGGACTCCAAACCCTAGCCCTAGTGGCTGCTTCCTAAGTAAAATATCCCTTTTGCCCTCAACCCTAGCCAACCGACCTAGTAAAGGGGAACGGTGGCTAAGAAGCCCAAAGGCCCAACTATAAATCCTAGTTATTCTTCTTTATAGAATAGAGATGGCTGGGTGGGGTTTATTACAATCTCATAGGGTTTTTATTAGTTGCTACTTGGTTGAGTAGGACCCCACCCTGCTAGAATCCCATCAAGCCCGTCCTCTCCAAATCAGCCTTGTCCTCAAGGCTGAAGTTTCATGAACTCAGGGAACCGGGTCTTCAGCTCCTCATTTGATTCCCATGTGGTATCTTCGGGTAGTAAATTATTCCAATGTACTAGTACTTCAGTAGAGGGATGTCAGCGACGCATCATGATTCTACGATTAAGGATGGCTTGTGGTTGGGCTTGAATATCTCCATCATCAGTGGTGTTGGGTAATTGAATCTAGGGTGACTCATGTTTTCCCAACTTGGGCTTCATGACACATGGAAGACAGGGTGGATTCTAGCATCCTCAAGCAACTTAAGTATGTATGCTATGGCTCTAATATGCTCTGTGGTCTGATAGGGCCCATAAAGACATGGGGATAGCTTCGTGGAGGCTTGTGTGTTGATGGAGAGTTGCTTGTATAGCTGTAGGTGAAGATAAACCCAATCTCCTACTGAAAATTCTCTTTCGCTTCATCGTGTATCGGCTTGCTACATCATTCTAGCTTAAGTGGTAGAGAGATTATCCTTTAGCAACTGTAGGAGTTTGTCCCTATCAATTAAATATTGATCAACCTGATCTACCTTGACCGAGCTAATTACATACTTTGGGATCATAGGGGCCGACCGACCATACAATGCTTCATATAGGGCACATTTTGCAGATGAATGATACGTAGTATTATACCACCATTTAGCCCAGAGGAGTCATTTCGTCCACTCCTTTGGCCGATCACTAGCGAAACACTAAAGGTATGTCTCTAAACACCTATTCACTATCTTTGTTTAGCCATCAGTTTATGGATGATGTGTTGTGCTCATCTTGAGTTTGGTGCTATACAACTGAAATAACTCAGTCCAAAATTTACTGGTGAAGACTCTGTTATGATCACTTACAATGGACCCTAGCATCCCATGCAGTTTAATAATATTTTTTATGAAAATCTGAGTAATACTAGCAGTAGTGTAGGGATTTCGTACAGCATAAAAATGAGCATATTTTGTAAGTCGATCAATAATCACGAGGATTGTGCTTTTACCTTTGGAAGGTGATAGCCATTCGATTAAGTCCACGAAGATGTTAGTCTATATCGAGTCCGGTATGAGTAGTGGTTGTAGTTTCCCTAGACTCACCACTATTTCACCCTTTTGTTGTTGACATACATCACATTGTGCCACGTATTCAGAAATAATTTTTTTCATCCCTCTCCAATAAAAATTTTGCTTCACTCTTTTGTAGGTTTTCATAAATCCAAAGTGCCCTACTGAAGGTGTAGAGTGCATTTCGTGCAGAATGACTTTGATGCAAGGGGAGTCGGGTATAAGTACAATGTGACCTTTGTAGTGTAGATCCCTCGAATCCCAAGTATAGTGAGCTATTGCACTTAGATCCTCCTTTAATTTTTTAATGATGTTGCTGGTCTCTGGATCCTTCTTCCATTCCTCCTTAATATCCTTGAGGAAGTCGGTGGTAGGAAGAGAGATAGTTGAAAATTCAACTTGCTTAGGTAGTTATGAGAGTGGATCTGCAATAATATTTTCTTTCCCCTTTTTATAAATAATTTCATAATCAAATCCTAAAAGTTTGGTTACCCACTTTTGTTGCTCCGCGGATGATATCTTCTACTCCAAAAAGTACTTGAGGCTTCTATGATCGGTTTTAATCTAAAATCGCCGGTCGATCAAGTAGGGTCTCCACTTTGTTACTACGTGCACAATAACGAGCGTCTCCTTATCAATCTTCTCAATTTCATCCTTCTGGAGGTGAGGATAGTGGTACAGCTAAGTGTTCATTGGTGGTTTGCCTGGAAGAATTGGAATTCAGTGGTCATGTTACTGAGTAGGAGGAAGACCATGCGGTTCAACAGAAATATTATCAAATTCAACAAGCAATTGGGCGAGATTTTGATCTTCAATTTCTATTTTCTTCCCTCTGGTTGCTGTTATAGATACATCAAAAAGCCGCCATTTATCTTATATAAAACTTTCTCCATTCGTTGGGTCAAAACGGTGGTTACATTACTTCCGCGCTTTTCACGTAGGATGACCTGTTTACCTTTGTAGTAGAATTTCATAATTAATTTGGAAAAGTTCCAAGAGATATCACCTAGTATCATTAGCCATTCTATGCCCAGCATGACCTCATAATCATTAATTGGTAGGAGAAAGAAGTCAGTGATAATTTCTTGGTCTTGCAATAATAGTTTCACCTGCGGGCATCTTTGGTCGCACTTTAGGATTCGACCGTCGGTGACCTTTATATCAAACTTGCTGCAACCTTCGATATGAAGCACCATCCAAGTAGCAACCTTACTATTTAGGAAGTTATTAGTGCTGCCCGTATCGATGAGAACAGAGATTGGTTGTTTGAGAATGCCTCCAACTTTCATCATTTGCGGATTTAAGGAACCGGCTAATGCATGTACTATAAAGTTGGTTGGTTGTAGCTCTTCTTCCGTATCTTCTTCTTCATGTTCAAGGCACTCTTCTAGTTGTTGAATGATCTCTTCTTCCACTAGTTCAATCACAAGAAGTCTCCCTTTTTTATAGTGATGCTCGTGGCTCCATGGCTCGTCGTAATGCCAACATAACCCCTTTGTAGATCGCTCTCGAAGCTCTTCTCTTATCGCGCTTTAACTTCTCCTCGGATCTCCGACTTCAAGCCCTCAATAAATATCCCCAATAACTGTTTTTCATACCAATCATGAGTTTTATTAGATAACCTTTCAAACCTGGTTTGATACTCTTGAATGGTAGAGGTTTGTTGGATCTTTGCTAGTTGTCTGTCAATGTTCTCATAATCGGTTGGTCCAAAGCGGATCAGCAGTTCTTATCTGAATTGTTACCATGAGAGGACTCCATGAGTTTGTTCAAACCAATCAAACCACTGTATGGCATCTCCTTCAAGATGTATAGCTGTAATTTCCACCATAGATGCATCCACGGTTTTGTGATACCGAAAATATCTCTTCGCATGCAAGATCCAACCAATCGGGTCTCCTTCTTCCCATCTAGGGAAGTCCACCCTCATGTATGGATAGTAGGGATTGGTCATAGAGCCTCTCCTCTCCTGCAAGTAATCTCTTCGATTATAGCTCTCTCCTTGATGTGATTTCTTCGGACTTAGTAGTCGACTCAAACTGAGTTCGGCAAAGAGAGTCCAAATCTTATCCTCTATTCACGTCTCGAAGGCTTCGAATTTAGCATTGATTACCTCGTTAGATGCCATAGTATATGCCTCCAAATCTATAATGTTAAGATCTCTCTTTTGTTGTTGGGTTAAAGGCATGTATTGGTTGAGAGAATTGGTGGCTGAAAGGGTTGATGGATTAGTGGATGTAGGCTGTGGTTTAGGCTTGTTTTGTAGCTGTTTTCGGTGTAGTTTAGTGGTGTGGTTTGATGGAGTTTTGGGGCTATGATGGTAGTGGATGAAGGTTAGGGAAGAGGGTTTTAGATCTATGGTAGATGGCAGCAAAGATTTGACAGAAATTAGTGGAAGTTATTACAGATATGTGCTATCTTGTAAGAGCAGAATTGTCATCGAAGAAACAGCAATTTCTTAATGAAATTTCTAGCAAAAATCTAGAGATTTAAGGAGGAGATTTGATAGCAAAATCTTAGTTTAGATAATGGCAATGTTGACAAATTGGATCAAGAAAATTGTGGCAACATAACAGCAAATAAATCGGTGCAAGTTATGATAGAAGAATTCTCGTCGAAAAATTCCAATGGTCTGTGACGAAAATTTACAGCAACGCAAGAATGTTTCAGAGATGAATTCTATGATAGATCAATCACAGATGAAAGCCAAGATAATCTATAAAGTGTATAAGAAATTTTATTCAAAAAGGATAGGAAATAGATCGGTTTAAAGGCAGCAATATACAGCTGAAATTTTTTGTAGCAATCTTTCGTTCGCAAAGATGATAACTTTTACGACGAAAGGAATTCACAGCAAGGGATAGATAGCAAGACTTCTTTTTGGTATTTTAAATGAAAAATTATAGTAGCAAAAAGCATTGGTGATAGAAGAATACCATATCTCTAATGTAATTGGAAGTGGTGGTAATAGATTGATTTGATCTACGGTAGAAGATGATAGTGGAGACAGCGACGTCAAGAGAAATTGTAAGAATTGCTTGGTTGATGCTGGGTGGCAGAGATGGTAGTAAAAGTAACAAGATCGCTACTCTGATACTAGATGATAGAACCCCAAAAGAATTCTATGTAGATTGATCTTTGAGGGGGATCAACCCTTGGAATGCTATAGGGGTTCCACCCTCCTTGGTAGCTAGTTAAATGGCTGTAAAGTAGATTGATCTTTTCTTATTCAAAAAAGGTGGAGGCTACATGCTTATATAGGACTCCAAACCCTAGCCCTAGTGGTTGCTTCTTAAGTAAAATACCCCTTTTTCCCTCAACCCTAGCCAATCGACCCAGTAAAGGGGGGTGGTGGCTAGGAAACCCAAAGGCCCAACTATAAACCCTAGCTATTCTTCTTTATAGAATAGAAATAGCTAGGTGGGGTTTATTATAATCTCATAGAGTTTTATTAGTTGCTACTTGGTTGAGTAGGACCCAATCCTACTATGGTCCTATCACATTCATAGCCTTTGCATTTAACGAAAAAGATTTTCTCTTTAATTCCGACCATTTGTTCATCGGTTTAGAGGGAAGTTAAAAACTATTTTCAATAATATTTCATAAATCCAAATTTAAGGAAATCAAGAAAACTCTCATTCGAGTTTTCCAAGTTGTGTACTACGATCTGTTAAACAACGGATGATGAACGATCGAAAAACCCTCTTGAAAGCCATGAAGAGCCATTTCTCACGGGTGTGAATCCAAAAGAGAAATAACGAGGCTCTGATACCAATTGTTGGGATCTCGAGCGGCACTAAGAGGGGGGGGTGAATTAGTGTAGTGGTTAAGAACGATAAATTTCATCGATTTAAAATGATTTTGAAAACTTCGTACAATAAAAATCACGTTTCGACTAAAATCGATTTTGATTAAAGTATATCAAAAACGTAATTAACTTGAGAGCATTTAGAGATGAAGAAAGGTAGAAAGTAAGTAGAGCAGCGAAGTGAAGATGGTTTGTAGTAAAGCAAATTTGCAAGAAGTAAATGCAAACCAATTTTTATAGTGGTTTGGTCATCCGACCTACATCCACACCCGATTTCTTTTCACTTTTGGCCACTAGCTTTCCACTAGTTGTCTTCCTTCCAACAGGCGAAGATGAACTCCCTTACAGCACCTCTCCTTTTGATGGACTTAAGAGATAACCCTTACAAGCACTACTAGTTATAGGTGCAGTACAAGCCAATCACGTGAGTGATGGCACCTATAACACGCTGCATTAATCTTTTTGCTTATGATTATTGGCATTTTCTTACATTATCTAGAAGTATATTATGATGCCCTTGGATCTGTGCAATGAAAATCAGATCGTGATGAGATCACGATAATGAGACTGATTCACCTTTAAACACAAACCCTAAATAATCCCAATCATAGATTACTCGAGAGGGATATCGAGATAACCGAACAAACTATTGTGTTATATACCCGTCCATATGATAGAGGTGGCTGGTCTCATAGTTACCCACATGGGGACACTAAGGGTACAGTACAGATGCTCATTGGAGAATGAGTTCACTTATTGATCCACTTACGGAATGCTAGATGGTTATTGATACCTCACATTAGATAGTAATTTTGCAGTCCCAGTAGTATATCTGGTCCTTACACTTAAGACACCAAGGATGTTCTGTATAAGTACTCTACTCTTTAATACTAGGCTTATAGGTTTGGAAGTTTCAGATCTAGTATAGCCTGTTATTAGGAGTGGCAGCCAACCTTACAAGGGCTATTGAGTGTCAATAAAGGATCATCCACTCTCGGTATCATGAGAGGAATATCTCATATGTTCTTGCTCAAGCAAATCCCTAGCCAGGGTCATTCAAATTGAGAGAGAAAGAGTTCTCCGGGAGAATCTGACTAGAGCGAGACTCGATTAGAAATCATATAGGCCTGACAACACCATGCCCAATATATAATCTTTGAGATATTAGATGGATGAGGGACTATAGGTACATGGTAACTGAGGGCATATAGGTCCAAAGGATTAGATTCCCCTATATCGTATGGGGACTACGACATAGTAGCCTAGTATGTCCGTAGTTGATAAGTCGAGTGAATTATTATAGAGATAATAATTTATTGAGTCAGAAGGAGTTCTGATAGGTATGACTCATAGCTAACTCGATATTGGGTCTAGAGGGTCACACACATATGGTAGGTGTTACGACGAGTAGAGGTTCGAATATGAGATATCTGCCGAAGCCCCTATCTTATTGGATATCTAATAAGCCCATGTATTATTAGATCCCATGGATGAGATCCAATAAGAGTTAGATTATTAGGTAGAGACCTATTAATCTAAGAGGTTTGGATAATTGGATGGAGATCCAATACCCAATAGGGCAAGATCCATTAGGATTTACAAGGGGCCTCTATAAATAAGAGGGAACTAAATGTTCGTAGGCTGGGGTTTTGGGTAGCCATCTCCTATTCTCTTGTCCCCAAGAGAGGAGTATTGTTGTAGTCTCTGTCATGTAGATACTGCTAGAGAGGAGGACGCTTGACCTCCTTCATCCTCCCCCATGGATTTGCAAGAACTCAAGGATATACTATCTCCTGAGGTACTTTCTTTTTACATATACAGTTTTTAAATTTGCAGATTTGTTTTTGATGCACCGATCTTCGCACGATGATAGAACCTTCTATGAAAATCCAAGATTTTTGTTTTCTATTCTTTCGCTGAGTATGAGATGTCACCCCGTGGATTTCCCAACAAGCACTTCACTCCTCTCTTTAATTGGAACATAAATGAGGATTAGATGAGGGATTTCTAAAGTGATTTGAATAGTATTTTCTCACTTTTAAAATATGTGTGCTTGTGTTGTTCAAACCAAGGATGAGAGGAGTATTTATAGGCTCTAATCTAATTCAAACTTGAAGCCAAAAACCTTTTCATCTCGGATTTATCGGGTACTAGCGGTACCACCGCCTGTCACTGGTGGTACCATTGTCAGTGCACTCTGGTTTTGTTAGTGTACTAGGTGGTACCACCGTCTAGTTTGGCGGTACCACCGCTTGAGCACATTGATATGTTAGTGTACTGGGTCGTACCATTGACATGTCAGTGTATTGGGTGGTACCACCGCCCAGGTACACTGACATTGGGCGGTACCACCACCTAGATTCAATCTAGAAGACTAAGCATTTTGACATGACACTTGGGTATTGTTTGAGTCTTTCATTCAGCCCAACATAGCCCCAATACAAGCCTAGTTGGCCCCTAACTAGGTTGGCCCAATTACAACCCAATTAAGCTAATCCTACTCCGATCTAGATAATTGTTACAACATGAATTGTAATTAGTTGCCCGGCATATCCTTGGTCTATCAACGCTTCATCCGATACTTTGGCACATCATCCTCTCTTGTGTCTTGTTGCCCAATTAGCAGTTGACCTCCCAGCCTCGATCTTCTTGGCGCAACTCCGCTTCTCTTAGCCAAATGTCCAATTTCTTGGTCCGAAGCCTTCTGCCAATCGTCAACCGGACCTCCGGCTCAACGTTCAATCTCCTAACGTGATTTCCTCCGATGCAACATCAATTCTTCCTGCGTCAATTGTCTAATCATGATTGAGAGTATACTTGTGTGACTCAAAATGTAATTAGATTATCAAAACATAATTAATTAGTTTCATCATCAAAATCCGAGATTCAACAGTTTGGTAGGGACTAAAGCACAAGATCAACACATAAGTTATCCTCTAAGACTATTCCTAAACCCATGAGCTTCTCTATCCACTTAATTATCTTAAGATATGGTTCTGAACCAATGTCACCTCAGTCATCCTAGCATAGAAGAGACTCTTGGATACCTTCATCAAACAATTTGCATAGATGCAGGAGAATGGATCTGATATCCATCTTTTCATGTTGCCCCTATAACTCGGGAGTCATGGAGCCCAACAAGTAGCACTTAGCAAGAGTGGAATCATCTAAGTATTTTACGTATCATCCTCACTTGCTCCTTCTGCTAGTCATAGGTGCTTTGCAAGCCAATCACGTGAGTGATAAAATGTGTGACGCAACATATACTCTTTTTACTTATTATTATTATTTAGTATTTTATCATTTTATTTTGCATGCTACATATATTGTGATGTCCATGAATTTGTGCAATCGAAATCGGATCATGATGAGATCATAAAAATAAGATCGATTCACCTTTAAACACAGACCCTAAATAATCCTGGTCATAGGTTACTCGAAAGGGACATCGAGATAACCGGACAAACTAGTATGCTATATACCCATCCTTATTATGGAGGCGGCTGGTCTCATACTGCTCATGCGGGGATACTAAGGATATAATATAGGTACTTATTGGAGAATGAGTTCATTGATTGATCCACTCACAGAATGCTAGATGGTTGATGATACCTAATTGTCATACAGTAATTCTGTAGTCTTAGTAGTATATCTGGTCCTTAGACTTGAGACACTAAGGATGTTCTATATGAGTACTCCACTCTTTAATACTAGACTTAAAAGTTTTAAAGTTCCATATCTAGTATAATCGATTATTAGGAGTGGCAGCCAACCTTATGAGGGCTATTGAATATCGATAGAAGATCATCCACTCGATATTATGAGAGGAATATCCCATGTATTCTTACTCAGACAAATCCTTGGCCAAGGCCATTCGGATTAAGAGAGAAAGAGTTCTCTAGGAGAATCTAATTAGAGCAAGACTCGAGAAGTGATTATATGGCCCTGATAGCATCATGCCCAGTATACAGTCTCTGGGATATTAGATGGATGAAAGACTATAGGTACATGATAACTAAGGACACATATGTCAAAAGGATTAGATTCTCTTGTATCGTCTTGGGACTACGGCATAATGGCCTAGTACGTTGGTAGTCGATGAGTCAAGTGAATTATTATAAAGATAATAATTCATTGAGTCAAAAGGAGTTCTGACAGGTATGGCTCATGGCCAGCTCGATATTGAGCTTAGAGGGTCACACATATGGTAGGTGTTGCAATGAGTAGAGGTTCGAATATGAGATATCCGTCGGAGTCCCTATCTTATTGGATATCCATTAAGCCCCTAAATTATTGGATCGTATAGATGAGATTTAATAAGAGCTAATAAGAGATTATTGTGTAGAGACCCACTAATCTAAGAGGCTTGGGTAATTTGATGGAGATTCAATACCTCAATATAGAAGGATCTATTAGGGTTAAGTTGACAAGAGGTCTCTATAAATAGGAGAGAACTAAAGGCCCATAAGCTAGGGTGTTTTAGTTGTCACCTCATATTCTCATCTCCTCCTTAGCCAACAACCCTTATTTGGGGTGTGTCGACATCAAGAAGGGTCGGCCCCTTCTTGATTGTGTGATGTGCGCAACGAGAAGATTTAAGTAGTGATTTGAGGAGCATCATCATAGCACCTATCATGTGGATCACCATTAGAGAGGAGGGTGCTTGAACTCCTTCATCCAATCCCATAGATCTGTAGGAATTCAGGTATATACGATCTCCCTAGGTAATTACCTTATGCGTAGTTTTAGATTTTGTGGGTTTTTGCATACTAAACTTTGTACAATAATAAGAAACCTTTTTTATGTAGAAAAATCTATGATTTTTATTTCTATTCTTCCATTGTGCATAAGATGTCATCTCAGATTTCCCAATAATGGTATCAGAGCCAAGTTGCTTGTGCAAAAGATTAGCTTTAAATGGTGTGTTATGTTCAATCATGTAGAATTGTTTTGCATGATTGCTATGATTTTTTTGTCATAGATTACAGATTTATGCTATAACTTCTTTCTCTTTTATGAGGTGTTTTACAGAGGACTTTTGATGTCAAATATGTTAGCATAAAAGAAGAAAGAGCAGCATTTGTTGCTGCCCCTTAGATTGGCCAAAGGCTACTTGTAGCTTTGGCCGAGAGCTCCTCCTTGCTACTCTCACCTAGCCAAAAGCACCAAGAATGAGAGCAGCAAGGGTGCTCTCAACCCGCTGCATGACAGCCCCTACAACCAGATTTCCTGGCAACAAGGGGCATTCCTAGCGGCCAAGGTTTCCTGGTCACAAGGGTTGCCCTAGCGACCAAGACTCCTAGCCGCATGGGGCAAGGTGGCGGCTAGGAAATGGTGGCAACTAGGGCTTCCTAACCACCCATGCTCACCTTGCAACCAGGGTTTCCTCTTTATAGAGGCAACCTTGGGGGCCAAGGATCCTTGGCCGTCCAAGGTAGTCCTGCGATAAGGGTTTCATGGCTACATGGGGTACCCTAGGGTAGGGTACCCCAAAGGGCTGTAAAGTAATTAATTAAATAGTTTTATTATTATTATTATTATTATTATTATCTAGTAATCCTACATGATGATGATATGTACATGTGATGTATGTTTTGAATCTCGAATTTTGATGATGAAACCAATTGATAGTGATTATAATCTGATCTGTGTTTGGAATGACGCAAGACTAGCTTTGATCAGGAAGAGACAATTAAAGTAGGAGGAATCGAAAGTTGGGATAGAGTAGAACATGTCAGAAGATTGGACGTTGAGCCGAAGGATTGATCGACGTATCGACAGAAGGCTTTGGATGATGAGTTCGGGCATCGGGCTAAGAAGAGCAGAATTACACCAAGAAGATCGGAGTTATGGAGGACAACTGACCGATTGGGCAATAGGCCGCAAGAAAGGATGATACACCGAAGAATCGGACGAAGCGTCGATGGACCAATGATATGTCATATAATAATTGATTCAAGCATTGTAATAATTGTCTAGATCGAAGTAGGTTTAATTTATAATTAGGTTAGAATTAGGTCAACTCAATTAGGGGACCAATTGGGCCCAAGTTTGGGCTATGTTGGGTAAAGTGAAAGGCCCAAACAGTGACCCTTAGAATCAAGTTCGGCACTAAAAGAGATGAGGGGGGGGGGGAGGGGGGGTTAAATTAGTGCAGTGGTTAAAAACATCGAATTCGGAAAACTATTTTGGTAAAAATATTTTGTTCGACGAAAACACATTTTAGCAAAAATGTTTAACCTCGAATACATTCGAAAAGGGGTAGAGAAGTAGGGTAGTTGCAGTTAAGATAGAAGATATGCAGCAAACATAAAGTACATAGTAAGAAGAGAACACATCAATTTATAGTGGTTCGGTCGTCCGACCTACGTCCACTCCTAATACTTCCTCTAATGAGGTCACTAGCTTCCACTATTGATCTTTCTTTAAGGGCAAAGATCAATCAACCCTTTACAGAACTCTTTATAAGTAGCTTACTCTCCTTATACAAGCTTCTAACACTTGGAGTCGGTAGAGGTGAACTCTCAATGTTTACAAACAATTTCACTATAGCCTCATTTTTTTTTATTCACTTATCTATATCCAACTAGTTGAGAAGTAAGAGGTATTTATAGACTTCAATTGGCTTTAAAAATAGAGTCAAAAAAGGTCTCATCTTGGATTTCTAGAGCACTAGCAGTACCACCACCAATTGACTCTGACACTGGGCGGTACCACCACCCAATTTGATGGTACGATCACCAAACAGTGTCCTGGCTACTAGAACTGGGTAGTACCACTGCCTTGTCTGATGGTACCATCGTCTGGCAGTTAATAACTGCCTGGCAGTACCACCGCCCAATGGTACCACCCAAACACTTGGGAGACTAAGTCCTGGACGGTTCCAATGCCTAATCTAGCGGTGTCACTAACAGACAAGGTTTAGCAACACTATTTGGGCTATGAGTCTAGCCCAAACCAGTCCGATTATGAGCCTAGTTGGCCCCTAATGGAGTTAGTGAGATTACCTCTCAAACCTAACTCTAATTATACCCTAACTATGACATTTAAGATATATACTAAAGCACATAAGTCCGGTAGGTCAAAATTTCTTCCGACGATCTTCCGGCAGACTTCTGACGAACTCTCAATAATCTTCCAGTGGACTCCCGGTAAGCTCCTGGACTTCACAACAATCTACTTGGCAAGTTCTGACGAGCTTCTTTGGTAAGCTCCAATCTTCTCAGCGAGCTCTAGCAAACTTCCGATGAATTCTAGATGAACTTATGATGTACATTTCAGTAAGTTCCCTTTGAACTCTCGGCAAGTTCCGACAACACTCCTGATGAATTTTTGAACTCCCGATGAACTTTTGACAAGTTTCAGCAACACTCCCGATGAACTTTCAGACTCCCGACGAACTCTCGGACTCTCGATGAATCATTCGATCTTTGACTCTAGCACTATGTTTGCTTTATGCCTAGATCGCTATCGTAGTTAATCCTGCACATTTTTCTCAACATATAGATTAAATTAATAATTTATTAATTGATTTCATCATCAAAATTTGAGATTTAACAATCTTCCCCTTTTTTATTATGACAACAAATTGATGACAGAGTTAACCTTAACTCCCCCTATCTATATGTCATATTTGAGAAAAGATATACTTGAATTCAAAGCCTCTGAATTCAAGCTCTAACTGATAAGTTACATGCATTTCAACTTATCAATATACACAACATAATACTAAACATGATTCTTCATCTCAAAATACGATATCACGTATTTATCACAATGCCAAAATGATGTCAAAGCATGACAACCATTTTCAAGTCCGATATCAAATGATGATAGATAATCATCATTTCAAAGCATGATACCAACTTCAAATATGATATTTAGCATGATGCAAACTTCAAGTTTGATACCAAATGATAATTCATCATTTCGAAGCATGATACCAATTTCAAGTAGGATTTTAAGCATGATATACATTTCAAGTTCGATACCAAATTATAATAATGGAAATTTATCATTTCGATACTAAATCAAATAGAATAGTGAGCATGATAAAAAGTTATCATTTTAAGTATGAAATTTTTTCAAGCATTCATGAAATATTTCAAGTATTTATAATGCATTTCAAGAATTTACGATACATTACAAGCATTTATGATACATTTCGATATATTTTGATACATTTCAAGTATTTACGATTCATTTCAAGTATTTATGATACATTTCAAGCATTTATGATACATTTCAATACATTTCAAGTATTTATGATGCATTTGTCGATACCAAGCATATTTCAGGCATTCATAATACCAAGCATGATACATCTCAAGTTTTCATCAATTTGCCACTTTCTTCCCCTTTGTCATCAACAAAAAGTAAATGGGCAATTATTTTTCGCAAGAAAAATTTTAGATTATTGCAATAGGATTCTTCTTGAAAGGGAAAAAGGAGAAGGAAAAGTTCATGAATAGTCCATTCATCAAGAAGAATCAAGATATTAAAAGTCCATGAATAATACAAGGAAAACAATCTGTTCGAGCTATTGAAAATTCATTTCATCAAGAGCAAAAAATTCATGACATAGAAAGATATGAATAGAAGAAAGAGATTCAATTAAGAGCTAAAGATGTGAATGAAATCCGTATTTCTATCAAATAAAATTCATGAGGTAGAAGGAAAAGAAATTATTCATGCTATCAAAAATTCATCAAACTTCTACTTTTCATCGAGAGCTCATGACATAAAAAATGTGAATAAAGAGAAGAGATTCATAAATAATATTTGACATTATTCAAAATGTGAATAAAGTCATCAAAATTTGACATTATTCAAGAGTCAAGTGTATCATTTCATGACATCTATAAATAACATTTCTATAAAATTCATGAATGTCACTTTTATCAAATAAAATCCATTCATATTGTAAAAATTCACACAAGAATGAAATCCGTGAATAAAAATTCATGAATGAGGGGAGGGTTTTAAGAGTATCAAAAGTCATCAAATGATAGAGCAAGGGTATCAAAAATTCGTGAAATAAACTTGATACCAAGATAAGAGAAAGATGATATGAAATAAATTTGATAAAAAGCTCTATTTATGAAAGATAAAAAAAAGTCCAAAAAAAGCAAATATGAAACTCAAGCATTCGGACAATTTAACCTGTTTAATTAGTGTATCATACAAAACTTGAAGGGAAATGTGTACCATTACAACATAGGAGTTAAGAAGTCAACATATAAAGTCAAGAAGAACATCATAGAGTTCTCAAAAATATAAACTACTCATTGGGTGGTACACCAAAGTGTCTAAACAATATATTAAGTTGACCATGAACTTGTCGCACTTCAATTAAGGTCTTATCTTATTACAATTTAAGTTGAGCCTGTTTTGATTCAAGTTGATCCAATCGAGTCATTATAGGATTGGCATATGATGAAGGTGTTGGATCCGTCGGTGCTGCTTCAAAGGGACTAGGGAGAGGAGATTGATTACCCCTAAATATAGGTGTTTCAGGTTTTGGTTTAGGAGGAGGAGGATCAGTTCTTCTAGGTAGCTTAGTCCAAATTTCATTTCTTAGTGGGCACCTTAATCATCTTAATAGGTTTCTATTTATTACATTATATCTATCTACCTTTATGGTTTCCTCGTTTGGTGGTATCATAATGTTACGTGCATACATTAACCTTGTGAGTAAATCATCATATGGAAGTATTAAATCTTTAGTTGATATGTTGATCATGTTTTGTCATATTAAATATCCAAAGTAATTTTGAAGTCTGACCATGATCCAATACATTGTTCCTAACTCTATTTGATTTATCTCATCATGATGATATTGTTTTAGAAGCAAAATGCTTATTATGATATGATGAAGTACTTTAGAATTAAATGGCAATATGTGTTCACAACTTTTAGAAACAATCTACAAGTTTGGGTTTCTAAAAATGATACCTAAGGCTTTGGAGTAGGTTATTCTAATTGCATCGTCCCATTGACTTCTAAAGTAGCAACCTCTTCTTTTCTCAAAAATTCCTATAAAGTTGCAAATAACATTGTCCATAATTGGTATTTGATGCCCTAGGAGGTAGGTTAACACATTATCGTCTTCATCTACATTCAAATTGTTGTAAAATAAATGAACAAGTCTAAGATATATCGGTTTACTAATTTGCAAGATAGGAAGAACATGTAGGTTAGTAAACCATTGGATAGGCTTTAAATCTCCTAATTCTTCTAGATCTATATATTTACCCTTATGTATATTCATAGATTCAAAGTTAGAAAACTTAAGGGTACTTTCATTTGAGTTGAAGAGAATAGGGTCAAATGATTCATGTACTCTCCTCTTTCCCTTATCCCTTGAGGATCTTCTAGGGGCCTTATGTCTACAAGCGTTAACAATGAAAGAGACTTATGTAAAATGGGCAGAATTAACTTCAAGACTTAAGAGAGGGATTTCAAAGAATACCTTTGCAGTGATCTCTTTAGAAGCTAAGATTGATCCTAGAATTTATAGAGAAGAGAGCCCTTCTTGGTTTTCTAGGGGAGGAGGATGAAGAGTGGGAGGTAGGAGAGGGTTTTTGAGAGATGAGACAAGTGTTAGGGTTGGTTCTACCATCGGCCCTAAAGTACCCTTTTATAGGGCAGTCTCAGGTGGTGCCACCGCCTAAGAATAGAGTATGCTAGTGGTGCTACCACTAGTTCCAGTGGTGCCACCACTGGTACACTCCCTTAGGCTCAATTGGAGCTACAACACTTTTATCAATTGATCAATTAATCTTTTACATTTAACATCTATTTTATAGCAAGTCTAATATTGAATGTTCAACTTAATTATCATGCAATTAATCAAGTGAAATCATTCAAGTTCCTTTTGTTTATCAATTTGAATGAACTTCACATTTCTTTTAAGAAAGACAACTCATCAAACCATTTCAACAAAAATTCAATCATACAAAGAGATGTCATAATCATCAAAAGATTTCAAAAATATTTTCTTTAGGAGGATCAAGTGAGGATGATTAATGAAAAAATTGATAACTTGAATATTAAGAGAGGAGTTTAGATAAGTGTTTTTGAGAATCACGAAAGCTTGAGTATCAACATATTGTAAGTGAAATCAGGCTTATCATTAAAATCACTTTCTGAGAAATCTAACAAAAATAATTTAACTAGTATCCCTTAGTCTCAACACTAGTATGTTTTGGTGTCGTTATTCAAGGTTGAAAGTTAATGTATAAACGATCAAACACATTTCAATCATTAGGCAATCAATGATCTTTTATTATTATTTGAGCTAGTAAGCTTGATTATGAGCATATATCATCGATGTATCATTTCTTGCTCCTAGCTTGTGATTATTATCACATCTACAAGAAAGGGTAGTTTTTAGGTACCCATTTGACCTTAGGTGCCTAAAAAATTAATCTACCTAACCTATCATTTTGCATAGAGTCCTTTACGGTTCCTTTAGGAACTCACATTAACTTGTGTGGACTATATTTCTTAAATGGACATTTGTGAGCATAATGTCTGGGTTTGCAACAAAATTTGCATTTGGTGTGGGGTGAAACATGCAAGGTAGGGCCTTTAACAAAGATGGTTGTATTTTGGTGAGAGCTATTTACAAATCCAATTTCATCTCTTCTATGAACATGACCCTTATTGGTAAGGATCATATTCAACGATTTGCTACCAATCTTAAACTTTTCTAGAGTTTCATTTAGTAGCAAGTTTTCCTTTTTAAGTATCTCTAAGTATTCATACTTGGTGCATAGAGGTGGTAAAGCATTGTCATGCTTTCAAATTCACTATTTAAAAGGGCATGCTCCTTTTTTAATAAATTATACTTTTTGCTAATTAATCTACATTCATCGGATAAATCATGAAAAGCACTCAAAAGTTCATCAAAAGATAAATTTGCATCTAATGAACTACTTACCTCATCATCGATTGCCATTAGCACATAGTTAGCAATCTCCTTATTCCTTTGTTCTTCATCTTTGGAAGCACTCGAATCATCCCACGTTGCTTTCAGCGCCTTCTTCTTCTTCAGTTGTTTCTTCTGTTGAATTTCAGATTTTGATGATGAAATCAATTGATAAGTTTGTTATATAATCTATGCTTTGAGATAAGTGATGCAGGACTAACCTTGATCAAAAGAGGCAAAATAATTAAAGCAAGAAGATCAAGTATTGGGCTGGAGTCAAAGTTCGGGCATCAGGTCGGAAGAATCGGACAATGTGCCGAGAATGGATGTTGTAGGAGTCAATATGCCGATGGATTGGGCACTACATCAAAGGTTCAGATGATGTATCGGAAGTTCACCGGAAGGTCGCCAAAAGTTCACCGAGAGAACCAATGGCATGTCAGATAACTTAGATTCGTAGCTTGTAATTATTTGTCTTAATGGTCAAAGGTTAGGTCAAAATTGAGTTGGTTTTAGGTGAAATCATACCAACTCAATTAAGGGCCAATTGGGCCTAAATTGAGACTAATTTGGGCTCATTGAGAGGCTCATTCAGTGGCACAAACATTGCTACAGGCGGTGGCACCGCTAAACTGGAAGTAGAACCGCCTATAAGCTAAAAAAGTGAAAAAGCACACTTTTGTAGGTTGTAGCGGTGGTACCACCCAATAGTAAAGCTGTAGTGGTGGTATCACTCCAGGCTGGCGGTAGCACTGCTAGAACCTCTGTTTTCGAGGCTCTGCGGGCAGTGGCACCACCCAATGCAGGCGATAGTACTGCTCGTACTCGGAAGACCCAAAAATTTAAATTTTGGCTTTATTTTTGGAGCCATTTGGGGCCTATAAATACCCCACTTATCCCTACAAGGATAACATAAGAAAAAGTAAGCTAAAACTCTAGTGAATCAAGTTGTAATCTTGAAAAAGTCTTGAGTGTTCTCTCCCTCCTCTTGAAAAGTTTAGAAGTTTGTCTAAGGGAGGTGTGAGACTTGTAGAGGTTATCTCCTAAACCTTTGAAAAGGAGGAAGAGTTGTAAAAGGGTGGTTGATCTTCACCCATTGAAAGAAGATCATTAGTGAAAGCCGATGACCTCAACGAAGGAGGAATAGAGAGTGGACCTAGGTCGGAGGACCAAACCACTATAAAATCGTTTTGCATTTCTTTTCTTAGAATTTACATTTCAGCAAATCCTTTACCTTATTGCAATCACTCAAATCCTTCTCTTTCACTCACGAATCTCTTTAAGTTAAAATGTAATCGAAGTTGGTTTTCATCGAAATGTGATTCTTCTCAAACGAAGTTTTTTGTAATCGCACAAATCAACATTTTTTACCGCTGCACTAATTTATCCCCCCCTCTTAGTGTTGCTCTAGATCCTAACAATTGGTATCAGAGCTTGTCACACTCAATTGGTTTAAAACCCAAGAGAGATGGCTTATTCCGGTATGCAAGAGGGTCATTCCATTTTACGTCCACTTATATTTAATGGGTCATATTACACTTATTAGAAGACATGTATGAAGATTTTTTTGATCTCCATGGATTTTGAACTTTAGAATATCATTGAAAATGGATTTTAAAAATCTTCTCTTCTGATGAACGAATGGAATGAATCGGAGAAGAAGGTTTTTGCACTTAATGTAAAGAATATGAATGCCTTGTTTTGCGCACTTGATAAAAATGAATTTAATCATGTTTCAATTTGTGAATCGGCTTTTGATATTTGGTGTATTCTTGAAATCACTCATGAAGGCACTAGCCGAGTGAAAGTGTCCAAAATCAACTCTTGGTGCATTCTTACGAACTATTTCTGATGAAACCAAGTGAGTCCATCGGAGACATGTATACCCGTTTCACGAATGTCGTCAATGGACTCAAACCACTTGGTAAAGGTTTTTCTAATTTCGAACTTGTAACTAAAATTTTAAGATCCCTTCCAAAGAGTTGGGATCCAAAAGTTACGGCCATTCAAGAGGCCAAGGACCTTAAAACTTTTTCTCTCGAAGAACTCATTGGGTCTTTAATGACCTACAAAATAACATGTCATGCTCATGATGAGCTAAAGAACCCCCTTCCAAAGAACAGGAAGGAAATGGCATTGAGAATACAAGAAGACCACTTGAAGAAATCTTTAAGTGATAAGGACCTTGATGATGAACTTGCACTCTTAACTCAAAAATTTTAAAAATTTATAAGAAAGAATAAATTTAAAAATGATAATAAAAACAAACTTGAATCCAAAAAGGACTAAGTTATATGTTATGAATGCAAGAAGCCAGGACACTTCAAAAGTGAAAGCCCCCAAACCAAGAAGAAGCAACCAAAGAGGAAGAAAGCTCTAAAGGCAACATGGGACAACTCAAGTAGTTCCGAAGTTGAAGAAGCAAGCAACAAAGAGGAGGCCAACTTTGCATTGATGGCTTTTGGAGAAGAGGTATGTGAGTTAATTAATGAAGATTTATCTTTTGATGAACTTTCAATTGCTTTCCATAAATTATTTGATGAATGTAGAGCTATTAGTAAAAATTTCAATTTATTAAAAAAGGAGCATGTTTTATTACTAGATAAGCTTCATACTCTTAAACTCAATACTCCCTCTTTACCCTCGTGCTCTAAGTGTGAACACATCGAGGTAATAAAAAATGAGAACTTGCTACTTAAAGAGACCCTAACTAAGTTTAAGGTTGGTAGCAAGGGCTTGGACATGATCCTTACAAACAAGGGTTACGTTAGAAAAAGGAGTGGTATTGGATTCGTGAGTGGATCTCACCAAACTCCAACCACCTTTATTAAAGGACCAACACTACATGTATCATCTCATTTGAAATGTAATTTTTGTTACAAATCCAGACATGTTGCCTACAAATATCCGTAAAAGAAACTTAGCCCACAAAGGTTAATATGGGTTCCTAAAGGAACAATGAGGAACTCAATGAACAATGACACGTTTAGTATATTAATTTTTTAGGCACCCAAGTTCAAATGGGTACCTAAAAACCATCCTCTTTTGCAGACACATTCACCCACAAAAGCTAGGAGCAAAAGATGGTACCTTGATAGTGGATGCTCAAGGCGCATGACCATAGATCCATCTCAATTCTCTAAGCTCACTAGCCAAGACGAAGGGTATGTCACCTTCGGAGACAATAACAAGGGTAAAATCATTGGCAAGAGAACTATAGGTTATAAATCAAAATTTTCAATTGATAATGTATTATTGGTAGATGGTTTAAAGCATAATCTTTTGAGCATTAGTCAATTGTGTGATAAGGGATATAATATAAAATTTGAATCTAATGCTTGCATCATTGAAAAATCACACAACAACACAACTATGATTGCACTAAAACAAAATAATGTCTACACCATAAACATTGATGATCTTAGTAATGAAATGTGTTTTTTGGTTTTAAATGATGATGCTTGGCTTTGGCATAGGAGATTAGGTCATGCTAGTATGAAACTAATCTCTTAAATCACATATAAAGGACTTGTAAGAGGCATTCCCAATGTTAAGTTTATTAAAGACAAAGTATATGATACTTGTCTACTAGGAAAACAAATAAAAACTAGCTTTAAACCAAAGAATTAAATAATCACATCTAGACCATTACAATTTCTCCATATGGATTTATTTGAATCAATTGACACAACGAGTTTAGGAGGTAGCAAATATGCGTTTGTCATTGTAGATGACTATAGTAGAAACATTTGGACCTATTTTTTGGCTTACAAAAGTAATTGTTTTAAATATTTTTCTAAATTTTGTAAACTTGTTCAAAATGAAAAGGGTTTCATGATTTCATTGATTCAGAGTGATCATGATGGTGAATTCCAAAACTATGACTTCGAAAATTTTTATGAATCTAATGGATATAACTACAACTTCTCTACTTTGAGGAATCCTCAACAAAATAGAGTAGTAGAAAGAAAGAATAGAAATTTACAAGAAATGACAAGAATCATGTTAAATGAACAAAGCTTACCCAAATACTTTTAGGCCGAAGCCATTAATATAGCTTGCTATGTCAAGAATAGGGTTCTAGTAAGACCATCTCTATCCAAAACCCCTTATGAATTATGGAATAATAAAAAATCAAATATTTTTTATTTTAAAGTTTTTGATTACAAATGCTTTATCTTGAATGAAAAATATGCTTTAGGAAAATTTGATGCTAAATCCGATGAAGGCATCTTTCTTGGTTACTCTTTTGTTTCTAAAGCCTTTCGTGTTTTCAACAAAAAAACTTTGATTATAGAAGAGTATATTCATGTAGTTTTTAATAAAGTTTTTGAATTTAAGAAAAATGATTTTGATGATGGATGTTCTTGGTTTTGATGGTTTGAATTTCAATGAACCCTCTCCTTAAAATAGCAACTTGGATGTATTTTCTTCTCAAATTTTCTTACCTAAGGAATGAAAATATGTAGATGCTCATCCAAAGGAGTTAATTATAGAAGACACATCAAAAGGGGTTCAAACTCGTTCCTCTTTTAAGAGTTTTTGTGCCAACACCGCTTTCCTTTCTCAAATTGAACCTAACTACATTGATGAAACCTTGAAAAATGATTCTTGGGTTATCGCAATGCAAGAGGAATTGAACCAATTTGAGAAGAATGAGGTGTTGAAGCTTGTTCCTAGACCAAGTGACCATTTAGTTATAGGTACTAAATGGGTATTTAGAAACAAGAAAGATGAATTTGGTATCGTGATTAGAAATAAGACTAGATTAGTGGCCAAAGGTTTCATCCAACAAGAAGGTATCGATTACGAAGAGACCTTTACTCCTGTGGCATGATTAAAAACCATTAGGATGCTCCTTGCCTATTCTAGTAGTAATAATTTTAAATTATTTTAAATGGATGTCAAAAGTGCTTTCTTAAATGGTCTTATTTCCGAAGAAGTGTTTGTTGAACCACCCGATTTTGAAAGCTCACTTTTTCCTAATCATGTATTTAAATTGACTAAGGCTTTCTATAGGTTAAAACAAACCCCAAGGGCTTGGTATGAGAGGCTTAATTTTTTTCTTATTTCAAATTATTTTACTAAAAGAAAGGTCGATGCTACATTATTTATTAAATATTTTAAAAATAATTTTCTTATTATTCAAATTTATGTTGATGATATTATCTTTGGTTCTACAAATGAATCGTTATGTGAATCATTTGCCAAGTGTATGAGCCAAGAGTTTGAAATGAGTCTAATGGGTGAACTAACCATCTTTTTAAGATTACAAATTAAATAACTTAATGATGGTATATTTCTTAGTCAAACCAAATATACTTTAGAATTATTAAAACGGTTTAATATGGAAGGTTCAAAAGCCATCAACACTCCTATGAGTACCTTCACTGAGTTAGACATAGACGAAAGTAGAGAAAGTTTTGATAAAAAATATATAGGGGAATGATAGGTAGTTTACTTTACCTCACCGCAACTAGACCGGATATCATGTTTGTTGAATCTCGGATTTTGATGATGAAATCAATTGATAAGTTTGTTATCTAATCTATGCTTTGAGATAAGTGATGCAGGACTAACCTTGATCAAAAGAGGCAAAACAATTAAAGCAAGAAAAATCAAGAGATGGGCTGAAGTCAAAGTTCGAGCATCGGGTCGGAAGAGTCAGACAATACATCAAGAATGGATGTTGCGGGAGTCAACTTGCCAGTGGATCAGGCACTTCACCGAGGTTCAGACGATGCATTGGAAGTTCACTAGAAGATCACTGGAAGGTTGTCGAAAGTTCACCGAGAGAACCAATGACATGCCGGATAACTTAGATTCGTAGCTTGTAGTTGTTTATGTTTTAATGGTTGAAGGTTAGGTCAAAATTGAGTTGGTTTGAGGTAAAATCATATCAACTCAATTGGGTGCCAATTGGGCCTAAATTAGGACTGATTTGGGCTAATTGAGAGGCCCATTCAGTGGCCCAAATGTTATTGTAAGCGGTGGTACCGCCAAATAGGCGGTAGAACTGCCTATGAGCTAGAAAAGTGAAAAAGCATACTTTTCCAGGCTACAGGCGATGGTACCGCCTAACAATAAAGCTGCAGTGGTGGTATCACTTTAGCTGGTGGTAGCACCATCAAAACCTCTATTTTTGAGGTTCTATAGACAGTTGCATCACCCAATGCAAACAGTAGTACCGTCAGTACCCGGAAGACCTAGAAATTTAAATTTTGGCTTCGTTTTTGGAGCCATTTGGGGCCTATAAATACCCCACTCATCCCTGCAAGGATGACATAAGAAAAAGTAAGCTAAAACTCTGGTAAATCAAGTTATAATCTTAAAAAAGTCTTGAGTGTTCTCTCCCTCCTCTTGAAAATTTTAAAAGTTTATCTAAGGGAGGTGTGAGACTTGTAGAGGTTATCTACTAAACTTTTGAAAAGGAGAAAGAGTTGTAAAAGGGTTGTTGTTCTTCATTTATTGAAAGAAGATTATTAGTAAAAGCCGGTGACTTCAACGAAGGAGGAATCGGGAGTGGACGTAGGTCGGAGTATCAAATCATTATAAAATTATTTATTTTTCTTTTTTTGTAATTTACATTTCTGCAAATCCTTTACCTTATTACAATCACTTGAATCCCTCTCTTTCACTTACGAATCTCTTTAAGTTAAAACGCAATCGAAGTTAGTTTTCATCGAAACATGATTCTTCTCGAATGAAGCTTTTTAAAATCGCACAAATCAACGTTTTTCACCGCTGCACTAATTCACACCCGCCCTCTTAGTACCACTCTAGATCCTAACAATTGGTATCAGAGCTTGGTTACTCTCATTTGGTTTAAAACCCAAGAGAGATGGCTCATACCAGCATGCAAGAGAGTCATTCCATTACACGTCCATCTATGTTTAATGGGTCGGATTACACTTATTGGAAGACTCGCATGAAGATTTTTTTTAGTTCCATGGATTTCAAACTTTGAAATATCGTTAAAAATGGATTTTAAAAATCTTCTCTTCTGATGAACGAATGGAATGAATTGGAGAAGAAGGGTTTTCACTCTAAATGCAAAGACTATGAATGTCTTATTTTATGCACTTGATAAAAATGAGTTTAATCGTGTTTCGATTTATGAATCAGCCTTTGATATTTGACGTACTCTTGAAATCACTTATGAAGGTACTAGCCAACTAAAAGAGTCCAAAATCAATCTCTTGGTGCATTCTTATGAATTGTTTTGAATGAAACCAAGTGAGTCCATCGAAGGCATATACACCCATTTTACGGATGTCGTCAATGGACTCAAAGCACTTGGTAAAGATTTTTCTAATTTTGAACTTGTAACTAAAATTTTAAGATCTCTTCCAAAGAGTTGGGATCCAAAAGTTACGACCATTCAAGATGCTAAGGATCTTAAAACTTTTCCTCTCGAAGAACTCATTGGGACTCTAATGACCTACGAAATGACATGTCATGCTCATGATGAGCGAGAGAACTCCCTTCTAAAGAATAGGAAGGATATGGCATTGAAAATACAAGAAGACACTTGAAGGAAGTTTCAAGTGATGAGGATCTTGATGATAATCTTGCACTCTTAACTTGAAAAGTCAAAAAATTTATAAGAAGAAATAAATTTAAAAATAACAATAAAAATAAACTTGAACCAAAAAATGACCAAGTCATGTGTTACGAATGTAAGAAGCTAGGGCACTTCAAAAGTGAATGCCCTCAAGCTAAGAAGAAGCTACCAAAGAGGAAGAAAGCTCTAAAGGCGATGTGGGATGACTCAAGTGGCTCCGAAGATGAAGAAACAAGTAACAAAGAGGAGGTCAACTTCGCATTGATGGCTTTCAGAGAAGAGGTATGTGAGTTAATTAATGAAGATTTATCTTTCAACAAACTTTCAATCATTTTAATGAATTATTTGATGAGTGTAGAGCTATTAGTAAAAAGTTTAATTTATTAAAAAAGGAGCATGCTTTGTTACTAGATAAACTTGAACATCTTGAACTTAATGCTCCCTCTTTACCCCCAAGCTCTAAGTGTGAACACTTAGAAGCAATCAAAAATGAGAACTTACTACTTAAAGAGACCCTAAACAAGTTTAAGATCGGTAGCAAGGGCTTCGACATGATCCTTGCAAACAAGGGTCATGTCGGAAATAGAAGTGGTATTGGATTTGTGAGTGGATCTCACCATACTCCAACCACCTTCATTAAAGGACCCACACTACATGTATCTTCTCATTTGAAATATAATTTTTATTACAAATCTGGACATGTTGCCTACAAATGTCTGTATAAGAAACTTAGCACACAAAGGTTAATATGGGTTCCTAAAGAAATAATAAGGAACTCAGTAAACAATGACACGTTTAGTAGATCAATTTTTTAGGCACCCAAGTTCAAATGGGTACCTAAAAACCATCCTCTTTTGTAGACACATTTATCCACACAAGCTAGGAGTAAGAGATGGTACCTTGATAGTGGATGCTCAAGGCACATGACTAGAGATCCATCTCAATTCTCTAAGCTCACTAGCCAAGACGAAGGGTATGTCATCTTTAGAGACAACAAAAAGGGTAAAATCATTGGCAAGGGAACTATAGGTAACAAATCAAGTTTTTTAATTGATAATGTGTTATTGGTAGATGATTTAAAGCACAATCTTTTGAGCATTAGTCAATTATGTGATAAGAGATATATTGTGAAATTTGAATCTAATGCTTGCATTATTGAAAAACCACACAACAACACATCTATAATTGCACTAAAATAAAATAATGTCTATACCATAAACATTGATAATCTTAGTAATGAAATATGTTTTTTAATTTTAAATGATGATGCTTGGTTTTGGCATAGGAGATTAGGTCATGCTAGCATGAAACTATTTTCTCAAATCACATCTAAAGGACTTGTAAGAGGCATTCCCAATGTTAAGTTCATTAAAAATAAAGTATGTGATGCTTGTCAATTAGGAAAATAAATAAAAACTAGCTTAATACTAAAGAATCAAATAAGCACCTCTAGACCGTTACAATTGATCCATATGGATTTATTTGGACCAATTAACACAATGAGTTTAGGAGGTAACAAATATACATTTATCATTGTATATGACTATAGTAGATACACTTGGACCTATTTCTTAGCTCACAAAAGTGAATGTTTTAAATGTTTTTTCAAATTTTATAAACTTGTTCAAAACGAAAAGGGTTTCATGATTTCATTGATTCGGAGTGATCATAGTGGTGAATTCCAAAACCATGACTTCCAAAATTTTTGTGAATCTAATGGATATAACCACAACTTCTATACTCCAAGGAATCCTCAACAAAATGGAGTAGTAGAAAAAAAAATAGAAATTTACAAGAAATGACCAGAACCATGTTAAATAAACATAGCTTACCCAAATACTTTTGGGCCGAAACCATTAATACGACTTGCTATGTCATGAATAGGGTTCTAGTAAGACCATCTCTATCCAAAACCCCTAATGAATTATGAAATAATAAAAAATCAAATATTTCTTATTTTAAAGTTTTCGATTATAAATGCTTTATCTTAATGAAAATGATGCCTTAGGAAAATTTGATACTAAATCCGATCAAGGCATCTTTCTTGGTTACTCTTCCGTTTCTAAAGTCTTTCATGTTTTCAACAAAAGAACCTTGGTTATAGAAGAGTCTATTCATATAGTTTTTAATGAAGTTTTTGAATTTAAGAAAAATAATTTTAATGATAATCTTGGTTTTGATGGTTTAAATTTGAATTAACCCTCTCCTCAAAATAGTAACTTGGATGAATCTTCTTCCCAAATTTTCTTACCTAAGGAATGAAAGTATGTAGATACCCATCCAAAGGAGCTAATTATAGGAGACACATCAAAAGGGGTTCAAACTTGTTCCTCTTTTAAGAATTTTTGTGCCAACGCTGCTTTCCTTTCTCAAGTTGAACCTAAGTGCATTGACGAAGCCTTGAAAGATGATTCTTGGGTTATCATAATGCAAAAGGAATTGAACCAATTTTTGTGGAATAAGGTGTCGAAGCTTGTTCCTAGACCAAGTGACCATTTAGTTATAGGTACTAAATGGGTATTTAGAAACAAGCAAGATTAATTTGGTATTGTGGTTAGAAATAAGGCTAGATTAGTGGTCAAAAATTTTAACCAAGAAGAAGGTATCGATTATGAAGAAACCTTCGCTCCTGTGACAAGATTAGAAGCCATTAGGATACTCCTTGCTTATGCTAGTAGTAATAATTTTAAATTATTTCAAATAGATATCAAAAGTATTTTCTTAAATAGTTTTATTTCTAAAGAAGTGTTTGTTGAACAACCACCTAGTTTTGAAAACTCTCTTTTTCCTAATCATGTGTTTAAATTGACTAAGGCTCTCTATGAGTTAAAATAAGCCCCAAGGGCTTAGTATGAGAGGCTTATTTCTTTTCTTATTTCAAATAATTTCACTAAAGGCAAGGTCGATACTACATTATTTATTAAATATTTTAAAAATAATTTTTTTATTATTCAAATTTATGTTGATGATATTATCTTTGGTTCTACAAATGAATCGTTATATGAATCATTTTCTAAGTGTATGAGCCAAGAGTTTAAAATGAGTCTAATGGGTGAACTAACCTTCTTTTTAGGATTACAAATTAAACAACTTGGTGATTGTATATTTCTTAGTCAACCCAAATATGCTTTAGAATTGTTAAAACGGTTTAATATGGATGGTTCAAAAGCTATCAACACTCTTATGAGTATCTTTACTAAGTTAGACATGGACGAAAGTGCAGAAAGTTTTGATCAAAAAACATATAGGGGAATGATAGGTAGTTTACTTTACCTCACTGCAACTGGACTGGATATCATGTTTAGTGTAGGATTTTGTGCTAGATTTCAAGCTAATCCTAAGTTGTCTTATCTTAAAGCCATTAAAAGAATCCTTAGATATCTTAAAGGAACTCCTAATCTAGGATTATGGTATTCAAAATTCGATAACTTTGACTTAATAGCTTATACGGATGCCAATTTTGGCGGATGTATAATAGATAGAAAAAGTACATCCAAAACATGTCAATTTTTAGGACATGCACTTGTTTCTTGGTCTTTGAAGAAACAAAACTCGGTTGCACTACTTATGGCCAAAGTCGAATACATAGCCGCAAGTGCATGTTGTGCACAAGTTATTTGGATGAAAAATACATTAGAAGATTATAGAATTTATTTAAAGAATATTCTCATAAAATATGATAATACAAGTGCTATTTGTCTAACCAAAAATCATATTCAATACTCTAGAACTAAGCATATTGATATTAGACATCACTTTATACAAGATCATGTCAATAATAATGATGTCATTTTAGAATTTATTGATACAAAATACCAATTAGCGGATATCTTCACAAAACCCCTAAATGAAGAATAATTTGACTTTATTAGAAGAGAATTAGGCATGCTAAATTGTCCTAATGCATGAAGATGTTGTATATTCCTTTTGCGAAATTTTTCAATCTTGGTTTACATAATCTCAACTTGATATTATTTTTGGATTTTGGATGACATCTTTTTGATATCATATTTTGAATGAAACTCTCAGTTTTATCCTTCGATCGTAACATTTTGATTCTCCTCCTTCTTCGATTGATGAAGATCATGCCTTTTGATGAAGTATTAAAATTAGTTTTATACTCCTTCTACCTCTATTGGAATGATTAAATGAATTTCATGATTTTTGTATTATTTGAAGCTTAATGTCATGAAATTTTTGTATAATGATTAAGCTCTCAAGAGTTTATTATACTCTCTTCGGACTATTCTTAACTCTTGATCTTTTATGACTTGATTGTTTTTTTTTCTCCACCTCATGAGAATGGTAAGTTGAATCTCTCTCTATGAAACTTTTGATGTTAATGTGCTGCACTTCATAAATGCCAAGTTGATCTTTTTCATGAACTTTATCATGATCTTTCTCTCACGAATTTTTTTTTTCATGAGCTCTTATTACTATATTTGACGAATGACTAAATGTTTGATAAATGGCTTCAATGATCTATATTTCCAATTTACAATTTTATGTTTGAACTTTCAAAATTATATCTTGAACCTATTTCATATATGAATCCTTCATAACTTGATCATTTTCTGGATTTCATAGATACGAATAAAAATGATCAAATCATTTTTTGGATTTATCCGTCTCAGATGACATATTTTGCATTATGTTCAACTTGATTTCTAAGCAAATATTAGCCTCATGTATTATATGTTTTTAATATGTTTGATAAATGATATGCATCATGATATCTTATGATGACCATTTTTTTTTAATTCATCTCCTTTTTGTTGATGATAAAGGGGGAGAAGTAAGTAACAATGAATGATTGAAAATCTTAATGTTTTGGTATCATGTATGTTATATCTAAAGTAATGTTGATTTGTTATGATTGTGCATATTGTACTTCGATGATTTGAAATTATGATGCACAATGTATGAAATCTTGAAACAATATATTATATATGATCAAAATTGTTTCACTTGAATTCAAATGTTATTATTTCTTTTGAATTCAAGTTTACCTTATTTCGATATGGCATATAGATAGGGGGAGTTAAGTTTAACTCCATCAATTGGTTGTCATCATAAAAAAGTGGGAGATTGTTGAATTTCGGATTTTGATGATAAAATCAATTGATAAGTTTGTTATCTAATCTATGCTTTGAGATAACTGATGTAGGACTAACCTTGATCAAAAGAGGCAAAATGATTAAAACAAGAAGAATCAAGTGATGGGCCAGAGTCAAAGTTCAGGCATCGGGTCAGAAGAATCTGACAATGCGCCAAGAACCGATGTTACGGGAGTCAACATGCCGATGAATCAGGCACTTCACCGAAGGTTCGGAAGATGCACTAGAAGTTCATCGAAAGATCACCGGAAGGTTGCTAGAATTCATCAGGAGAACCAATGACATGCCGGATAACTTAGATTCGTAGTTATACTTGTTTATGTCTTAATGGTCAAAGGTTAGGTCAAAATTAAGTTGATTTTGAGTGAAATCATACCAACTCAATTAGAGGCCAATTGGGCCTAAATTAGGACTGATTTGGGCTTGTTGAAAGGCTAATTCAGTGGCCTAAATGTTGCTATAGGCGGTGGCACCGCCAAACAGGTGGTAGAACCTCCTATGTGTTGGAAAAGTGAAAAAGCACACTTTTCCAGGCTGTAGGCGATGGTACCGCCCAATCTGGGTGATGGTACCACCCAGCAGTAAAGCTACAACAGTGGTACCACTCCAGGCTGGCGGTAGCACTGCCAGAACCTCTATTTTCGAGGCTCTACAGGCAATGGCATCGCCCAATGTAGGTAGTAGTACCGCCCATACCCGGAAGATCCGAAAATTTAAATTTTCGCTTCGTTTTTAGAGCCATTTGGGGTCTATAAATACCCAACTCATCCTTGCAAGGATAACATAAGAAAAAGTAAGCTAAAACTCTAGTGAATCAAGTTGTAATCTTGAAAAAATCTTGAGTGTTCTCTCCCTCCTCTTGAAAAGTTTAGAAGTTTGTCTGAGGGAGGTGTCAGACTTGTAGAGGTTATCTCCTAAACCTTTGAAAAGGAGAAAGAGTTGTAAAAGGGTGGTTGATCTTCACCCATTGAAAGAAGATCATTAGTGAAAGCCGATGACCTCAACGAAGGAGGAACCGGGAGTAGACATAGGTCAGAGGACCAAACCACTATAAAACCAGTAGACATTTCTACAAATCCTTTACCTTATTAAAATCACTCGAATCCTTCTCTTTCACTTACGAATCTCTTTAAGTTAAAATGCAATCGAAGTTGGTTTTCATCGAAACGTGATTCTTCTCGAATGAAGTTTTTCGAAATCGCACAAATCAACATTTTTGACTGCTACACTAATTCACCCCCCCCCCTCTTAGTGCTGCTCTAGATCCTAACATCTTCTTCATAAGGGGACATTTACTTTTGAAGTGTCCCAGCTTCTTGTATTCATAGCAAATAATTTATTCTTTCTTTTGTTCAATTTTATTTTTATGATCATTTTTAGATTTGTTTCTTCTTATGAACTTTTTAAACTTTCCTGTTAAGAGTGCCAAGTCATATTTTTTCTATTTTCTGGAAGGTTATTCTGAAGCTCTTCATGAGCATTACAAGTCATCTCATAGGTTATTAAAAACCCAATAAGTTCTTTGAGTGGAAAATTATTCAAATCCTTGGCCTCTTGAATGACCATTACTTTAGGGTTCCAACTCTTTGGAAGGGATCTTAATAATTTATTAATGAGTTCAAAGTTAGAAAAATTTTTACCAAGAGCTTTTAAACCATTGATGATATTCGTAAACCAAGTGTATATGTCTCCAATGGTCTCACTTGGTTTTATCCAAAATAATTCATAACTATGAACTCAAAGATTTATTTTAGATTCCTTTACTCTACTAGTGCCTTCGTGTGTGATTTCGAGTGTATGTCAAATGTCAAAAGTTATTTCACAAACAGACACTCAATTGAATTCATTCTTATCTAAAGCGCAAAATAAGGCATTCATAGCCTTGGCATTTAAAGAGAAAGTCTTCTTCTCCAACTCATTCCAATCATTCATTGGAAGAGAAGACTTTTGAAAATCATTTTCAATAATATTCTATAACTCAAAATTCATAGAAATAAAAAAGATTCTCATCCTAGTTTTTCAATATGTGTAATCTCTCATTGAATATAGGTGAATGTGTGATTGAATAACCCTCTTGATTGTCGCCAAATGTTATTTCTCTTGGGTTTCAAACCAAAATGAGAGTGACTTCACTCTAATACCAATTGTTAGGATCAAGTTTGGCACTAAGGGGGGGGGGAAGAGTTGGGGGGGTGGGTTGGTGTTTGAATTGGTGCAGCGATTAAAAACGCCGAATTCGAAAAACTGTTTTGATGAAAATGTTTCATTTGATGAAAATACATTTTGGCAAAAAAGTTTAATCTTGAATATGTTCAAAAGGGGGTTGAGAAGAAGTAGGGCAATTGTAGTTAAGTAAAGAAGATAAGTAGCAAAAGTAAAGTATGTAGTAAGAAGAGAATATACCAATTTATAGTGGTTCGATCATCCGACCTATGTCCACTCCCGATATCTCCTCCGATGAGGTCACCGGCTTCTACTATTGATATTTCTTCAAGGGCAAAGATCAATCACCTCTTTACAGAACTCTTTATAAGTAGCTCACTCTCCTTATACAAACTTCTAACACTTAGAGTCGATGGAGGTGAACTCTCAACGTTTACAAACAATTTCACTATAGCCTTAGTTATTTTATTCACTTCTCTATATCCAATCAGCTCAGAAGCAAAGGGTATTTATAGGCCTCAATTGACTTCAAAAATAGAGTCAAAAAAATGTCTCATCCTAGATTTTCGGGGTACTAGCAGTACCACTGCTAGTTGAATCTGACATTAGGCGGTACCATTGCCAAACAGAGTCCTTGCTACTAGAACTAGGCAGTACCATCGCCTTGCAGTTAATAATTGTCTGACGGTACCACCACTTAGTCTGGGCGATGCCACTGCCCAGACACCTGGGAGATTAAGCCCTGGGTGGTTCCATCGCCCAATCTGGTGATGCCACCACTAGACAAGGTTCAGTAATACTATTTAGGCCATGAGTCCGACCCAAACTAATCCGATTATGGGCCTAGTTGGCCTCTAACATAGTTAGTATGATTACCTCCCAAACCTAACTCTAATTACACCCTAACTATGACATTTAAGATATATACTAAAGCACATATGTCTGGTAGGTCAAAATTTCTTCCAGCGATCTTCCGATGAACTCTCGACAATCTTCTAGCATTCTCCCGATAAGCTCCTAGACTTCACGACGATCTACTTGGTGAGTTCCGATGAGCTTCTTTGGCAAGCTCCAATCATCTCAGCGAGCTTCGACGAACTTTTGAAGAACTTCTTGGTGAACTTTCGATGTACATTTCGGTAAATTCCCGACAAACTCTCGGCAAGTTTCGGCAACATTCCCGATAAACTTTTGGACTCCCGACGAACCCTCGAACTCCCAGCAAATCGTTCGATCTTTGACTCCAGCACTATGTTTGCTTTATGCCTTAATCACTATCGTAGTTAGTCCTGCACACTTTTCTCAACATATAGATTAGATCAATAATTTATCAATTGATTTTATCATCAAAATTCAAGATTCAATAGGGTCAGATAGTGGCACCGCTAGAACCATTAATGGCTCAGTTTCTGAGAATAATCTCCAAGACTATATCAGGCGATGGTACCACCCAGTGTCAAGTGGTGGTACCTCCCAATATCTGAGTGTATTAAGCAGTGGTACCACCAATACCTTGAAATCTCAGGGTATTTGAATTTTTGCTCTAATATTTACCACTTGGGGTCTATAAATACCCTAGTTATTCTTGCTTAGTATAGCAACAATTGAGTAGAAAAGAAAGCAAAAACTCTATGATTCTAAGTATATAAGTCCCTCCTCCTAGAATTCAAAGTTAGTACTAAGAGAGGTGTGTGAGGGAACACTTGTAAAAAAGAAATAGTTATAAAAGGGTGATTGGTCTTCACCTATTGAACGAAGACCATTAGTGGATGCTAGTGGCCTCGACAAAAGAGGAATCAGGAGTGGATGTAGGTTGGATGACCAAATCACTATAAATTGGTGTGCACTTTTCTTCTACTTTTCGTTATCATTGCTATTACTTTTTAAGTTATTTGCTTATCACACTTACTCAAAGTCAAGCACACTTTCGATATCATTTTCTATACGATATTCATCGAAATGAAAGTTTTAAATCGAACGATATTTTTCAAAATAGAACACTTTTATCGGTGTACTAATTCACCGCCCCCACCCCCCCCCTCTTAGTGTCAACTATAATCTTAACAATATGAAGTGGATGGATGATTATGGACTATGTGATATAATTATTATTATTATTGGGGTCTGCGAGTCTCTAATTTTTTCTCATTTATTATCAGGCCTACATGTCTGTGATTAAATTATAATTACACAAGAAGGAACAGTAGGAGCGTGGAAGCGATAGTAAGACCTGTAAGATGAGACAGATGATCACGACGTATGGAGATGCGTTGAGATGCCGATAGAATCGACAATGATGAGATGGATGATCACAGGGTATGGAGATGCGTCACTGCATACATAGATCTTGATGTGAGTGATTGAGCCAAGTAGCTCAGGCTTGATTACATTAGGATATAATTCATGATCATCTGGTGTGATTGTTCATATGATGTGTGATTACTTATACACTAACTAGATATGTATAAATATACATTTGCATGCGATGTAGATATATATTAAATATGTATGTGTGTGACATGTCATTGGAGACCAAATCAAAATCTCTTCTCTCGATAATATTAAGTCGGTAAATGTGAAGCAATTAGATTGACCCATGTGGCCTTCCATCGTTATAGGTAGGAACCGATTCACAACATAGCTTAAGTTGGTTGAGTCCCTTGAAGCTCACCTATATCGTGAATCATTATCTTGCCTATGACATAGAAATGTCACCGATGACCTGATGACATGGTATGCTTGGTCGAGTCCCTCAATGACATATCATCAAATCAGACTCATCTTGTAACGATAGTGATGACTAAACCGAATATCATGGTTGGTCAAGTTCCTCGAGGCCTTGGTGGTTCGGAAGCTGAATAAGATAAGAATCACAAAGAGTTATGATTAAAAAGAGTTGCTTACCTTTACGGGCTTAGCATGATTGGTCGAGTCCCTTGATTATGTTAAGATATCTATTAGATCTTGATCCCCACTAGAGATCCATCGAGGGTCTCCAATTCACATATCGAAGGGAGTTGTGTGTTCCGCGATAAAATAGTAGGAGTAGATTGAGATAGAAGTCCTTATCTTAATTGCTTATTTTCACAAAATCTGTATGTTATTTATTTTTGCTGCAACTTTATTTTAAGAGAAATATCACTTTCGAATCATTACGTGGCACACTTGATGTCAACCTCCTCACTAGTCCAAATTATATGGATTAGCTCCGTAACCTTAGAATCGTTCTCATGGCAAAGAAATGTTGAATCTCGAATTTTGATGATGAAACTAATTGATTATGTTTTGTGATCTAATTGTGTTTTAAGTTACGTAGGTCTACTATCGATCAGGATTAGATAGTTGACGCTAGAGGAATTGATGTTGCACCAGGTGATCATGTCAGGATATTGCATGTCAAGCCGGAGGTTCGGTTGACAATCGGTAGAAGGCTTCGTACGTCGGGCATCAGGCCAAGAAGAGCGGAGTTACGCCAAAGATATCGGGGTTGTGGAGGTCAACTGCCGATTAGGCAACAAAATGCAAGAGAGGACGATGTGCCGAAGAATCGGATGAAGCACCGACCAATGACGTACTGGGCAACTGAATGTCAATTCGCATTATAATAATTGTCTAGATCGAAATAGAGTTTTTGTTTGTGTGTGTGCAGGATTAACTACGATAACGATGAAAATATAAAACGAATCAAGTGCTAGAAGATAAGTGTGATGGATCATTGGGAGTTCGAGAGTTTGACAGAAGTCCGAAGATTCATTGGGAGTACTGTTGGAACTGGCCAAGAACGAGTAGGGAGCTTATCGAAGGGTTTTCAGAAGTTCGCCGGAAGGTTCGTCAGAAGTTCACGGAGTTTGCCAAGAAAGATCAGAGCTTGCCAATGAAGCTCGTTGGAACTCGCTAAGATCATCGTGAAGTTCGGGAGCTTGCCGGAGTTCGTAGAATGGTTTCTGAGGGTTCGTCGGAAGACCACCAGAAGATCGCCGAAAGCTCGCTGGAAGTAGTCTTAACTTGTCAGACTTTGTAATAACTTAGGAAATATTTTTAATTTCATAGTTAGTATATTAAATTAGGTTAGGATTAGGTATTAATCCTATAACCCAAGTAGGAGCTAATTGGGCCTTGTTTTGGACCGATTTGGGTTGAGTTTTAGGCCCAAACTAGTGAGCTGGAAGGGCTGGGCGATGGCACCGCCCAGCACCCGAGAGCATGGGCAGTGGCACCGCTGCCCTGGGTGGTGGAACCACCCAGTACATGTTAGGGATCGAGCAGCACTAAAAGGGAGGGTGAATTAGTGCAGCGGTAAAGAACGATAGATTTTCCATGATTTAAACAAGTTCAGAAACTTCGTACAATAAAAATCATGTTTTTGACTAAAACCGATTCCAATTAAAGCGTAATGGAAAGTGCTTAAAGTAGGGAGTATTTAAAGAGGAAGAAGACAGTGATAAGTGAGTAGCGAAGAAAATGTGGTTTGCAAAAAGGTAAATGCAAGAACATAAACGCAAACTAATTTTATAGTGGTTCTATCATCCAACCTACATCCACTCTCGATTTCTCTTCGCTTGAGGCCACCGGCTTTCCACTAGCTGCCTTCCTTCCAAGGGCGAAGACAAATTCCCTTTTACAAACTCTGTTTACAAAGCTTCCGACAACACCTCTCTTAAGAACACTTCTAAACTTTGGAAGAGGGACTTCTACTTCAAATGATAGAGTTTTCCCTTAGTTTTCTTGCATACTTCTTTCTTTCCAAGTAAGAACTTCTGGGGTATTTATAGACCCCAAGAGGTTTCAAATTTGGAGCCCAAATTTGAAATGCCTTAAACTTCGGCATTCTAGTGGTACTGGGCGGTGCCACCACCCAGCCTAGGGTGGTTCCACCGCCCATCTTCTCTGGACCTGGGCGGTGCCATCGCCCAGCACTTTTCTGCACTCCGGTTTGGGCCGAGTTTCAAACCGATCTAAATCAAGGCCAAATTGGTCGAAACTTAGTTTATAGGATTAACACCTAATCCTAAACTAAATTATATGCTAACTACTAATTTAAAAATATTTTCTAAGTTATTACAAATTCCGACAAGTCAAGACTTCTTCCAGCAAACTTCCGACGGTCTTCCGATAAACTCTCAGAAACCATTCTGTGGACTCCTAGCAAGCTCCCGGACTTCACAATGATCTTAGCGAGTTCCAATGAGCTTCATTGGCAAGCTCCACGAACTTCTTATGAACCTTTCAGCGAACTTCCGAAAACCCTTCGGCAAGCTCCCTACTCGTTCTCGGCCGGTTCCGGCAACACTTCCAATGAATCTTCAGACTTCCATCGAACTCTCAAACTACCAACGATCCATCACACTTGTCTTCCGGCACTTTATTTTGCTTTACGTCTTCATCGTCATCATATTTAATCCTGCACACACACAAACAAAAACTCTACTTCGATCTAGACAGTTATTACAATGCGAATTGACATTCAGTTGCCCGACACGTCATTGGTCGGTGCTTCGTCCAATTCTTCAGCACATCGTCCTCTCTTGCGATCCATTGCCCAATCGGCGGTTGACCTCCGTAACCCCGATATCCTTAGCATGACATGCTCTTCTTGGCCCGATGCCTGACATACGAAGCCTTCTGTCGATTGTCGACCGAACCTCCGGCTCGACATCCAATATCCTAACGTGATCACTTGGTGCAACGTCAATTCCTCCAGCATCAACTGTCTAATCCTGATTGATAGTAGACCTACGTAACTCAAAACGTAGTTAGACAACAAACCATAATCAATTAGTTTCATCATCAAAATCCAAGATTCAACAATCTCCCCCTTTTTTATGATGACAACTAATTGATGTCTAACGGAGTTAACCAAAACTCCCCGGAGTTTAACACAAACTCCCCTTATCAATATGCCATTGATAGAACACTTGGATTATCCCAAATCCAAGCAACATGTATCATTCATGTTAAGAGAATCAAACCAAATCATCATGCAAATATATAAAATATTCAATTCAATGCATGAAGTAATCAATCTGCTTCTCCCCCTATGTCATCAACAAAAAGGAGAAGTTGCATCATAGCTAGTTTTCAAGGATATACAAATTTACAATCATACTAGCTATCAATCAAGATATTCAACATACATCACTTTAAAACATTCAATTATAGCAAGTTTTTAAATTCTTTCTAAAGATAAGCAATATAGCAATTTTTCATCACTTTCTTTTGTACAAGTTTGCACTTTGCTTTTGTAGCATCCTAGCAACTTTTGAAATGTTCATGATAGGATGCTCCTTTATTTCAATGATCGAGCTAGCAAATTTTTCATTGAAGGTTCAAGCTAGCAAAAACTTTCTCCCCCTTTGGTTTTGTCAAAAAGAAGGGAGGATCAAATATGATGATATAAACATTTCACATAAGTTTGCATAAAAAAAAGTTTACATCAATCTTCAAATCATGATATAAATATATCAATATAATGGATCAAGTCATGATTCGTGATTCATTATAAAAGTTATCAAGAAGAACACAATTTCTTTTACTTCAATATTCAAATCATGACAAGTGATACATATCAAAATTCTACATGAATATTTCAATCATCAAGTCATGAATACAAAGACGTATTGAAGCATAGGAGAAAAAAAAAATCGATTTAAGCATGCAATCAAGTTCAAGTCATGGATACCAATGCTAGCATATTTTGCATATATTTTTATGCCATGATAAAAAGAATAAATCAATGATTCAATTATATCATGTAATGAATTCAAAAGACATATGAAGTTATCAAAATCATGAATTTATAAAGATTCAAATATTGAGTTTCAAGAAATCATAATCATGATTCACAAATATTTTCTTTGGCATCAATTTTCAATTCATGATAAAGGGTATACAATCAAGAATCATGATGCATAAAAACATATCATTCTCATAGATCAAGTCATGATTCATTAATTCATCATAAGGTTATTTTTTTTATATCAATTTTTCAATTGCCACATAAGGCATACAAGCCAAAGAATTCTTGTCATTTCTATATCATGAAAGATATGATGTCAAGGCTTATGATTCATTTGATAGTAAAAGCAACAACTTGATTTATGCATGATAGATCTAAATTCATCATAAATCATAAAAATAATTTAAAGTATCACTTATCAAGATATCAAGACTTGGATTGTGATAAAGCTCATTCAAGTTCGAATCATCAAAATCATTAACATAGTTTATGAGATTTACAAATAATATAAACTTGAATTGTTCTCCTCTTTGGTAAATGATAAAAAGAAGTAATCATAGAGGAAAAGATTTTGATTTCCATAAAAGAATGTCTCAAGTCAAGAGTTCTAGAAATCAAAGTCATGATTCATAACCTTATTCACTTCATCAAGATCATTCTTACGAGATTCATAAATGACATAGATAGACTTGAATAAAACTTATCATCAAAACCATTTTCATAGATCAAGAGATTCACATAAATGAGTTCATTAATCTTGATTAGATTGAAAATTTAGTACATCATCAAAATCTCACTCATAATTCAAGTGATTCACAAAATATCATAAATGAATTTATCACTTGTCTTTCATGCAAAATCAAAAACTTCAGAGAAAGAGAGATGTTCAAGAAACATGCATTTCTCTTTTGGTGATTTTGATTTATTTTATATAAACATGCCTTTTTCTTTTTATGCCAAATCAAAATAAGTATTTAAAAAATGAAAGGCAACCTTCATTATAAAAATCATTAAGACAAAAATATAACATATTATTTCAAGACATAAGATTCAATTTATCATGATAATGTGTTTCATTTTAAGTTGTTTATTTCATATAAGTGTACTCATGTTTCAAAAGATGAGTATCAAATTTTAAAACCAAAAGATGAGTTTGTCATTAAGATATAACAACTTCAAGTCCTCATGATATCATAAAATTTATTAAGCTTCACAATAAACTTTTAACATTTTCATTTTATCATTATCAATAATGATTTCATAAGGTATGTTCAAATAATTTCATGAAAGCCATCATCGTATAACTTTGAAATACAAGTTGTCATTAAAGCCATCAAGATCAAATGCATCAAAAATATTTCATACGAAAATTTTATTAAGATCAATGGAGATGGTTTACATGTAAGCATGCTCTTGTCTATTTTTACTAGATCCATGAATCTTTGTATAGATCCAAAAAGTAAGTTTCAAGAGAAATTATTTAAACCAAATGCATGACACACTCATTTATTTTCAAAATATTCATCATGATCATTTCCATGAGATTCACAAGATTGGTAAAATGAATTCATTAATCTCAATAGGATAGAAAATCCATTTTCATTTCATGCAATTGATTTTACATGAGCATATTCAAGTTTTCATGTAAAAACTATGCATCATGTTGAAAGAAAAATCATCAATATGCTTGCTTCTATCTTTTAATCATATTTGGTGTGCAAGCATTTTCATGAAATATGTTATTATCATGATAATTAATTTTGTGTCAAAAATCATGCATCTCGTTTGAAATCAAAAGCAAGATAAACTTATCAAGATTCATAAATTTTATCATGATCACATGCTTTCCTTTTTATATGTTTTATTTGTCTCACATAAGTATATTCAAATTTTCATACGAAAGCCATCATCGTATAAATTCGAAATATAAGTTTTGTTAATAAACACATTAAGATCGAATGCATCACACATAAAACCTCATGATAGTGCATTTTCTTATTTTTAAGAGTTTCAATTTATGTGATTTGATCTTTCATAAGAATGAATAAATTTTTGTATGAAAATGTTATGCATATATTTAAACATGAAGACATCATCAAAATCATTTTAATTCTTTCTTTCATTAGTTATAATAAGATGATTGATGCTCAAATTTTTGCTAAAATCATTTTATAAATTTCATCATAAAAATGATTGACCTATTAATCGAGATTTTCAAATCATAAGCATGATACTATAAAATTATCATCAAAATGTTTTCAAGAACAACATACATAGATGTGTAGTTGATGTACAATCATTATTACAAATCATTCAAAATTTCAAAACATAACATGCATGATATAAAATCATCAAACATCATGTTTAGAATGGAAAACCAATGTAATTTATCAAGATACACATGCATGGATTAGTCCTCATAGGTGTACACACATTATCACACATCGTACAATCATCATTCAAATTTTTATTTTTCAAAAATTACTAGAAAGAAAAAAGTATAAAAAAAATTCCTACCAACTATATCAAGCAACTTATGAAAGGATCATATAATTTCAAAATAAGGTGAATGTATTTCGAGTGAGTTACTTACCTCATTGTCAAAAATCGATAAGGCATAGTTTATTGTTTCGCCTTTGGAAGTTCTTGATTCGTCCTTAGGTGCCTTTCTCTTCTTTGGCCTCTATCTCTATTCAAGTTTATTATTTATTTTAGATTTTTATTTAATTAACTTATTAAGATTTAGTGTTCAAAGTTCAAAGTTCTCAATAGTGTCCTCATCACTTGAGTCATTACTTAAGTGGCATTTTAAAGTTCGGAGTTCCAAAACCTTCTTGTTCTTTAAAAGGTGGTTCATGTGTTCATCATGTTCAAGAGTCATTTCATAGGTCAATAAAGACCCAATTAGTTCTTCAAGTGAATAAACATTCAAGTCTTTAGACTCTTGAATAGCCGTTATTTTTAGATTCCAACTCTTTGGGAGGGATCTTAAAATCTTGTTAGTGAGTTCAAAGTTCGAAAAATATTTATCAAGACTTTTCAAGCTATTGACAACATTCATGAAATGGGTGTATATATCATTTAGTTTCGCTTGGTGTCATTCGGAAGAGCTCAAAATCATGCAATAAGAGGTTTATTTTTGAGTCTTTGACTCTACTAGTTCCCTCATGTATGATTTCAAGTGTTCGCCAAATGTCAAAAGCTATTTCGCACATAAAAATCCGATTGAACTCATTCTTTTCCAAAGTACAAAATAAGGCATTCATAGCCTTAACATTCAAAGAAAAAGACCTTTTCTCCAAATCCAACCATTCATTCATCGATTTAGAGGGAAGTTAAAAATGGTTTTCAACAACGTTCCACAAATCCAAGCCATTGAAAGTAAGAAAACTCTTATTCGAGTTTTCCAACATGTGTAGTCCGATCCGTTAAAGAACAGTGGACGTACAACCGAAAAGCCCTCTTGAAAGCCATGAAGAGCCATTTCTTACGGGTGTAAATCCGAATGAGAAATAAAGTGGCTCTGATACCAATTGTTAGGGATCGAGCGGTACTAAGAGGGGGGGTGAATTAGTGTAGCAGTAAAGAATAATAGATTTTCGATGATTTAAACAAATTCGAAAACTTCGTATGATAAAAATCACGTTTTTGACTAAAACCGATTCCGATTAAAGCGTAATGGAAAGTGCTTAAAGTAGGAAGTATTTAGAGAGGAAGAAGGCAGTGATAAGTAAGTTGAGCAGCGAAGAAAATGCAGTTTGCAGAAAGATAAATGCAAGAACATAAACGTAAACCGTTTTTATAGTAGTTCGGTCATTTGACCTACATCTACTCTTGATTCCTCTTCACTTGAGGCCATCGGCTTTCCACTAGCTGCCTTCCTTCCAACGGGTGAAGACAACTCCCTTTTACAAACTCTGTTTACAAAGCTTCCCTCAACACCTCTCTTAAGAACACTTCTAAACTTTGGAGGAGGGACTTCTACTTCAAATGACAGATTTTTCCCTTAGTTTTCTTGCATACTTCTTTCTCTACAAGCAAGAACTTTTGGGGTATTTATAGACCCCAAGAGGATTCAAATTTGGAGCTCAAATTTGAAATGCCTCGAACTTCGGCATTCTGGCGGTACTGGGCGATGCCACCGCCCAGCTTTCGGCCTCTAGGCAGTGCTACCACTCAGCTTCTCTAGACCTGGGTGGTGCCACCGCCCAGCACTTTTCAGCACTCCGGTTTGGGCCTAAAACTTGGCCTAAACTGGTCCAAATCAAGGTCAAATTGGCAGAAACTTGGTTTATAGGATTAACACCTAATCCTAAACCAAATTATGTTCTAACTATGAATTTAAAAATATTTTCTAAGCTATTACAAAGTCCGACAAGTCAAGACTTCTTTCGGTAAACTTCCGACGGCCTTCCGATGAACCCTCGGAAACCATTCTGTGGACTCCTAGCAAGCTCCCGGACTTTACGATAATCTTGGTGAGTTCCAACGAGCTTCATTAGTAAGCTCCGATCTTTCCTGGCAAGCTCTATGAACTTCCGATGAACCTTTCGGTGAACTTCTGAAAACCCTTCGGGAAGCTCCCTACTCGTTCTCGGCTAGTTCCAGCAACACTCCCAACAAATCTTTGGACTTCCGTCGAACTCTCGAACTCCCAATGATCCATCACACTTGTCTTCTAGCACTTTGTTTCTCTTTACATCTTCATCATCATCGTAGTTAATCCTGCACACATACAAACAAAAATTCTACTTCGATCTAGACAGTTATTATAATACGAATTGACATTCAGCTACCCGGCACATCATTGGTCGGTGCTTCATCCGATTCTTCGGCACATCGTCCTCTCTTGCGATCCGTTGCCTAATCGATGGTTGACCTCTACAACCCCGATATCCTTGGCACAACAAGCTCTTCTTGGCCCGATGCTTGACGTACAAAGCCTTCTATCAATTGTCGATCGAACCTCTGACTCGCATCCAATATCCTGACGTGATCACCCGGCGTAACGTCAATTCCTCCAGCATCAACTATCTAATCCTAATCGATAGTAGACCTACGTAACTCAAAATACAGTTAGACAACAAACCATAATCAATTAGTTTTATCATCAAAATCTAATATTCAATAGTACACTGTCAGTGTCAGACACTGACAGGCAGTGGCACCGCCACTGACAGGCGGTGGCACCACCAATACTGGGAAGAATGAAAGTGATTCAAATTTAGGTCCAAATTTGAATCCTCTTGAGGCCTATAAATACCCCTCTCATTCATGGATGAAAGGGTGTCTAGAATAGAGAAAAGAAAGGGAAAACTCTGTTAAAATAGTTTTAAAATCTTTCCTCTAAGCCTTTAGAGTGTTCTAGTCCAAGAGAGGGGTAAGAGGCCTTGTAAGGGTTATCTCCTAAGCCGGGCAAAAGGAGAGGTGCTGTAAGGGAGTTTATCCTAACCCGCTAGAACGAGGATAGCTAGTGGAAAGCCGGTGGCCTCAAGTGAAGAGGAATCAGGAGTGGACGTAGGTCGTATGACCGAACCACTATAAATCGATTTACGTTTATCTTATTATCATTTACATTACTGCAAACCATCTTCACTTTTATGCTCTATTTCGTTGTCTCCTTATGTATGCTTTCAAGTTAAAACACAATCGAAATGGTTTTAATCGAAATGTTATTCTTTTCGTACGAAGTTTTTGAAACTTGTTTAAAATCGTCGAAGTTTATCATATTCATCCGTTGCACTAATTCACCCCCCCCTTAGTGCCGCTCGATCCCTAACAATTGGTATTAGAGCCACGTTATTTCTCATTTAGATTTACACCCGTAAGAAATGGCTCTTCATGGCTTTCAAGAGGGCTTTTCGGTTATTCATCCACCGTTCTTTAACAGATCAGACTACACTTATTGGAAAACTCGAATGAGAGTTTTCTTACTTTCAATGGATTTGGATTTGTGGAACATTGTTGAAAACCATTTTCAACTTCCCTCTAAACTGACAAACGAATGGTCGTACTTAGAGAAAAAATCTTTTTCTTTGAATGCAAAGGCTATGAATGCCTTATTTTACGCTTTAGACAAAAATGAGTTCAATCGGATTTCTATGTGCGAAACGACTTTTGATATTTGGCAGACACTTGAAATCATGCACGAGGGAACTAGTAGAGTTAAAGATTCGAAAGTAAATCTCTTATTGCATGATTTTGAGCTCTTCCGAATGATACCAAGCGAAATTATCGATGATATGTACACCCGCTTCACGGATGTCATTAATAGCTTGAAAAGTATTGGTAAATGTTTTTCAAACTTTGAACTTACTAACAAGATTTTAAGATCTCTCCCAAAGAGTTGAGATCCAAAAGTATCGGCTATACAAGAAGTTAAAAATTTAAATGTCTTGTCTCTTGAAGAACTCACTAGGTCTTTAATAACCTATGAGATGGCATTCTTAGAACACAATGAACTCGATGAACATATGAACCACCTTCCAAAGAACAGGAAGGATTTGGCACTTCGAACTATAAAATGTCACTTGAGTGATGACTCAAGTGATGAGGATAATGTTAAGGACATTGAACATTTAACATTAAAGTTTAAAAAGTTTATTAAATAAAAATTAAAAAATACAAATGAACTTGAATGGAGGAAGAAGCTAAAGATGAAGAAGAAGCGTAAAGAAGAATCAAGTAAAGAAGAGGCAAACAACGCTTTGATGGTTTTCGACAACAAGGTAAGAAACTCACCCGAAATGTTTGTACATTATTATGAAATTACTTGATATCTTTTTCATGAGTGCTTAACTTAGTTAATAAGAAATAAATAATATTTAAAAAATTATATCATGCTTTTCTTTCTAGTATTTTTGAAAAGTAAAATTTTTAAATGGTGTATGCAACATTATGAATAATGATTGTATGATTTGTGATAATGTTTGTACACCTAATAGGGCTAATCCATGCATGTGTATCTTGATGAGTTACATTGGTTTTTCATTCTAAACATGATGGTTGACGATTTTATATCATGCATGTTATGTTTTGAAATTTTGAATAACGTAATTTTATAAATGATGCTTACATGATTATTGACAATGCTTGTTTAAATCTATGAATATCTATGACTTTTCATGAATGATGCATGATTTCTCACACTAAGCTAAATAATCTTATTATAACCAATAATAATGAATGAATGAATGTTAGAATGATTTTGATGATGCATGAGGATTTGTCAAAATGATGATTTGAAATCACACATTTTAAAATGATGTGTTTTGATGATCTTTATGATGAAACTTGGTTTTAACCATGATACTCATCTTCTAAAACTTGAGCACACTTATATGAAACATACAACTTAAAATGAACATATTATCATGTTGAATCAAATTTTTGTTAGAAGATGTCTTATGTGTAATGTGCTATATTTTTAGTTTGAAAATGGATGTTATCATACTTAAAAGCTATGGAATCATGCTTGATGATTTGTTTTATGAAATTTTACCTTTACGTCTTGAACTTTCATGATTGTCTCAATTTGATATTAAAAGACAAAGGCATGCTTATTTGAAATAAATCATAAAAAGGAAATGCATGATCTTGAAAACTTTTCTATCTCTAAAGTTTTCGGTTTTGATGAATCCATGTGAATCTCTTCAATCAAATCTTTTGGAAAATACCACATGCTTAATGTGATTTGATGATCTTTATGACAAAATTTACCTTTTTCATCTTGAATGTGAATATTTATTTTTATTAAGGGCAAAAGCATGATTATAAGAAGCAAATCACATATAAAAATAAAATGCAATCCTCTATCTCAATCTTATCGATTTTTTCTAGAGGAAATTTAATAAATTTATGCTTGTCATGTATGAATTTATTGAATATAATTTTGCAGATGATTTCGGATTTGACAAATGCTTGATTCATATTTATGACGAGAGATACATTTTAAAAAAGAATCATGAATTCAAATAAAATGATACAAATGAATCATGTATCGATATGTCTTTTTGAAATATCCTTTTAATGTGTTGTTGATAACTTGAGATGTCTTTTGGAATTCATGATATGAGATGATTGAATCTTTGACTTACTCTTTTTATCATGGCTTTAAAATGGATGTTTGAAATCATACTCGATGAGTTGTTTTATGGATTTTGCTTTTAAGTCTTGAACGATCATGCTTGTTTCTATTTGACTTAAAAAGGCAAAGGCATGTTCATATAAAATTAATTCAAGAAAAATGCATGTCTCTTGAAAATCCTTCAATAAAGTTTTCAATTTTTTGATGGATGAGAAATGATGAATCTATGTATATTATGTTCATCTCTCAAATCTCGATAGTTATTTTGATAATTTGATTATGTGTTTGAAGTTGATGAATTGAACTAGAATGAGATTTTTTTTTATTCATGACTTCTAGACTTTCGGAATCACAACCTTATTTTGTTGGAATCATGACTTGTTCAGTAATGAGAGCTCGAATGCATAAATCAAGTTATTCTCTTTATTATCTCTACCAAATGAATCATGATTGATATCATTACTATTATACCTCATGTTGTAGAGAAAGAATTCATAAATCATGATGCAATGAGAATTCTTATGCAATAATCAAGTGCTCATGTGATTTTTTGCTATAAAGAAATTTTACTGAAATCATGATCTTGACAATTATAACTTGAAGTTCTTTATAAATCAAGATCGTTTACCATGCTCCTTCCATTTTATTAAAACAAAATTCTTTAAATGAAATGTATCTTGTCTTTTGATTTCTCATATTTCAATACTTGAATTTTTATGAATTCGTGAACTTTATATCTTGATTCTTATGAAATGTGATCTTGATGAAAAATCCTATGCATGAATCAAGTTGCTCTTTGTGCTATATTTTTTCAAATGAATCATGAGCCTTGATGTCATATATATTATGATATAGAAATGACATGATTTCTTTGCCTTGTGTGGTAAATTGAATATATGATATAAATGAAATTTGCTTTATGATGAATCATTGAATCATGACTTGATCTATGAGAATGCTATGTTTTTTATATATTATGATTCTTGGTTATATACCCTTTATCGTGAATTGGAAATTGATGCTAAAGAAAATATTTGTGAATCATGATTTTAATTTCTCGGAACTATATGCTTAGAATTTGTTTTAAAATCATGATCTTGATCTTGCTAAAAATAATAATTATGAACTATTAATGATATCTTTTGATCCTTATTGATTTTTCATATTGATATCTTTCATAGCATGATATGATTGAATCATTGATTTATTCTTTTTATCATAGCATAAAAATATATGTAAAATATGCTAGCATTGGTATCCATGACTTGAACTTGATTGCATGCTTAAATCGATTTTTTCTCCTACATTTCAATACTTCTTGATTGAAATATTGATGCAAATGTCTGAATATCACTTGTGATGATTGAAAATTGATGTAAAAGAAATTTGCTAAATGATTGATATCGTTTGATTATGGCTTGAAATTTTTTAGCCATTGAGTCCTCCACTTCATTTTGACAATAACTAAGGAGGAGCTAGTTGGCTTGAATGTTGGCATGAATGTTGAATTCATACTCATGACTTAAATTTTGATGATAGAAACACTTATGTCAATATTTGTTTCTAATATCTCATTTGCTATTTTGATAAAAAGGGAAATCAATTACAACATTGCATCTTCCCTTCTTTTTCAGAATGATAAAGGGGGAAAGAAAATTGTTAGCTTGGCATATCACAAAGAAATCAAAGTGCAAACTTGCTATCTTGCTAGCCTACAAAAAAGGAAAAGAACTTGAATATCGAAAAATTGCTACCTTGCAATTTCACAAGAAGCCAAGGATTGCTATCTCAAAGGATGCAAATATTGCTATCTTGCCTATCTCAAGAAGAGAAAATGCAAAACTTCAAAAATTTGCTTTCCTACACTTGTCATGCTTCTATGCTTGTATGTTGTAATGTTTTGCTTGCATATTTAAAGTGATGAAATACTTACACAAATTGATTGGATATCGCAAAGGAAGCAAAGAAAATGCAACTTACACATCTTTGAATACAATTTGCTTACACTTCTCAAAGGAGATAGGGGGAGAAAGTATTCAAAAACTTGCTATGATTGAATATTTTAAAGTGATGTATATTGAATATTTTGATTGATAGCTAGTATGATTATAAAATTTGCATATCCTTGAAAACTAGCTAAATGCAACTTCTCCTTTTTGTTGATGACATAGGGGGAGAAGTAGATTGATGACTTCATGCATTGAATTAAATATTTTATATATCTGCATGATGATTTTATTATTCTCATATTTTACGATGAATGTTGCTTGGATTTGGAATAAGTCAAGTGTTCTATCAATGGCATATTGATAGGGGGAGTTTGGTTAAACTCTAGGGAGTTATGATTAACTCTGTTAGTCATCAATTAGTTGTCATCATAAAAAAGGGGGAGATTATTGAATCTCAAATTTTGATGATGAAACTAATTGATTGTGTTTTGTGATCTAACTGTATTTTGAGTTACGCGGGTCTACTATCAATCAGGATTAGATAGTTAACACTAGAGGAATTGACGTTGCACCAGGTGATCATGTCAGGATATTGGATGTCGAGCTAGAGGTTCAGTTGACAATCAGCAGAAGGCTTCGTACGTCGGGCATCGGGCCAAGAAGAGCGGAGTTGCGCCAAAGATATCAGGGTTGCGGAGGTCAACCGCCGATTGGACAACAAAACGCAAGAGAGGATGATGTGTTGAAAAATCGAATGAAGCACCGACCAATGACATGCTGAGAAACTGAATGTTAATTTACATTGTAATAATTGTCTAGATCGAAGTAGAGTTTTTGTTTATGTGTGTGTAGGATTAACTACGATAACGATGAAGACATAAAGTAAAACAAGTGCCAGAAGACAAGTGTGATGGATCGTTGGGAGTTCGAGAGTTCGACGGAAGTCCGAAGATTCGTTGGGAGTGCCGACGAAATTGGCTGAGAATGAGTAGGGAGCTTGCCGAAGGATTTTCGAAAGTTCGTCGGAAGGTTCATCAGAAGTTCATGGAGCTTGCCAAGAAAAATCGGAGCTTGCTAATGAAGCTCGTTGGAACTCACCAAGATCATCGTGAAGTCCAGGAGTTTGCCGGAGTCCGTAGAATGGTTTCCAAGGGTTCGTCGGAAGACCATCAGAAGATCGCCGGAAGCTCGTCGAAAGAAGTCTTGACTTGTCAGACTTTGTAATAACTTAGGAAATATCTTTAATTTCATAGTTAGCATGTTAATTTAGGTTAGGATCAGGTGTTAATCCTATAACCCAAGTAGGGACCAATTGGGCCTTTTTTTAGACCGGTTTGGGCCGAGTTTTAGGCCCAAACCGGTGAGCTGGAAGGGCTGGGCGGTGGCACCGCCCAGCACCCGAGAGCATGGGCGGTGGCACCGCTGCCCTGGGTGGTGGAACCGCCTAGTACATTGTCAGTGTCAGACACTAACAAGCAGTGGCACCGCCAGCACCGGGAAGAACGAAAGTGATTTAAATTTGGGCTCCAAATTTAAATCCTCTTAAGGCCTATAAATACCCCTCTCATTCATGGATAAAAGGGTGTGTAGAATAGAGAAAAGAAAGGAAAAACTCTATTGAAATAGTTTTAAAATCTTCCCTCTAAGCCTTAAGAGTGTTCTAGTCCAAGAGAGGGGTAAGAGGCCTTGTAACGGTTATCTCCTAAGCCCGGCAAAAGGATAGGTGATGTAAGGGAGTTCATCCTCGCCCGTTAGAAGGAGGATAGCTAGTGAAAAGCCAGTGGCCTCAAGTGAAGAGGAATCGGGAGTAGACGTAGGTCGTATGACCGAACTACTATAAATCGATTTACATTTATCTTATTATCATTTACATTACTGCAAACCATCTTCACTTTGATACTCTACTTCGCTGTCTCCTTCTTACGTATGCTTTCAAGTTAAAATGCAATCGAAATGGTTTTAATCGAAATATTATTCTTTTCGTATGAAGTTTTCGAAACTTATTTAAAATCATCGAAGTTTATCGTATTCATCCGCTGCACTAATTCACTCCCACCCCCCCCCTACCCCCACCCCCACCCCACTCCCCCCGCCCCCCTCGCCCCCTCCTTAGTGCCGCTCGATCCCTAATAATAAAATCATATATATCCTTGATACAGTGATGCCTACGCTCGACGAAGAGATAAGTGAGGATGAGATCACTCACTACATGAAGTACATAGATGACTCTACTCTCGCTCAATGTTGCATGTTGACCTCTGTATCCCCTAAGTTACAAAGACAGTATAAAAACATAGATGTCGGATCCATACTCCTACATCTTTGTAAACTATTTGAGGAGTACGGAAGAACTCAACAATATAAGATATCGAAGAGTCTCTTCCGTGCTAGGATAACTGAAGGAACACCGGTTCAGAACCGTGTCTTTAAGATAATTGAGTGCATAGAGAAAGTCACAAGTCTAGGAATAGTCCTAGAGGACAACCTATGTTTAAACCTTGTGCTTCAGTCCATACCAAATTTTTTTTCTCAATTAATAATGAATTTTAATATGAATAAGTTTAAGGTAACCCTCCTAGAGCTCCTCAATATGTTGAGAGAAGTAGAGAGTACCATCAAGAAAGAGAAGTCAGATCTCTATGCTAGTGAGACCAGAAAGAAAAGAAAGACAGAGAAGTCCCTTAAGAAGGGCAAGGACAAAAGCAAACTAGGTAAAGCAAAGGTAGCTAAGAAGGACTCAGTAAAGGACAAAGGCCAATGCTTCCACTATGGCAAAGATGGGCACTAAAAAAGGAACTACAAAGAGTACCTTACAGAGAGGGCAAAGCGAAAGCTTAGAGAAGCTTCAGGTACATTCATGATCAATCTCCATTTGTCAGAATCTTATGATAACACATGGGTATTGGATACCGGTAGTACTTATCACATCTGTAATTCATTATAAGTTCTGGCAAGACTTATAAGATTTGCAAGAGGCAAGATGGACCTCAAGATGGTCAATGGAGCAAAAGTTAGTGAAAGGCCTGATATAGCACATGCTTTAAGCGTTACGAGCAGGTATCAGACGGATCTAAGCTTGGAGCACTGGAAAACAATAAAGTGTATCCTTAAGTACTTAAGAAGGACTAAGGATCTTTGATTTGTATATGGAGGAAGTAGCCTCAGGGTCGAGGGCTATATGGACTCGAGCTTCTAATCCGATGTCGATGATAGTAAGTCTAATTCAAGGTATGTGTTAATCATGAATGGAGGAGCAATGTACTGGAAGAGTTTTAAGTGAGACACTACTACTGACTCGACCACAAAGGCGAAGTACATTATTACGGAAGAAGCAACAAAGGAGGGAGTCTGGATGAAGAAGTTCATCACAGATATGGGAGTCGTATCAAGTAACGAGGAGTCGATTCCCTGATATTGCGATAACAATAGGGCGATTACTTAAGCAAAAGAACCCAAGTCTTATTAGAAGTCAAAGAACGTTCTGAGGAGGTTCCACCTTATCAGAGCACCTGAAGAGATGTAGTAATGGAGCTATTATTACATTAGATGCATGCTATTTTATTCTTCTATTATCAAAAATATTATTTCCATTTCATGTTTGACTGTTAGTGGATATAAATTAGTTTTTTAGAATAATAATTATTTAATATTATTAGATGATAAGATCATTATAAGAGAAACATTACATAATGGTTTGTTTATGCTAGACACTACTCTGTACATCATGAGTGTAAGTGAGTCTAAGAGGAAACATGATAGAACCCTTGCGGATTCTAAGCTTGGGGTTGATCTCTATAGGGGATCGGCCTCCTTGGAACTCTATAGGGGTTCCTTCCTCCAAATTGCTGCTCAAAGGCTGCTAAAAGATTGATCTATTCATTGATGAAAAGAGGATGAATACATGGCTATTTATAGGGCTTCTAGACCCCAACTCCTAATAGGACTCTTACTCAAGACTCCTACTTCTAACCAACTTCTAATTAGGACTCCTTCTCTAGTAGGACTCCTAATTCTAATAGGACTCTTTCCCTAAGAGGACTCTTACTTCTAATAGGACTCTTTTCCTAATATGACTCCTAATTCTAATAGGACTCTTTCCTTAATAGGACTCCTACTTCTAATAGGACTCTTTTCCTAATATGACTCCTACTTCTGATAGGACTCTTTCTCTAATAGGACTCCTATTTCTAATAGGACTCCTTTTCTAAGAAGCAACCTAACCCTAACCTAGCCGTCCTCTTCACCTCTTTAATAGGGGTTGGCTAGATAGGATTTACATGAATGCTCTTATCAATGAAACCAAATTAGGACTCTCCTAGCTAGAGTCCTAACAGACCCGCCCTCTTCAAATCAGCCTTGTCCTCGAGGCTGACGCTCTATGAATTCTAAGAATTTGATATTCAAGTCATCATAGTTCTCCCAAGTGGCATCTTCTGTTGGTAGGTTCGCCCACTATATTAGCACGTCAATAGCGGGTCGTCGTCGTCGAGTCATGATCCGTCGATCAATAATGGCACTTGGTTGGATCTAGAGCTCTCCTTGGGTAGTCATATTTGGTAGATGGCTTTGGGCTTTCTCGTTTTATCCTAACTTGAGCTTCAAACATGACACATGGAAGACTAGATGGATTCGAGGGCTAGCGGGTAAGTCCAATCTGTATGCTACTATTTCGATGTGCTCCAAAATCTGGTAGGAACCATAGAACCAAGGTGAAAGCTTCATAGATGTTCTTCTCTTTAGATCATCTTGCCATTCCCTCCTAATATCCTCAGGGAAGTCGCTGGTTGAAAGTGAAATGGCCGAAAATTTAGCTTGCTCGGGTAGCCACGAAAGTGCATTTGTAACAACATTCTCTTTCCCCCTTTTGCAAGTTATTTCATAATCATATCCAAGAAGCTTTGTTACCCATTTTTGCCACTCAGGGGAAGATATCTTCTTCTCTAAGAAATATTTTAGGCTTTTATGGTCGGTCTTGATTTGAAAGCGTCGCCCAATCAAGTACGATCTCTATTTGGCCATCGCATGCACAATCGCGAGAATCTCTTTGTCATAAATAGTCATCTTAAGATGGGAAGGAGATAATGCCTTACTGGTATAAGTGAGGGGGTGGCCATCTTTCATTAGTACAACACCAATTCTGACTCCGGAGGCATCGGCTTCAATAATAAAAGTCTTGCCGAAGTCGGGTAACGCTAGTACGGGCATTGTTATCATTGCGACTTTAAGTTCGTCGAAGGCGGTGGTGGCTTTGTCTGACCACTAGAAAGCATCTCTTTTCAGTAAGGAAGTAAGAGGTGCACTGATCTTTCCATAGTTTTTCATGAACTTACGATAGTAACCTGTTAAACTGAGAAAGCTGCGCAGCAATTTTATGTTCCTCGGGGTTGGCCAGTTTTGCATTGCTTCAATTTCGGAGGGGTCCACTGCCACCCCTTCCTCTGATATGATATACCCAAGATATTCCACCTTTTGTTGAAAAAAGCTGCACTTCATTTTTTTGACAAAAAGAACATGTTCTCATAAAATTGTCAAAACAAGTCGTAAGTGCTGAATATGACTTTCAAGAAAAGGGCTGTAAATAAGGATATCGTCAAAAAAAACTAGCATAAACTTTCGAAGATAACTCCAGAAAATATCATTCATAAGGCACTGGAAGGTGGAGGGAGCAGTGGTGAGACCAAAGGGCATTAACAGAAATTCGTAGTGACCGTTGTCCGTTCGAAAGGCAATTTTCGGTATGTCTTCTTCGCACACTCGTATTTGATGATACCCGGATCAAAGGTCCAGCTTTATGAAGACTCATGCTCCCTTTAATTCATCAAGAAATTCATCTACTACTGGAATAGGATACTTGTCTTTGACGATTATGTTGTTGAGAGCTCGGTAATCAATGCACATTCGTCATGTTCCATCTTTCTTTCGTACGAGGAGCACCGGTGAAGAATAGGGGCTGCAACTTGGCTGAATAACTCCTGTTTCAAGCATCTCTTTTATAATCCTTTCTATTTCATCTTTTTGGAGATATGGATACTGATATGATCGAGTATTTGCTGGAGGTTTTCCTGAAAGAATCGGTATACGATGATCATGCCAGCGGTTAGGAGGTAGGCTGCGTGGTTCGTCAAATATATCTGAAATTTAGCAAGCAAGGGAAGTAGGTTTGGATCTTCAAATTTGGTTGGCTCTCCCTTAGATTGCTGCTCAAGTTATACCAAAAAGCCGCTGCATGCTTTGTATAAAACTTTCTCCATTCGTTGTGTGCAAATTATCGTTACGTCGCCCCCATGTTTCCCGCACAGTATCACTTGTTTCCCCATGTTTCCCGCACAGTATCACTTGTTTCCCCTTACTATAAAATTTCATAATTGATTTCAAAAAATTTCATGAAACATCACCTAATGTCATCAACCATTCAATGCCAAGCATGGCCTCATAATCATCAAGAGAGAGGAGGAAAAATTCTGCAATTATCTCTTGGTCCTGCAACAACAGTTTCACCCGTGGGCACCTATGATCACACTTCAAAATTCATCCATCTGTGACTTTAACATTGAACCTGCTACAATTCTCAATAGGTAAGGCCATCCAGACACTAACCTTGCTGTTTATAAAATTATTAGTGCTTCCGGTGTCAATAAGAATGGTGATCGATTGTTGCTTCAGAAATCCTCCCACTTTCATTGTTTACGGGTTCGCATAACCGACAAGGGCATGCATCGTAATATCAATTGGCTGTTGTTCTGTTAGGGATCGAGCGGCACTAAGAGGGGGGGGGGGTGAATTAGTGCAGCGGATAAAACGATAGATTTTCAGTGATTTAAAACAAGCTTTGGAAACTTCGTATGAATGAATGCAACATTTCATTTGAACCCGGAAAGATTGCGTTTTAACTTTAAAGCATACGTAATAAGATGATAAGAAAGTTGAATAAATAAGGCAGCAAGTAAAAATGGTTTGCAGCAAAGTAAATAGCAAGAACGTAAATGCAAATCAGATTTTTATAGTGGTTCGGTCATCCGACCTACATCCACTTCCGATTCCTCTTCAATTGAGGACAACGGCTTTCCACTAGCTTTCCTCCTTCCAATGGGCGAGGAAGAACTCCCTTGCAACACCTCTTCTTTTGATAGGCTTAGAAGATAACCCTTACAAAGCTCTCACCCCTCTCTTGAACAAGAAAATACTTAAGAGTAAGAGGGAAGTTTTTGACACTATTTGAGCAGAGTTTTCCCTCAAGATTTTCACTCTTCTTGCTGCACTTTGAACCTACAAAAGAGGGAAATTTATAGAGCTCAAGAGGACTCAAATTTGGAGCCAAAACTTGGAGCCAAAATTTGAGTTTCTGGTCTTTGTCGATCCTATGATCGACATACACAAAGTGCCATCGCCTCAGACAGCGTGTGCTACCGCTGGTTTTTTCTGCGCCGCAAGCGTAGCACAAGCAGTGCACCACCAACCAGCGGTGCTACCGCTCTGGCTCGAGAATCTCAGCGGTGCTACCGCCCGGCCTACTAGGCAATGCTATCGCCTTCTACAAGAATCGACAAACTACGATGCAGACTCTGACACCATGCACATAGCATGCATGCATCTTTGCTAGTTCTTTGGCAAGTGCCATCCAAAGCACAAATCAAGGTTTGGTTTGGGCCGAAAACTCGGCCCAAACTGGTTCCGAACAAGGCCCAATGGGCCCATACTTGGGTTAAAGGATTAACCCCTAATCCTAACCTAAATTGATATACTAACTACGAAATTAAAGACATTCCTAAGCTATTACAAAGTCTGCAAGTCAAGTCTTCTTCCGGCGAACTTCCGACGGTCTTCCGACGATCCCTCGGAAACCATCCTACGGACTCCCGGCAAGCTCTCGGACTCCACGATGATTTTGGCGAGTTCCCCCAAGCTTCTTTGGCAAGCTCCAATCTTTCTTGGCAAGCTCCATGAACTTCCAACGAACCTCCCGGCGAACTTCCGAAAACCCTTCGACAAGCTCCCTACTCGTTCTCGGCCAGTTCCGACAGCACTCCCAACGAATCTTCAGACTTCCATCGAACACTCGAACTTCCAATGATCCATCGCACTTGACTTCGACCCTTTGTTTCACTTTACGTCTTCATCCTTATCGTAGTTACTCCTGTACAGACAAACACCAAAAACTCTACTTCGATCTAGACAGTTATTACAATGCGAATTGACATTCAATTGCCTGGCACATCATTGGTCGGTGCTTCGTCCGATCCTTCGGCACATCGCCCTCTCTAGTGGCTTGTTGCCCAATCGACGGTTGACCTCCGCAACCTCGATATCTATGACGCAACTCCGCACTTCTTGGCCCGATGCCCGACGTATGAAGCCTCCTGCCAATAGTCGACCGAATCTCCGGCTCGACATCCAATATCCTGACATGATCACCTCTGGCGCAACGTCAATTCCTCTAGCGTCAACTGTCTAATCCTGATCGATAGTAGACCTACGTAACTCAAAACGTAGTTAGACCACAAATCACACTCAATTAGTTTCATCAACAAAATCTGAGATTCAACATGTTCTTCATCCATGACCTCTTCCTCATAATCCTTGACCTCCTCCTCCATGTCTTCAAGAGGTTCAATCAATAGGAGGCGGCCCCTTTTGTAGCGATGATCGCGGTTCCACGGCTCGTCGCAATGCCAACAAAGACCCTTTGCTGATCAGTCATGTAGTTCTTCTCTTGTCAATTTTTTTGGCAACGAAGGATGGTTGGGAGCAGAAGGGGGTTTATATGCTGAGGTTCTAGGAGTGGTTCTCATCTTCTGAGCATCTTGGTTGAGCCATTCTTCTTATATTCGGGTAAAAGAAATTGCAGCCATCACGGTATGGGGCTGTCGCGCCTTAACTTTCCCTTTTATCTTTGGCTTGAGTCTTTTGATGAATGGTCCTAACAATTGACAGTCAGTCCAACCATGAGCAAGGTAGGATAGCTTCTCAAACTTGGTTTGGTACTCTTGAATCATAGAGATTTGTTAAATTTTTGCGAGTTGGCCATCGATATTTTCATACTCCGTAGGTCTGAAACGGTTCAGCAGTGCATTCTTAAATTGATTCCACATCGGAGCCCCATGATTATATTTCAGCCAATTATACCATTGAATAGAATCCCCTTCAAGGTGGATGACAACAATCTCCACCATAGCATTATCCGACGTTCGATAGTAGCGAAAGTAATGTTTGGCATGCAAAATCCACCCCGTCGGGTCTCCTTCTTCCCATCATGGGAAGTCCACCCTCATGCATGGCTGAAGTATGTCTGAGGGCTGTCCCTCCTTCTCTGGGGTCCTTTCTAAATTTTCTCCTTGCTGCAGTTTGGTTGGACTCGATGGTTGTCCAATTCTGAATTCTGCAAACAAAGCGCGCAATTTGTCTTCCAAGCGCGATTCAAGTTGTGATTCAATCCGAGATTCCCATGCTTCAAATTTGGCATCAATTGGATCTTGAGAAGCCATAGCATATGCTTGTAGATCAGAGATGCCCTTGTCTTTTTTCTATTGATAGGTTAAAGGCATGGGTTGGTGGAAGGTTCGGACAATAGATCAGTGATTGAAGGGTTCAGCTGTAATGGTTTACTGTTTTGGGCTGTGGTTTTTGATGCTGTTAGGGTGATGAAACTAGGTTATGATGGCTGCATCTTAAGGCTAGAGGGATGCCCTAAAGATGTCTTAGCTTGTGGCAGCAAGGTGGCTAGGGTTTGGTAGGTTACGGAGAAGAAAAAAGGACAAATGTGCAACACTAGATTTTTCACCAAAAAAATTCCAGCAATAAAGATGTAATTTTTTCCAGAAATTTTCAAAATATATTCAAGTAAAACTCAAAGGGGATCTACTGATAAGGAAGAGGTAATATTGTTCAAAATTTTGTAGAAAGAAACGATAGCAAGAGGTTCGACAAAATTGAGGATCACATAGAGATATTATAGTGGATTTTTACGTCTAAAGTACAGCAATTTGGACGTAAAATATAAGTGGTTTATATTAAGAATTTTTTGACAAAACCAAAGGGAAAACTACTGTTAGGAAGTTTCAAAGTTGTCATAAAAATTTTATAGAGATTTGGATAGAAAAAACATAGTAGCAAGATCAAAAAGACAGTGCTATGCGGCTGAAATTCCGTAGTGTAACTTTCATTGTAGAGATGAAAACTTTACGATGAAAAGTTTATGCAGCAATATAGGAACGAATTTTTTGGATTTTTTTTAATAAGGATAACTAAATTTCAGCAGTAGTAAGGTAGATAACCAGAACCTATTTCAATTCATGGGAAGATCAAAGCATGATCTACGGTGGTGGAGATGATGGTAAAATTCGACGATGATCTTCTAAGCAATTGTGGGAATTGCTTTGGGCGGTTGTGGAGGGCTAGTGGATAGCTGTGGAAGGGCAGCGAGATGTCAAGAACGCTGCTTTGATACCAAGTGATAGAACCCTTGTGGATTCTAAGCTTAGGGTTGATCTCTATAGGGGATCGGTCTCCTTGGAACTCTATAGGGGTTTCTTCCGCCAAGTTGCTGCTCAAAGGCTGCTAAAAGATTGATCTATTCATTGATGAAAAGAGGATGAATACATGACTATTTATAGGGCTTCTAAACCCCAACTCCTAATAGGACTCTTACTCAAGACTCCTACTTCTAACTAACTTCTAATTAGGACTCCTTCTCTAGTAGGACTCCTAATTCTAATAGGACTCTTTCCCTAAGAGGACTCCTACTTCTAATAGGACTCTTTTCCTAATAGGACTCCTAATTCTAATAGGACTCTTTCCCTAATAGGACTCCTACTTCTAATAGGATTCTTTTCCTAATAGGACTCCTACTTCTAATATGACTCTTTCTCTAATAGGACTCCTATTTCTAAAAGGACTCCTTTTCTAAGAAGCAACCTAACCCTAACCTAGCCAGCCTCTTCACCTCTTTAATAGGGGTCGACTAGATAGGATTTACATGAATACCCTTATCAATGAAACCAAATTAGGATTCTCCTAGCTAGAGTCCTAACAAAACAAGATCAACTAAACAATGCATATCTGTGGCATTATAGGCTAGGTCACATCCATGAAGGATTCAAAAATTATTGAAGGATGGATACCTAGATCTATTCGATTATGAGTCATATGCGACTTGCAGACCTTGCTTTCATAGAAAATTAACCAACTCTCTATTTAGTGGAACTAAAGAGAGAGCCATTGAGTTATTAGAACTCATATATAGTGATGTATGTGGTCTCATGTCAACTCATGTCATAGGTGGTTACTCCAACTTGATAACTTTTACTAACGATTTCTTAAGGTATGGACATGTATACTTGATGAAGTACAAGTCCAAGGCCTTCAAGAAATTCATAGAGTATAAGAATGAAGTGGAGAACCAAACTGAAAAATGTTAGGGATCGAGTGGTACTAAGAGGGAGGGGGGGTGAATTAGTGCAGCGGTTAAGAATGATAAATTCGATAATTTAAAACAACTTTCAGAAACTTTATATTTTAAAAATTATACTTTGATTAAATCCGCAATGAAAGATTCTTTAGAAGTAAATTGATTCGTAAGAAGGAGATGAGAAAGTAGAGCATCAAAGTGAAGATGGTTTGCAGTAAAGTAAATTACAAGAATATAAATGTAAACTGATTTATAGTAGTTCGGTCATACGACCTACATCCACTCCCAATTCCTCTTTACTTGAGACCACTGGCTTTTCCACTAGCTATCCTCCTTCCAACGGGTGAGGATCAACTCCCTTATAGCTACCTCCTTTTGATAGGCTTAGGAGGTAACCCTTACAAGGCCTCTCACCCCTCTCTTGGACTAGAACATACTCAAAGCTTAGAGGGAAGATTTTGACACTATTTCAAGAGAGTTTTCCCTTTTTCGTTCTTAGTTCTAGACCCCTTTCAATCATGAATGAGAGGGACATTTATAGACCTCAAGAGGATTAAAATTTGGAGCCTAAATTTGAATCACTTTCATTTTTTCCGGTGCTGGCGGTGCCACTACCTGTTAGTGGCGGTGCCACCGCCTGTTAGTGGCGGTGCCACCGCCTGTCATTGTCAGACATTGACAGTGCATTGGGCGGTGCCACCGCCCAGCCAGCGGTGCCACCACCTGGGCTCTCGGGACCTGGACGGTGCCACCGCCCGGGTATTTCTAGCTCACTGGTTGGGCCTTAAACTCGGCCTAAACCAGTCCATTATCGGGCCCAATTGGCCCCTACTTGATTTATAAGATTAACACCTAATCCTAAACTAAATTATGTGCTAACTACGAATTTTAAAGACATTTCCTAAGCTATTACAAAGTCCACAAGTCAAGACTTCTTCCGGCGAGCTTCGAGCGAACTTCCGACGGTCTTCCGACGAACCCTCAGAAACTATTCTGCGGACTCTCGGCAAGTTCCTAGACTTCATGATGATCTTGGTGAGTTCCAACGAGCTTCTTTGGCAAGCTCCGATCTTTCTTGGCAAGCTCCGTGAACTTCTGACGAACCTTCCGGCGAACTTTCGAAAACCCTTCAGCAAGCTCCCTACTCGTTCTCGACCAATTCCGGTAGCACTCCCAACTAATCTTCGGACTTTCGTCAAACTCATGAACTCCCAACGATCCATCACGCTTGTCTTCCGACACTTTGTTTCACTTTATGTCTTTATCGTTATCGTAGTTAATCCTGCACACACACAAACAAAAACTCTACTTCTATCTAGATAGTTCTTACAATGCGAATTGACATTTAGTTGCCCGGCACATCATTGGTCGACGCTTCGTCCAATTCTTCAGTGCATCGTCCTCTTTTATGAATTGTTGCCCAATCGATGATTGACCTCTGCAACCTCGATATTCTTGACATAACTCCACTCTTCTTAGCCCGATGCTCGACGTCCAAAGCCTTCTACCGATTATCGACCAGACCTCTGGCTTGAAATATAATATCCTGACGTGATCACCCAGTGCAACGTCAATTCCTCCAGTGACAACTGTCTAATCCTGATCGATAGTAGACTTGCGTAACTCAAAACGTAATTAGAAAATAAAACACAATCAATCAGTTTCATCATCAAAATCCGAGATTCAACAATCTCCCCCTTTTTTATGATGACAATTAATTGATGACTAACGAAGTTAGCCATAACTCCCTGGAGTTTAACAAAACTCCCCCTATCAATATGCCATTGATAGAATACTTGGATTATCCTAAATCCAAGTAACATTCATCACAAATTATGAGAAATATCAAACCATCATGTAAATATATAAAATATTCAATTCAATGCATGAAGTCATCAATCTACTTCTCTCCTTATGTTATCAACAAAAAGGAAAAGTTGCATCATAGCTATTTTAAAAGATATGTAAGTTTTACAACACTAGCTATTAATCACATCATACAACAATTAAGCATAGTTTTGCAATACAACATCTAATCATACCATTCAATGATAGCAAGTTTCAAGATATGTAAGATAGCACTTGTTGTGATGGTATGTATTCATGATCACAAGTTTTTCTATTCTCCTTTGAGAAGTGCAAGGAAATAGTATTTAAATATGTGCAAGTTGCATTTTTTTTGCTTCCTTTACGATATGCATACAATTTTATAATTTCTTTTTTCTCTTTTGAGAAGAGCAAGCTTGCAAGTTTTGCTTTCTTTGCATGCTAGGAATTTTGCATTCATTTGTAATATGCAAGTTACCAAAAGCCTTCTCCCCCTTTATCAACGTCAAAAAGAAAAGGAGAATCAAATATGATAATATAAACTTTTCACATAAGTTTACATAAAAAAAATTTACATCAATCTTCAAATCATAATACAAATATATCAATATAATGGATCAAGTCATGATTCATGATTCATCATAAAAGATATCAAGAAGAACACAATTTCTTTTACTTCAATATTCAAATCATAACAAGTGATACATATCAAAATTCTACATGAATATTAATTCAGTAAGCTAGCTCCTCCTTTGTCAATGTCAAAAAGAAAGGAGGACTCGATGGTTAAAAATTTTAATCATTATACAAGCCATATAAAGAAATCATGTCATGATATCAGGAAAAATCAAGAAGGACATGATTCAATTGACAAAATTTTTAATAAAGCGAAATCAATATACAACCAAGGATCATGATAAAAGAAATATCAATGTCAAAGATCAAGTTATGATTCATTTGGTAGTAAAAAGAACAACTTAATTTATGCATAAAAGATCTAAATCCATCATGAATCATAAGAAAAATTGAGTGTCAAATATTGATATATCAACATCATGACTTAGATTGTTTTCCATCCAAGCATAAGACATTTCATCAAGATCATGATATAGATAAAAATTTTCTTAAAAGGATCAAAAGAATTTGAGTTGTAAATCGGAGAGATCAAGATCATGAAGTATAAATATTCTCTTTAGCAAAGAATCATTTGAGCATTTGATTATTACATAAAAGATCTTATTGCATCATGATTTATAAATTCTTTCTCTACAACATAAATCATAGGAGGTATAATAGCAATGATATCAATCATGATTCATTTGTAGAAAATAGCAAAGAAAACAAATTGATTCATGCATAAGGGACATCAAGTCATCAACATCAAAAGAAAATTTTGAGTTTCAAATCAAGATCAAGATTCGTGAGGTAAGATCATAAAAAAAAATATTCCAAGTATCAAATATTGAGATATCAAGGCTTGGATTATTTTCCTCTTTAGTAAATGATAAAAATAAGCAATTATAGAGGAAAGTATTTCAATTTATATAAAATATCGCAAGTCAAGAATTCAAAGTCATGATTTCAAGAAATTAAGAGAGGAGTCATAAAATCATTCAAACTTATTTTGTTAACTCAAAACTCGTAATCAAATTATCAAAATCATTCTCGAGATTCAAGAGACTTATATGAACATAGTATACATGGATTCATCATTTGTCTTTTTATGTCAAATCAAAATAAGTATTCAAAAACGAAAGGCAAGTTTCATTATAAAAATCATCAAGACAAAAATATAGCACATTATTTCAAGATATGAGATTCAATTTATCATGATAATATGTTTCATTTTAAGTTGTTTGTTCTATATAAATGTACTCATGTTTCAAAAGATGAGTATCAAATTTTAAAACTAAACATGAGCTTGCCATCAAGATATAACACCTTTAAATTCTCATGATATTATAAAATCATTAAGCATGACAATAAACTTTTAATATTTTCATTTCATCATTATCAATGATGATTTCATAAGGTATGTTCAAATATTTTCATGAAAGCCATCATCATATAAATTCGAAATACAAGTTTTATCATTAAAGTCATCAAGATCAAATGCATCAAACATCATGATAGTGCATTTTCTCATCTTTATGAGTTTCAATTTAAGTGATTTGATCTTTTATAAGAATGTTCAAAATTTTCATATCAAAATGTCATGCATCATATTTAAAAATAAAAACATCATCAAAATCATTTTAATTCTTTCTTTAATTAGTTATAATAAGATGATCAATGCTCAAATTTTTGCTAAAATCATTTTATAAATTTCATCATAAAAATGATTAAGACCTATTAATCCAAGATGGAAGTTTTCAAATTATAAGCAAGATACACACATCTATTATTAAAAGACTTTCAAGAAATTTATACATAGATATGTATCATGTTTAAGATCGAAAACCGATATGGAAAGTATACATGGAATTTCATCATCTCAAAATTTCATCTTAATTTGTCATGAAAACAATTAGACCAAAAACACGTTAATCTAAAACATAAAGTCAAATCAACATTACTTCAAAAACTAATGCATGTTATAAAATCATCAAGCATTATGTTTAGAAACGAAAAGCAATATAAAACATCAAGATGCACATGTATGGATTAATCCTAGGCAATATCACAAATCATGCAAGTATCATTTTATTTTTTTTTTACTTTTCAAAAATACTAGAAAGAAAAACATAGTATAATTTTTAAAAATAATTTTTTTATTTCCTACTAACTAAGTTTAGCATTCATGGAAAGGTCATGTAATTTCAAAACAATGTAAGAACATTTTAGGTGACTTGCTTACCTCATTGTTGAAACCCGTCAAAGCCCAATTCACCGTTTCGTCATTTGATTCTTCTTTACGCTTCTTCTTTATCTTTGGCCTCTTCCTCTGTTCAAGTTCATTTGTATTTTTTAATTTTTGTTTATTGAACTTATTAACATTCATTATTATGTATTCAATGTCCTAATCACTTGAGTCATCACTCAAGTGGTATTCATTTGTCTGAAGTTTCAAATCAATCCTGTTCTTTGAAATGTGGTTCAAGTGTTCAATGAGTTCAAAATGTTCTAGGAGGCTCATTTCATATGTTATTAGTGAGCCAATTAGTTCTTCAATAGGTAAATTATTTAAATCTTTAGCCTCTTGTATTGCGGTTACTTTAGAATCCCACCTTTTTGGAAAGGATCTTAATATCTTGCATACAAGTTTAAAATCTAAAAAATATTTATCAAGAGCTCTTAGACTATTGACGATATCCGTGAAATGGGTATACATGTCACCTATAGTCTCGCTTGGTTTCATTCGAAAAAGCTCAAAATCATGCAATAAGAGGTTTACTTTTGAGTCTTTGACTCGACTAGTTCCCTCATGCATGATTTCAAGTGTTCGCCAAATTTCAAAAGCCGTTTTGCACATAGAAATCTGATTGAACTCATTTTTGTCTAAAGCACAAAATAAGGCATTCATAGCCTTTGCATTTAAAGAAAAAGATTTTCTCTCTAAATCCGACCATTCGTTCATTAGTTTAGAGGGAAGTTGAAAATGATTTTCAACAACATTCCATAAATCCAAATCCATTGAAAGCAAGAAAACTCTCATTCAAGTTTTCCAATAGGTGTAGTCTGACCTGTTAAACAACGGAGGACGAACAACCGAAAAGCGCTCTTGAAAGCCATGAAGAGCCATTTCTCACGGGTGTAAATTAGAATGAGAAATAACGAGGCTCTGATACTAATTATTAGGGATCGAGTGGCACTAAGAGGGGGGGTGAATTAGTGTAGCGGTTAAGAATGATAAATTCGGTGATTTAAAATAACTTTCAAAAACTTCGTATGTTAAAAATTATACTTCGATTAAATCCGCAACGAAAGATGCTTTAGAAGTAAATTGATTCGTAAGGAGATGAGAAGGTAGAGCATCAAAATGAAGATGGTTGGCAGTAAAGTAAATTGCAAGAATATAAACGTAAATCGATTTATAGTGGTTCGGTCATATGACCTACATCCACTCCCGATTCCTCTTCACTTGAGGCCATCGACTTTTCCACTAGCTATCCTCCTTCCAACGGGTGAGGATCAACTCCCTTACAGCTCTCTCCTTTTGACGGTCTTAGGAGGTAATCCTTACAAGGCCTCTTATCCCTCGTTTGGACTAGAATACACTCAAAGCCTAGAGGAAAGATTTTGACACTATTTCAAGAGAGTTTTTCCTTTTTCTTTCTCAGTTTTAGACCCCCTTTCAACCATGAATGAGAGGGGTATTTATAGACCTCAAGAGGATTCAAATTTGGAGCCCAAATTTGAATCACTTTCATTTTTTCTGGTGTTGGCAGTGCCATCGCCTGTCAGTGTTAGACATTGACAATGTACTAGGTAATGCCATCACCCAACCAGCGGTGCCACTGCCTGGGCTCTCGGGACCTAGGCGGTGCCACTGCCCCAGCCTGGGCGGTGCCACCGCCCAGGCATTTCCAGCTCACTGGTTAGGCCTTAAACTTGGCCCAAAGCAGTCTGTTATTGGGCCTAATTGGCCCCTACTTGGTTTATAGGATTAACACCTAATCTTAAACAAAATTACATGCTAACTATGAATTTTAAAGACATTTCCTAAGTTATTACAAAGTCCACAAGTCAAGACTTCTTCTGGTGAGCTTCTGGCGAACTTCCGACGGTCTTTCGACGAACCCTCGGAAACCATTCTGTAGACTCCCGGCAAGCTCCTAGACTTCACGATGATCTTGGCGAGTTTCAACGAGCTTCTTTGGCAGGCTCCGATCTTTCTTGGCAAGCTCCGTAAATTTCTGACGAACCTTCCGACGAACTTCCGAAAACCCTTCGATAAGCTCCCTACTCGTTCTCGGCCAGTTCCGGCAGCACTCCCAATGAATCTTCGGACTTCCGTCGAACTCCCAACAATCCATCACACTTGTCTTCTGGCAATTTGTTTCACTTTACGTCTTCATCGTTATTGTAGTTAATCCTGCACACACACAAACAAAAACTTTACTTCGATCTAGACAATTGTTACAATGCAAATTGACATTCAGTTGCCCGGCACATCATAGGTCGACGCTTAGTCCGATTCTTCGGTGCATCGTCCTCTCTTGTGGCTTGTTGCCCAATTAATGGTTGACCTCTGCAACCCCGATATCCTTGACACAACTCTGCTCTTCTTGGCCCGATACCTGACGTCCGAAGCCTTCTGCCAATTGTCGATCGAACCTTCGGCTCGACATCTAATATCTTGACGTGATCACTCGTCGCAACGTCAATTCCTCCAGCGTTAACTGTCTAATTCTGATCGATAGTAGACCTACGTAACTTAAAACGAAGTTAGACAATAAAACACAATCAATCAGTTTCATTATTAAAATCCGAGATTCAACAAAAAAGTATCAAAATTCTTCGATCAGATTGAGGAGATGAGTACTTGAGTACAGAGTGTTGAATCTTGGATTTTGATGATGAAACTAATTGATTATGATTTATTATTTAACTGCGTTTTGAGTTACGCAGGTCTACTATCGATCAGGATTAGACAGTTGACGCTGGAGGAATTGACGTTGTACCGAAGGTGATCACGTCAGGATATTGGATGTCGAGCCGAAGGTTCGGTCGACAATCGGCAGAAGGCATCGTACATCGGGCATCGGGCCAAGATACATGTTGCGCCAAGGATATCGGGGTTGCGGAGGTCATCCGCCGATTAGGCAATGGACCGTAAAAGAGGACGATGTATCGAAGGATCGGATGAAGCGCCGACCAATGACGTGGCGAGCAACTGAATGTCAATTCGTGTTGTAATAACTGTCTAAATCAAAGTAGAGTGTTTGTTTATTTGTGTGTAGGATTAACTACGATAAAGATAAAGACGTAAAGTGAAACAAAGTGCCGGAAGACAAGTGGGATGGATCATTGGGAGTTCAAGAGTTCGATGGAAGTCCGAAGATTCATTGGGAGTAGTTGCCGGAACCGACCGAGAACGAGTAGGGAGCTTGCCAAAGGATTTTTGGAAGTTCGCCGAAAGGTTCGTCGGAAGTTCGCGGAGCTTGCCAAGAAAGATCGGAGCTTGCCAAAGAAGCTCGATGGAACTCACCAAGATCATCATGAAGTCCGGGAGCTTGCCGAGAGTCTGCAGAATGGTTTCCGAGGGTTCATCGAAAGATCGCCGGAAGTTCGCCAAAAGCTCACCGAAAGAAGTCTTGCTTATGGACTTTGAAATAGCTTAAAAAATATATTTAAAATTTGTAGTTAGTACATAATTTGGTTTAGGATTAGATGTTAATTCTATAAACCAAATTTGAGCCAATTCAGACTTCGTTTGGACCGGTTTCGGCCGAGTTTTCGGCCGAAACCATTGTGCTGAAAAAAATGACCTGGGCGGTAGCACCGCCCCAGGCTGGGCGGTGGCACCGCCCAGAGGCCAAGACCTGGGCGGTGGAACCACCCCAGGCAGGCGATAGCACCGCCGAGCACCTGCTGTGTCAGTCTGCCAGACTGACAGGCGGTAGAACCGCCTCTGATAGGCGGTAGCACCGCCCGACACCGGGAAACTAAAAAAAATTCAAATTTGGAGCCCAAATTTGAATCACTTTGAGGCCTATAAATACTCCTCACATTCTTGGATGAAGGGTGTCTAGAACTGAAAAAAATAAGGGGGAAACTTTCTTAAAAGTGTGTCAAATCTTCCCTCTAAGTCTTAAGAGTGTTCTAGTCCAAGAGAGGGGTAAGAGTGCTTGTAAGGGTTATCTCCTAAGCCCGTCAAAAGGAGAGGTACTATGAGGGAGTTCATCCTCACCCGTTAGAAGGAGGATAGCTAGTGAAAAGCCGGTGGCCTCAAGCAAGAGGAATCGGGAGTGGACGTAGGTCGGATGACCGAACCACTATAAAAATCTGGTTTGCATTTACGTTCTTGCTATTTACTTTGCTGCAAACCCTCTTCATTTGCTGCCTTATTTACTCAACTTCCTCTTCATCTTCTTACATATGTTTTAAAGTTAAAACATAATCTTTCCGGGTTCAAACAAAACATTGCATTCATTCATACGAAGTTTCCGAACCTATTTTAGTCGCTGAAAATTTCTCGTTCCTTACCGCTGCACTAATTCACTCCCCCCCCCCCTCTTAGTGCCACTCGATCCCTAACACAGAGTTCACCCAATTCCTTAAGAACTATGAGATTTTGTCCCAATGGACACCTCCTTATATACCCCAACTAAATGGTGTATCTGAAAGGAAAAATCATACACTGTTAGATATAGTGCAGTCCATGATGACCTTCGCCGACCTACCCTTCTCATTCTGGGGATATGCTCTAAAGACCGTAGCTTACCTTCTGAACATAATTCCAACTAAGTCGGTGGTATCTACTCCATATAAGATATAGAAAAGGAAGAAGTTCAATCTTAAGATTGTTAAGATTTGGGATTGCCTTACCTACGTTAAGAGACATAACCCCGACAAGTTGGAATCCAGAACAGAACAGTGCAAGTTCGTATGATTCCCTAAGAAAACTTATGGGTATTATTTCTATCATCCCGTGGACCAAAAGGTCTTTGTAGCCAAGAGAGCAGTATTTTCTTAAGAAGGAACACATTCTTGGTGGAGATAGTGGGAGCGTGATAGAGTTGAGAGAGGTTTGAGAACTTAGCTCAAGCACCATTCCATAGCCAAAATATGTTTCAGGTACCTAGCATACAAGTTCCGACTTTATGTAGGTTTGATAGAGTATCTCATTCTATTGAGAGATATGTGGGACATATCAAAGGAGAGGATGTTAAGGATATTGATCCTCATACCTACGAGGAGGTTATTATGAGTATAAACTCTGGGAAGTGGCAATTTAGAGATGGATTCCATGTACTCCAATAAGATTTGAAACCTAATTAATGCACCCGAGGGTATCATACCCATTGGCTACAAGTGAATCTTCAAGAAGAAGATCGAAGTAGATAGAAAGGTAAAGACCTATAAAACAAAGCTAATGGATAAGGGGTATCGTCAAAGATAATGTGTTGATTATGACGAAACCTTCTCACTCGTAGTCATACTAAAATCCATCCAAATTCTATTGGCTATTATAGCACACTATAATTATGAGATATGGTAAATGGATGTGAAAATCATGTTCTTCAATGGCAACCTCGAAGAGGGGGTATATATGATACAGCCTAAGGGATTCATATCTAAGGATAGTTCAGATAAGGTATGTAGGTTGTTTAGATTCATCTATAGACTGAAGTAAGTTTCCCGAAGTTGGAACATAAGATTTAATGAGGCGATCAGATCTTATAACTTTGTTAAGAACGAAGATAAGCCTTGTGTGTACAGAAAGGTGAGTGAGAGTGTTATCACCTTTTTGGTATTATATATGGATGATATTATGATCATTGGGAATGATGTAGAAATGCTCTCTATGTTAAAGGTTTGGCTATCTAGACACTTCTCCATGAAGGACTTAGGGAAAACATCTTATATATTAGGGATTCAGATCTATAGAGATAGATCCAAGAGGATGCTTAGCTTGTCTCAGTCCAGATATATAGACACCATTATCATAAGGTTTGGTATGAAAAATTCCAAGAGAGGTCTCATACCGATGAGATATGGGATATCACTTTCTAGGAGTATATCCCCAAAGACTCTTGAAAAAGGATAAACATAGATAGGATATCCTATATCTTAGCAATAGGGTCTATCATATATGCTATATTATGTATCAGCCCTGATATAGCGCATACTTTGAGTGTCACGAGTAGGTATCAAGCGAATCTAGGCTTGAAGTACTAGAAAGCAGTAAAGTGTATCCTTAAGTACTTAAGAAGGACTAAGGATCTTTTATTATTCTATGAAGGAAGTAGCCTCAGGGTTAAGGGCTACATGGACTCAAGCTTCTAGTTCGATATCGATGATAGCAAGTCTAATTAGGGTATGTGTTAATCCTGAATGGAGGAGCAGTATGCTGTAAGAGTTCGAAGCAAGACACTACTATTGACTCGATCATAGAGGTGAAGTATATTGTTGTTGTAGAGACAATAAAAGAGGAAGTTTGGATAAAAAAATTTATCACAGATCTCGGAGTCGTACCGAGCAACGAGGAGCTGATTCTCTTATATTGTGACAACAATAGGATGATTACTCAAGCAAAGGAACCCAAGTCTCATCAGAAGTTGAAGCACGTTCTTAGGGAGTACCACCTGATCAAAGTGCTCGAAAAGATATAATAGTAGAAAGAGTTCTAACAGAAGATAACATCACAAATCCACTAACGAAGTCATTGTCTCAAATTATCTTTGAGCATCATAGGAGTCTAATAGGGATCAAACACGTAGGTGATTGGCTTTAGGTCAAGTGGGAGATTGCTAATCATAGGTGTCCTGTAAGCCAACCACGTGAGTGATGACATGTGTGATACAACATGCACTCTTTTTTCTTATTATTATTATTTGATATTTTATCACTTTATCTTACGTGTTGCATATATTGTTATGTTCATGAATCTATATAATGGGAATCAAATCGTGATGAGATCACGATAATGAGACAAATTTACTTTAAAACATAAACCATAAATAATCCTAGTTATAGGTTACTCGAGAGAGACATTGAGATAACTAGACAGACCAATGTGCTGTATACCTATCTATATAGTGGAGGCGGTTGGTCTTATAGCTACTCGTGTAGGGATACTAAGGATATAGTGCAAGTGCTCATTAGAGAATGAGTTCACTAATTGATCCGCTCAAGGAATGTTGGATAGTTGATGATACCTAATTGTCAGACAACGATTCTGTAGTCCTAGTAGTGTATTTGGTTCTTAGACTTGAGATACCAAGGATGTCATGTATGAGTACTCCACTCTTTGATACCAGACTTACAGGGTTTAGAAGTTCTAGATCTAGTACAACTAGTTATCGGGAGTGGTACTCAACCTTACGTAGGCTATTGAGTCTCGATAGAGGATCATCCACTCTCGGTATCATAAGAGAAATATATCATGTATTCTTGCTCAAACAAATCATTAGCCGAGGTCATTCGAATTAAGAGAGAAAGAGTTCTCTAGGAGAATCCGATTAGAGTAAGACTAGAGGAGAGATCATATGGGCCTGATAGTAATATACCCAATATACGCTCTCTGGGATATTAGATAGATGAGGGACTATAGGTATACAGTAACTAAGGATAAATAGGTCTAAAGGATTAGATTTTCCTGTATCATCTAGAAACTATAGCATAGTAGCCTAGTACATCCATAGTTAATGGGTCGAGTAAATTATTATGGAGATAATAATTCACTGAACCAAAAGGAGTTCTAACATGTATGACTCATGGTCGGCTCGATATTGGCCCTAGAGGGTCACACATATATGATAGGAGTTATAACGAGTAGAAGTTCGGATATAAGATATCCGTCGGAGCCCCTATCTTATTAGATATCCATTAAGCCCCTAGATTATTGAATCTTATAGATGAGATCCAATAAGAGCTAATATGAGATTATTGGGTAGAGACCCACTAATCTAAGAGGCTTGGGTAATTGAATGGAGATTCAATACCCAATAGGGTGTGATCTATTAGACTTAAGTTGACAAGGGGTCTCTATAAATAGGAGGGAACCAAAGGCACATAGGCTAGGGCTTTTGGCTATCACCTCCTATTCTCCTCTCCTTCTCTCCCCCTTAGCCATCAGCTCCTGTTTGGGGCATGTGGACAGCAAGAAGATCCAACCTTTTCTTGATTGCGCGGTGCACTTAGTGAGGATATTGAGCAACGATTTAAGCATTGTCGTAGCCCCTACCATGTGGATCGCTGCTAGAGAGGATGGTGCTTGAACTCCTTCATCTAATCTCATAGATCTATAGGAATTCAAGAATATACGATCTCCCTAAGTAATTATCTTATGCATAATTTTTTGATTTCATAGATTTTTGCATATCAACTTTTGCACGATAATAAGAAACTTTTTTTTCATAAAAAATCTATGTTTTTTGTTTCTATTCTTCTACTGCACATATGATGTCACCTCTGATTTTCTAACACCTTTCTCGGGAGTAGTCATCACTATATCAAGGACGTATATGATTTTCTCCATAGTGAGAATAATTCTCAACTTGTGGAGCCAATCCATATAGTTTGGATCAATGAGGTGGTTGACATCAACTATGTCACGTAAGGGATTTAAAAATAATATTTTTAAAAAATAAAGATATAGCATAAATAAATAACATACAATTTTTATAAAAAAATAAATAATTAAAATATGGACTTCTTTCTTAATCTACTCCCACTAGTTTCTTATAAAAAAATTAACTCCCTTAGGTAAGTGAATTAGAGATCTCGGCATATCTCTAGTAGAGATTAGAATTCAGTCGGCATCTTAAGATAACCTTGAGAGACTCAACTAATCACAACCTTGAGAGACTCAACTAATCACACTAAGCCCAAAAAGGTAGACAACTATTACCGATCATAACTCCTTATGATTTCTATCCTGTTCAACCTCCGAACCATCATAACTTCAAGGGACTCGACCAATCATGATGTTTAGTTAAGTCATCACCATCATTACAAGATGAGTTTAATTCGATAATATGCTCTCAAGAGACTCGAATAAGCATATCACGTCCTCAAGTCATTAGTGGCATCTCTTTATCATAGGTAAGATCTCGAATTACAATATAGGGGAGCTTTGAGGGACTCAGACCAACTTAACCTGCATTAGGAATTGATTTCTCCTTATAATGATGGAAGGTCATATGAATCAATCTAATTGCCTCACGCTTATCGTGAAAGGGGATTTTGACTCAATCTTCTAATATGTTGTGTCACACACATACATATTTAATATATATCTATATCGCATGCAAATATATATATCTAGTAAGTGTATAATCAATCACGCATTACATGAGCAATCACACGAAATGATAATGTACCATAGCCTAATGTGATCAAGCCCAAGCTAGTGAGCCCAATTACTCACATCACGATCTATGTGTGCATCGATGCATCTCTATGCCTTGTGATCATCATCCTCATAAGTTTCGTCAACATCTCAACACATCTCCGTGCGTCGCAATCGTCCATCTCGACCTCATGGATCCCAATATCATATGTATATATGTATATATATATGTATATATATATATATATATATGTATATATATATATACGCATATGATATGTATATATATATACATATATATGTTTTATATGAATTTTTTTCTTAATGATTTTATTTTTGAAGAAATTTATATTAAGCAATCACTCAGATTTGAAAATGATTTTTTTTCAAAACATATTTATAAATTATCTAAGGCTCTTTATGGGTTGAAGCAAGCCTCTAAGACTTGGTATGAGTGGCCTTAGCTCTTTTTTTATTTAAAATATTTTTTAAAAAATATAAGATTGACTCCATATTATTTATTAAATATTTTAATAATAATTTTTTATTATTTAAAATTATGTTAATGATATCATTTTTAGTTTAACTAATGAATCTTTATGTAAATCATTTGCTAGAAAAATGAGCCAAGAATTTGAAATGAGTTTAATAAGTGAATTAATATTTTCTTAGAAGTACAAGTTCAGCAATTAAATGATGAATTTTTCATTAGTCAAACTAAGTATACTCATGATTTATTAAAATAATTTTACATGGATAATGATAAGGCTATCAATATATCAATGAGTAACTCTACTAAATTAGATATGGATAATGAAGAATAATGTTTTGATTAAAAAAATATATAGAGACGTGATAGGTAGTTTACTATGCCTCACTACAACTAAACCTAATATAATATTTAGTATTAGATTTTATATAAGATTTTAGTCTAATCCTAAATAATCTCACTTTAAAGTAGTAAAAAATATTTTTAGGTACTTAAAAGGAATATCATCTTTGGGATTATGGTATCTTAAATATAATAACTTTGATTTGATTGTTTATGCTAATGTTGACTTTATAGGATATAGAATATATAGAAAAAATACCTTTGAAACTTACAAATTCATAGGTCATATATTTGTTTATTGGTCATCTAAGAAGTAAAACTCTATCACACTATTTATAGCTGAAGCTTAAAATGTTGCAGCATATGCATGTTATGCACAAGTAATTTAGATGAAAAATATTTTAGAAAATTATGGACTTTACCTAAAAAACATCCTTATAAAATGTAATAATATTAATACAATTTGTTTGAAAACAAATTCTATTCAACACTCTTCGAAGCACATTAATATTAGATATTATTTTATTAGGCATCATGTTAGCAATCATGATATATCTTTAAATTTCATATATATAAAACATCAGTTAGCAATTCTTACTCAACCACTATGTGGGTAACAATTTGATTTTATTAAAAGAGAATTAAATATGTTGAATCTTTCAAATACATGATTAAAAACACTTTACTATTTGTTTTCGTATGATTCTTTCTTTTTGTTAATAACTAAATGAGAGATTTATTCAAATGAATCATGATATTTTACTTGACTTTTCAGTGTTCATGTATTAAGATTTATTTTATGACTCTTTTGTATACATGACTTATATACCTCATTCTTTTTCTTAATAATAAAAAAGAGAGATGAAGTAACTTTAAAAAGAGAGAAGTAGTAATTCATGTCTAGCTTATATGTTAAACAATGAGACATGATGCTTTTATAACTTTTTATTAGTAGTGACTCAAGCTTAACTTCTGTTAATTATTTTTAAAAATTTGAAACTTGATTGAATATTTGTACTAGTAATGATAATATCAACAATATTGAATTTATCTCAAATTAAATTCAAGATTACTATTGAAAAAGTATTAATTTAAATTTAAATTCATCATATTTTTAAAATGATATATAGATAGGAGAAGTCTTGTTAAGACCCTATCATCAATTGACCTCTCAGTAATTTTTTTTTTATGACACAATAACTTGAACTGATCAATAGACTTAACTTGAACTTATTAAAACCCCATCATCAATATATTTATATAGTCCATTACTTAAATTTATCTTTAATGACACAATATTGAGATCCTTCATGTACCATAATATCAAAATTAATTTTTATTTTTACACAATTGGAACATTAATACAAAGGAAGATAAGTAGTACCATGATACCATGATCACACTCTGTTCTTATTGCCGATGACAAAGGAAGAGAAGTAGTAGCTCATGTTTTTTTGTTAATAGGAAGAATCATGGTGTCTTATGATTTTTATTATTATATAACTTATGTTTGATTTATGCAAATGGTTAGCTTACCATTATATTTTGACTGACATTACATATTAGTAATGGTTGAAATTTGAAACTTGAAATAATTATAATTATAACTTGAAATTTGAAACTTGATTGAATATTGATTTTTAGGCTTGAATGATTGAATCATAATATCGACAATATCAAATTTCTTTCAACTTGAATTTTGTATATGCATTTAAAAGGATATCTGATCATTTGAGTTAAGTTTATCATAACTTTTAAAATGACAAATAGATATCATCAAAAAGGGAGAGATTATTAAATCTCATATTTTGATGATGAAACTAATTAATGAGTTTATTAGACTAATATACTTTTAAGATAAGTAATATAGAAAATACTTTAATTATAGACTTAGGTTACTAAAGAGCCAACTGTTGAACAAAAGAGTCGAACATTATGCCAAAAAATTATCATGTTAAAAATTGGATATCGAGTTGGAAGATTAGTCAAGCTATCAAAAATTAAACTTTGTGCTAAAGGTTCAGGGATCGGATATTGCACCGGAAGATTAAATGTCGTGGGAAAGTTGATATTCTGATGGAATTAACGATATGCCAAAGGAAATCATAATATACCGGAGGTTCAGATAAATTGTCAAAAGATCAAACAACATGCCAGAATAGCATATAACATACCAAATTTTATAAATGTGTCATATGTATAAATGATTTATCAAAGTCTTGATCGAGACCATTATAAGTCAATCTAAGATGGTATTAGGTCGAACCATGCCAACTTATCAAGAAAGCCATCGGGCTTGAACCAACACTAAATTATATCTATTAGAAGGCCAAACTAATGGCCTAAACTAGGCCTAGGTAGTGGTACTGCCAGGCCCCAATGGTACTGCCTTAGTCGACAAGCACTATTTGTACTTTGTCTATATTTTTTATTATAGAACCACCTATGCCAATAATAGTACTACTAGAGTCTATATTTACAACCTGATTACAGTGGTAGTACCATCCAATGCTAACGATAGTACCGCCCGTATCTTGAAATTTTAGAGATTTAAATTTTTGGTTTTATTATTGAAACTTTTTGGAGTCTATAAATACTTCACTTATGCTTAATTGATGGAGTATCTATTCTTGAGCAAAAAGGATTGTAAACTCTCATTTTGAGTATAGTTTGAATCTCCTCCTTTTTTGAGTTTAATTATAATTCTAAGTTGTAAGATGTGAGAGATCTTGAGTAAAAGAGAGTGTGAAGGTTATTTTCTCAACATAAAAAAGGTGTAAGTTTTAAAAAGGATAATTAATCTTCACCTATTGAAGAAAAAAAATTGATAATGAAAGTCAGTGGTCTTGAAAGAAGAAAAATCGAGAGTGGATATAGATCGAAAAAATCAAACCACTATAAATTGATTTATTTCTCTTTACTTATCCCTTACTTATGATTTAGTTTTATTCTTTTTACCTACAACTTTAACTTGATCAATCAAGTTTTTAAAATATGTTAATTTATCAATCAAATTTAAAATCGATTAAAAATCCTATTGAACTAATTCACCGCTTTGTTAGTGCTGTTAAGATCCTAACACTTGTGTTAATATTAATCTTTTTTTTTTTTTTTTTTTTTTGTCAAAGATGATACATCTATCACTTTCAAAATATAGAGAATACCCATACTCCAAGCTGTCCAACACTCAGACAAGTTCTTATCTAGATTAGGCACAAATAGCACATCATCACTTTTCAAGTCCTCTTTTTGTTTGGACTCCAATTGTAATTGTTTCCTTTCACTTTTATAAGTGCATTGTTGTCCATTCCAACTTTAAATTGAAATGAGATGTTTATATAAAGAAAAATACTACTTTCTTTGTCAACATACTATTATTACAAGTACTATCAACATACTATTATTTATCTTTTTGTTCTTGAATAAAATAAAATAAGTTTACCTCACATTCTTTAAAAATTTGCTTAATGATTTGTGTTGAAATAATAATATTTTTGCTTGTGATCAAACTTCTTACACTTGTAAATTTGTGTACTTTCTCTATAATAATAATCCTTCTATTGGTTCTATTGTATATTTTGCATCTTCTTTATGGTCCTTGTTAAAATTTTTGTCATAATTTATTCTTCCTCTTTCTCTCGATGAACTACTATCTCTTCCTCTTCCTCTTTCTCTTTCCATTGCTCCTCCTCACTTTTACTTTGTGATTAGTTATTTGATTTCTCCTCATCATTCTAGAAGACAACATTGAATCATAATTAAAATGTATGATCACAGTTTCTCTAAACGTTGAATCAACCTTTAACTTCCAAGGGACTAATAAGTTCTTCGGCACCATAATGTAAAAAATATATTTTGTTTATCCGATCACAATCACAATAGAATCAAACTTTTATGAGATACTGATAAAGATCTCTACAATTCACTTATCACTGATCTCTTCTCTATAAATCTTTATTTGGTTAGCCAACTCCATAAGCTTTGTATAGCAATCATTCAATATCTTATTCTCTTTCATTTTGATGTTCTCTTATCTTCTAAAAGTTTGAAGTTTGACAACCCTAACTTTTATCTCTTTGAAATTCGTTTTATAAAGGATCTCATGTTTCGTTTACTGTTGTAGCCCTCGTTATCCTGAGAAAGACTGCATCCAAAATATCCTGTTAAATCTTTTCAAGAGCCATTGCATCTCTTTGTTATTTCTCTTTTAATCAAATTATCTGATCTCATATCACGGTTCTCATGTTATTAGAATCATCATAACAATTCATAATCTAATCTCATACTTTTAAGTGAAAGAAACATGATTCTCATCTTCACAAATCAGTAATCATAGTTTTCACTATTAAAAATTGAAATACTTATATCGTAGATTGAGATTTGAGTTGTTAATGGCTGATCTTCAAAAGAGGATCTTAGTTTTGGTACTAGATGAGATTTATAAGATTTATATTTTCAAAGGGAAGAGAAAGAGAAGAGCATATAATCTTCATTTTTTTTTCATTCAATTTAAAATTACAACAACCTTCTCCAAATTTTCTTCATAACCTATCAATTGAAAATCCTACTCAATATTTAATTTATTTTCCAAGCTACACGTAACATTTCATAATATTCTAAGGTCGAACATGTAACACCAACATTAATGTGGGGAGGATGTTGTTCCAAGGACCTTGTGAACCTTGTTAACGCCATGATAAGGATGATGATAACTGTCGTCGGCGGTAGAAGCAAAGGAAGAAGGGGAGGGGGCGGGAATCCATCTACGGCAACAGAGGAAGCAAGGGGAGGGGGGCAGGAATCCACCGATGGCAGCGGAGAGGAAGCTTCCACCGATGGAAGCCGAAGAAGCAGGGGGACGGGGTGGGAATCCGCCGACGACAGCGGAGAGGAAGCTTCCGCCGATGGAATTAGAGTCGGTGAGGCGGAGGGGCGGGAATCAATCGACAGCAACAGAGGAAGTACGGGGGAGGGGACGGGAATCCACCGACGGCAGCGGGGAGGAAGTACCAACCGAAGAAGCAAGGGGAGGAGGCAGGGAACCGCCGACGGCAGCAGAGAGGAAGCTTCCGCCGACGGAAGCAGAAGAAGCAGGACGGAGGGGGCAGGAATTCGCCAACGACAGCGGAGAGGAAGCTTCCGCTGATGGAGGCAGAGGAAACAGCAGGGGGGGAGGGGGGGTGGGTGGAGAGTATGGGTTGGGGGAGGAGAAGGGAGGCAGGAATCTGCCGACGGTAGCAGACAGGAAGCACGGGGGGAGGACGGCGGGAATATACCAACGGCAGCAAAGAGGAAGCTTTCGCAGACGGTTTCTAACCTGTAACTAGCTGATTTCGAAACCAAAAAACCCTAAAACAGATGTCACGAGAAAGAAAATAAAGAAATAGAGTACCTTTCGTTAAATATTCTGGATGACGCTGCTCTTGCCAGGATGAGTCACTACGATGCTTCGAGAAAGCACGGGTTAGAAAAGAAATAGAAGCGAAAGTTAGAAATATTTTACGTTCTATTTTGAATTAAAAAAATATTATAATATTTATTTTTTCTTACGATTCTTTAATAATCTCCGACTATAAGATATCTCTAACTATAGTTTTTAAAAACCACATTAAAGATTAAAGTTAATGCAACACATATTAAAACTATAGCAATAATATATTTTTAACCGTGGTAAAAAAAAAAAAAAGAACTACGGCTAAGATATTACGATCCAAAGTCTAATTTGTCGTAGTGTTAATTCTAGGATTCTTGGGCCATTTTAATTAATCTCCATTTATACTATCCTCATTATTTTTCTAGATCTTTGGGATTCTTCCTCAAAATGGAAAAGACAGATTAAAAGTTGCGACTTTAGGTTTCACTAGAGTTACTGCAATCTAGATAAACCATTGTCCTGATATATATATATATATATATATATATATATATATATATATATATATATATATATATATATATATATATATAAAGGCTTCTTTATGCATCAAAGTGCCTTTTTGTTTCTCTTGGCTCCATCAACGAAGGGAAGAAAAACTTGTATTATCAACTAATCCAACTAGCCGGGCAGGAGGACATGGACTTTTAACAAGGTATCATGAATGCCCAACCCTGAAGACTCCCTCTCGCATCACAAGCCTCTGTTATCCTATGTAGGTTTTTCTGGTGCCTTTCTGTATATCAAAGATGATACCTTAAAACTTGAATTATTTTTGGTTTTAAAAAAAAAAAGGCATGGAATGGAGGCAAATTTTATATTTAGACTGTTTGTTAGATTTTTATTTTATAAATAATAAATGATGAAAATAAGATTCAAATTGAAAATTGTATAATATAATAAATGTAAGTGGCGAAGGTAGCAACTTTTTATAAGAAAAGAAAACTCATAGTCCATGTAATGTACCAAACACGTTTCTTTAAACTAGATAAAGAACACTCGTAGACGTGAAAGTAAATGAGAATCCCTGACTCCTTGATAATATAACTGAGTCAGCACACAACAAGAAGAAGGTAAACGTGCTTACATCTCTTTCTGATGCATGCATGTACTTTTTCAACAGACTAGACGGAAGGAATGAGCATCATGCTCATCTTCTTCTCCCTCAAAACCAAAGGCCACAGAAAACCCAAATAGACCTCACATGCAGCAAGTCTAAGTGTGCTGGATGATGGGACTGAATAACAAGACAAGAAGGTGGAGTCCGTTTGTGGGCAAGATAAGAAATAAGGAGAAAAGCCGTTTGACGTTTTGTTATGGAGTCATTGGTCGGTAGAAAGGTCTCTGACACCACATTTTTCATGCAAAAATGTTAGTGCTGACCAGCCCTACATGTGATCCGCAAAGGCAAGTCATGATGATGCTCATGAAGGGGCTTGTGGAAGTTCTTGATGGAGGCCAAAGCTTGTTTTAGTGGTAAACATGATCAAGGTTCCAGTTTACAAATTCATGATATTTATCATAAAAAAGTATATCAATAAAATATTTTTTATTAAAAATTTTATAATGAAAAGTTTGAATCAAATTAATCAGAATTAATATATATTAAGTCAAAATATTAAATCATAGATTAGACTAAAACATATGTGATCTTATTCTTTCGATACTTATTGATATAATATTATTCTTTTAATTCTCCCTTTTAATTTTTTCATATACATTAATATCATCTAACAATAACAATCAAAGTAACTTTAAAGAATATAGCTCTTAATCCCAAATGAGAGTCACAAAGTCTACATTCAATGCACATGAACTGTGAATCATCAAGCAGATTTTGTGGTCTAGAATAAAACAGGCAATCCGACATATATATTTAAATGTTCCTCTAACTAGAATTAATTGGGAGTGCATTAATTCTTCCGAATCAATGGCCTTCAAGCTTATGGGTGGTAGATATGTGGTAGCAAGAACAAACGGTCAGCTACTAAATGACAAACGACAACTCTATAAATAAAAGATGAAAGCAACAATTGTGCAGTGCGGGTGACCACTAAAAGTTAAGGGAGGCGCTTAGAATGAGAGAATGTCCCTGAACATGCATCAGTTGTTCAAAGAATTCAACGTGCAAACAGTAACGCCACAAACTTTTTGGTTAATGGCTGTTATTTTAATGTCTTTTTTCTATCTGTATTTGAGGTGTAAATGTACAAAAATGTAGAACAATAAAAGCAGGAAGGATTACGATTTTGTCTTGGAATTATATGCCCTATATTTAATTATTGTGGATGAATCCAAGCTATTCTCATCTGGCTAATGAAAATTATAGCTGAAGCTCTACTGCAGGAATTTTGCGATTTATTCAAGCATTCATCTAATTACATATATATATTATTACAATTATGTTGAGTATAATATGAAATATAAATCATCACTGAACCCAGCATTGGTGCTTTCTTTGAGTACATGACACAAAATGATGATTTGACAGCTCAAGCATTGAGAAGGCTATCCTCATTATAATTCTGATGAACAGAACACTGCGTTGACACTATGATATCCACAAGAAGAGGCGAGAAGCGTTTCTTTCTAACAATAGAAATATGGGACCCATATGAGGCCAAGTAGACGTAGCATGACCTTTAATCTCATCCTTTAGGAACGTATAAACCAAAACATGCCATTAATATTCCAGATTGCGACTACACTCACCTTGCAAGATGTCGAAACTATGACTGCATCGCCATGCTTCATCAGGTACTACGTGTACCAGCCACAATAAGCCATCAAGAGATGCAGATCTTGGTACCAGGAACACATGACTTTAGGTGGATTTTCTTGATCTGGGAAACTTGGTCGCACAGTCCTGAATCAGTACTCAGGCTTGCAGAAAGAGATGAAGTTTCTTCATGCTATCATAATCATGGCGAGATCTGTCCGATCTGGGATTGACGATGACGCAAAAGAATCGATGCTGGCACGAGTAATGGTGCTGTAACTGCGAAACATTCTCATGGTCAGCCTCAGCTGTGTATGATACGAGGAGTTAAGGCACAACCTCAGTTTGTCGGAGTGTTGTCATTGTTCCTCTGTAAGATCTGAGAATAGGAAAGATTGAGGAGAAAGGAAAGCGGTCACATGGCATATGAAACAAGTAGCATTAAGGTGGGCTGGCTGGATGTCTATTCCATTGCCTTCTTCTAAATCAGAAATCTTACCAATAACCTAAATCCAATGCAACAAGACATATAGCATTATGCTGTTTCTTATTCAAATCTTGACAGGGAGAGATGATAAACCATATATATATATAATTCCTCGTGAAATTGCTGGTGCCACAACTATGCTTTGGCTATTTTGGATCATCATCATCCGCATTGTACACAGTAACTGTGTTTTAGAGGAAGGGAAGAAGTAGAAAGAACACCAAAAACACGTGAAAGTGCAAAAATATAATTGGTGAGAGAGTTCATGAATGGAGGTCTTTAATGATGAGAAATGAATAGCGAATCAATAGTTAAAAAGGAGATGTTACATTACCATTACCATTGATCAAGAAGAGAGAAAAAGGAAGAGCGGTGATCGGGAAAGAGCAGCAACGTGGTTGATTGAAAGCCTATGAGGTTCGTACGCGCGAAGTCTCGCGCCACGACAACCCCCAAACCCATGATGAACACGTGGCCGCCTTTCCCACCTCGTGCTTCTCCCCCTCATCTTTCTCTCTCTTTCTGGTAGCCAACTCATATAAGCTATCCCAGAATAGGCTGGATTAGTACCCCTGACCACATTATAACATAGCGGTCATACTCAGATCTCCTACCTCGCCCTCTTCGTCCCTCTAGCTGTTGAGAGAAAATGGGAAGAGCCCCGTGCTGTGCGAAGGTGGGGCTGAAGAAGGGGAGGTGGTCAGCAGAGGAGGATGAGATCCTAGTGAAGTACATTGCTGCTAACGGAGAAGGATCCTGGAGATCACTGCCCAAGAATGCAGGTACAGGAAGCTCCACTGCCATAAAACTCTCTTAGGTTCAACATGAAGCTGAACCAAATCATTCAAAGCTCTTTCGTCTCGAACATTCGATGTGTGGTCTCTAAACATGCAGTGGTTGTTCTTTCTCTGTCTGTGGGATTTGGAAGGTCTGTTGAGGTGTGGGAAGAGCTGCAGGCTCAGGTGGATAAACTACCTCAGATCTGGCCTAAAGAGAGGCAACTTTACCAAAGAGGAGGAGGAGATCATCGTCAAGCTGCACGCCACTCTTGGAAACAGGTAACCATTTCAATCCTTCCACCTTCGCTACAACCTTGTTCACCAACTTGTCCCTTCGTACGAATATACTGTCGTGTACACGAAGTGAGAAACTTACCAGTCACTAATTTGTTTACTTAATGTAAATCGAACAGCGTGTTGCTCACATGCAGCAGACACTTGTCATCTTTTTTCCTTCTTCGATAAATATTATTGCGTCTGCTTTCTGAAAGCTTGCATTGCATGGGCCCACCATGATACGATCTCTCTTTTAATTTATCGAGCGACCAGGAAAATTTTTCCTTGGACATGGGAGTCGGTGGGACCCGGTGCAACACGTGGTTCCCGCTGGAGCCTTCGAGACTCTTGGAAACAAGATGCACGCTCAAACTGTTGCTTTCAAATGATCCTAATAATACATAATTATCAGACTTCTGTCGTAGTAACTTCATCTTGTTCCAATTCTAGCTTTTGAACTTGCTTCTTTTTTTATCTCAAAAAATATATATTATTATTTTAAGTTTCTATAACAACCAATCCCTTATCAAAAAGCAAAAGGCGTACAGAATCTCAGGTCAATTATCTATCTAATAAAAATTAAATTTATTGATTCTAGTAAAATTTTAAGTTTTCTATAAATTTCTCTCTCTATATGTATGCCTGATATGATATTCAATAAACTGTTATAATATATACATGATATTTCTCATTACATTAAGTAATTCTCAAAGTGGATCATTTCTCTTTTGTAAAGCTGTGTATAATTAATTTTGAGTCGGCCTCGATGATGTGTTTAGATAATCCTTATTGTATAGCCATTTAGAGATTGTCATCATCTTATTATAACAACTCCAGTATGTGTCATCTGTAGTCAAATAAATGTCATTATTAGTATGAATAAGAAATCCAACATTACATCCCTTGATACATGGTCAAAAGAGTCATCTGTCTTTAATTTGAACTAATCCTCAATACGCATTTGTCATTTAACCTAAATTTGAAGATTCGTAAGATTATTTCTGTTGTATTCATTGAATTTTATTCCATCCATTATATATATAATTATCTTATAAAAATAGTAGTAGTAGCAATTTTTTTCTCCTTTAAAAATCATTATATTTTGAGCTTTTTATATAAACTTGGCCGGTGTTTTTTGGTATCAATTATTTCAATCTTACTACATAACTATGATGAATGGCATGTAATCTTTCCTTAGGTGGTCCCTTATAGCAGGCCATCTCCCTGCAAGAACAGACAACGAGATCAAGAACTACTGGAACTCCCATCTCAGCAGAAAACTCCAGAGCTTTCAGCAGAACGGACTCGACGTCGGGGGCCCGGCCGTCGTGGACCTCAGCAAGCTCCCCGGCGGGGTTAGGCGACGTGGTGGCCGAACGAGCCGGTCGACGACGACGACGGAGAAGAACACCAAGAACGGAACAACAAGGAGAGAGAAACAAGGCATGGTGGTTGTCAGTCCCCCAGCTTCACTAGCACAAAGTGAGAAGGGCCACAGCGTGGTCTTGCACGCTGAGCAGAGCCAAGCTAGTAGTGCCTGCACCTTTGATGGGAACACCAATGAAGGGCTGATGGATCCCAATGAAGAGATGGTGAGTGAGCTTTTGTGTGCAAGCGCAATGGACAGCGTACTTGTTGGTCCAAGCGAGGAGACCATGGCCGGGTGGGGATCCCATGATGGAGATACTGGGGTCATCGGGGGCACAACTGTGGAGGAATTGGCGCCATCTCATCTGGACAAGTTCTTGGACTGGGACATGGAGGGAATGCAGGCCAAATTGTGGGACGAGGCAGGAGAGATGTGGCCATGGATGTGGGACAGTGAGAGTAGGGAGTAGGGCTTCCATGGCGTGGATGACAGTGGATCCCAAGAAGAGTCACTGGATAGCTGGCTCACCTGAGGGATTTGGTGACAGTGCGTTATGCTGCTCTTGGTGGTAGAAAGTGCCAATCGAGTGGCTGTGACTGTAAAGACATCAGTTGTAGTCGTTGTAGTATGTCGGTAGTACCATGCATCATTAATCATGTATGTCTTGTAACAAGTAAACAGGATATTTGTGGTTTGTGCTTGTGGTGTCCTTTTTGCTAATCTTGTTGAGGCTACGGAATGATGGTGAGGACGATTTACTGTTCTTTTGTGTGGCAATAATTAGCTTTTCCGTATCATTTGTAATCCTTAAGGTGCAGGTTGATAATCAGATTACTTTTAGATCTTGGAGCAAGTTCTTACTAAGATTGATCTGATATGAGGGGCACTGCTGTCACCTTAAAGTAGCAAAGCTATGGTTTGAGTCACCAAATATACACTTCTTGCATGTAGGATGACATAGCTATCGTGTAGGAAGCATTCAAGAAACAGAAAATAAACTATTGCAAATAAAGAAGAAACATACTTTTTTCTATTTTTGTCAATTCTTTCAGCTTACATACATTGGCCCTGCATGTAATAGTTAATATATTTGTGCTAAATATATTAAAATTAAAATTGACACAAATTGTTCATCAGAGTAATGTTAAAGACAGGTAAAATTTATGAGCAAAAAAAAAAATCATCTGCAAAATCCAAAAACTTGACCTTTGTGCACTCTTGCATTGTGACGAGGATGAGACGGCTCTTTTGATTATATCATAAATTAAGCAAAACCACCGCCCCACCCCACCCCACCCCCACGCCGCCGCCCCACCGCCCCCCAAAACCCTTCATCTATCTGTCTATATATAAAAGATCATAAATTTTTACATTCAAGACGAGTCAAATAGTTAAAAGCACCACGAATCCTGTGTTCATGATGCACAAAAGTCGAGTCCTTTTGCTTTTGTCCCCCATTCATCGCAGTTGTACATGAACAAGAAGCTCGATCATGCAATGTCCCAGGGCCTACGTGCATTGGTCTCATGTGATGCCACACCGTCTCATGTGATGCTTCTACTTGGAAACAAGTACAAGCTCAACAAGTACAATCTCAACAACTACAACACACACGAAACCCCACCCAAAGAACAAGGAAAACATTGAGATCAAACAAAATCTTATTCAAAGCTATTAGAATTTTAAGGACCACATATGTATAATTAAATATATTAAATTATTATTTTGATTAGTTAAAATTAAAATGATCTAATTAAAATAAATTTATTTAATTAAAAAATATAATTATCATGAAAATTAATTATGTGGATACTATAAGTCATATTTTTAACTTAACGATGAAATAAGTCAGGAATATGAAACTTTTGAAACATAATTTCATATTCATCAATTATGAATATAATCATAATTGTAGATTCATCATATATATAAGTTTATGATCCCCGGTTATAGTATCAAATGAAATTTTTTTTATTCATCAAAGAGAAAACTAAAGTTCTTAAGGATATTTTACAATTGGAAGGCCAAATTACCGATTAATTCAGAAAATATTTTGATGGATTCATCCGGTACGCTTATGTATTAATATGTTTCATAATTATTGTATGATTTCATGTATATTATTGTAGATTTAATAATACGATTTTGAATTTATAAAGCATATTTGATCCAGATTTATTATATTAAATTCACCAACATTAGTATTAGAGCCATCCTACAATGATTGTTAAACATATTGAGTTATTTTTTTATATATTTTAATGATATTTTCATCATTATTTTAGAGTGATTTGGTTCTATCAACATTAGGGAAGATAGTTTTATATAATTATGCTATAGCATGCTTCACATTTAGTTCAATTCAATGTGTTTTTCTGATGTTAGATCACTTTAATTTAAGATGCCTTTTCCTTTTCATAGTATGTAAATTTAATTTTTGCATTGCAAGACATAAATCTCTCATATTCCCCTTGGATTTTATCTAATTAATTAAATTCATATAAATTTAATTAATAATAATATTATAATATTATGTTGGTTTAATTATATTGTTGCAATATAAAAATTTAATTATTAATAATATTATTGTAATATTCATGAAATATTATATTGGTTTAAACATAATATTGGTTCTATAAAGTTATTTGTTGTTATAAATTGAATGGTTATATGCAATAAATATTTGAGTCAACAAATTAAGATCAAGTCAATTTGACTAATATGATTCAAATTTAATTAATAATTATTTAATATTAGATTGAGTAATTTAATGTATGAAGTTGCCAAAGTGACCTCTCATGTATAATATTTATCATGAAAATATTAAATGTAGTATGTATTTACATCCATGCGGTAATTACCCAGCCCAAAGGATGATTAATGATTGACAGGATTTTATACACACTTGTAATGGTAAACATTTGACAATTATAAAGTTATACATGTGAATGATAAATCAATCCAAAGATAGGTTTATTATTTAACATGCCTTATTATTAGTATTTGATTATTACAACAAGAGTACCACTAGCAATTAATATTGAAGTCCAAAGACAAGATATTAATGTTGCACTTAGTATCTTGAGATATGTTATATCATTATTTGAATTTACTTATGTTTATGGTAATATATATGAGCATAATTTGTGGTTATCTATTGTTCTCTTATTTAGGTTCTCTTGCTTCAATATCGGTTCTAAATAGAACTAACTTTAAGGATTGAAAAAAAAACATTCTGATCATTTTGGGCTACATGGATTTGGACCTTGCACTAAAGGAAAACCAACCTACTTCTCTTATAGATAATAGTACTCATGATAAAAGGAGACTATATGAGAAGTGGGACAGGTCTAATTACATGTGTCTCATGATCATTAAGCGTGGCATTCCAGAGACCTTTAGGACTATAGTATCTGAAGGGATTACCAAGGTCAAAGATTTTCTTGCCAAAATAGTAAAATATTTTCTTAAAAACAATAAGGCAGAAATAAGCACTCTACTTCAAAGCTTGATTTCCACGAGGTACAATGGTAAAAAAAAATATAAGGAAATACAAATCTAGAAAGAATAAGGCTAATAAAGGTCATACACAAAAGAAACAAAATAAGGCTGATACTTATTTCTTTTGTAAGAAATCTGGGCATTTAAAGAAGGACTGTGTTAAATATCACGTCTGGCGTGCTAAAAAGGGTACGTTCCTTACTTTGGCTTATTCTAAAATCAATTTAACTTCAGTACCTAGAAATATTTTATTATTGACAAATTGTAAACGGCTTATTCGGTGTAATACTTATGTATGTCCGCATCTTTTCGGTTTATTTTAGCTTTGTAAAGCTTGTAATGGGCTAGCCAAAGGCTTAACGGCCCCATTTGAGTAAGTTTGGCAGCCATTGTAGACTTATATATAAAGTTCGCGTCAGGTAGGCACTTGTACTAGATTCAGTCTGTAATAGACCAATTTTATACCTTTGTTGTATAACCGTTCTGAGCTTGTGATATCCATGGTTGGAATTTGCATTGGCTATAAAGTATGGCTATAAAGTGTTTGCTGAAAGGGTTACTTGTGGATCCCGTGTGAAGCGCTTTCTCTATCCTATCTTCTCTTTTGCAGGTCCTAAGGGATTATAGGAGATTTCGGAGAGGTTGACCTTTGCGTACGACAAGCAATGGTGCCACACGACTTATACAAAACCAGCTAAGTTCGTAACAATTGGTATCAAAGCGGGACAAGCACACATAGAAACACTTAGCATACAAATATGGGAGACCTAGCGGGGCTACGTTGAGGGCAGCCAGCATGCACGACCATTTGGGGGAAAACAGATATGGTGGTGTAGGGAATGGAGTCACTCAAAGGAGCGGGCATCCGAGAATGACATTTAGAGGAATGGCCAACCCTTCGCGCAAGAGGTACCACGAGGACAAACAAGCTAAGAAGAATTACATAGCACACAAAGGTTGGGATGGTTGAGTTCGAGCAGTGGCTTAACGTTGGCAACCAAACTTGATGGTGCTCGAGGCAAGCGAGGTGCTTATTTAAGGATGAGACCGTGTAATGTGGAGTGGGTTGTTCAGTGATCGAAAGAGTCATGCAAAGCTCACAAGGTGAGAGGAATTATAAACTCAAGGAATTCAATACTCATGCAAAGGCTTGTATGCGGATGGCAGACTGTCCGTGGCCATCCCAAGGCGGCTGAAAGTCGACGCCATGAAGCATTGAAAATTTTTCTTCGGCATGAGCAAGATATGTCCGTAAGAGGCTGAAGTGAGTAGCAGGTTCAGTATGTTGCTAGACCCAAAGGGGTGCAGTGGGGGCTGTATTGGCGAAGAGTCGCAATCTAACAAGTGCGTTTGCGGAGGCAGAATAGTGTATAGTTTGTTCAGCAAGGCGGAGTAGTCCAAGTGGATGGTGGTCTTCGAAACTTCGAGAGGGAAGGATGCGAAGAGAAAAGTTACTCCAACAGGATAGATATTCAGGAGGGATAAGTCCCGATTATCCAGAGGGAGAATTATGTATAACAGATCACACATATTGAGGATTGCCTCAAGATAAAGCTCAACGGACCGAATAAGCAATGAGGAGTCATCGTATGATCTTGCGAGAGGTAATGCGTTGGTGGACGCATAGTGAGATCAAGTGGGGGAGCGACCCAAGGTAACATAAAGTGAAAGCACACTTAGAACCGATAGGGAGATCAGACTCAACAGAGGGCTGACTCGTGGAATGGTGGGCGCGAGGGCCACCATTAATGCAATGCCAATTGAGAAGCAGAGTAACTTGGGGGTAACCTGGTGATATACCCAAGCCGCATGAAGGGAGTTGGCATAGAAGATAGAATATAGAGCGGGGGCCTGAAGCTTTCTTTAGATAGAGGTCAAGGACATAGACTCTTGCAGAGGTAGGAGTAGGATCATGTTATTCTATGGGTTTCTTATTCTAATGGAGCAGACTTGTCTTGCATGGTGCCAAAGAGAAAGGGAACTTCGAGACACATACACCTTATCTCGGTGAAGCATTTGACGGAGGAATTAAGGCAACACAGCTTGTAGAGACGAAGTTGGTATCAAAAGGCCTTGGCATGGGGTAAGAGGATGTAGAGGCACGTACTCTCGAAGAATATGCCATAGTGCTGCTATACGAGTTACCATGAGAAAAGCGGTGCGCAGTGGAGATTGTGCTAGTAGGGGCAGAGGCTCAGGATCCAGACAATGGTGCATAAATTTTAGTGAAGTCAGGGGACTTCAGAGGAGCTGCTAGGCGACGATCTGTCCTAGAGCTATGTTTCATTTAGGCATGACCTGAGAGTGGGTGGATGAAGGTTGATTGCCAAAGGAGCGAACAAAATTGAAGGTGGAAAAGGCCTTGTGATGTGTTGGCGAAGGCCACATATGGAGAGATCGTAGTTCGAGTTCATACCACAAGGATCAGAATGCAAGGAGATGTCACCAGGAGGCGACATGGTGCAGCGGATTGTGGTGGAATAGTTCGAGGTAATATAACACACACAAGACTTGTCCCATGAGGGACAAGATCATACGGAGGTATGATGGAGAGCGCAACTAGGAGCTCCACTTGGGTGAGCGATATGATGATAAGAAGGGCTATGGATTCAAACATAGAATGCTATGTTACTGCAAGGCGGGTCTTCTGTGTGTGTATCGAATGTTGCATCGAATGAAAACTTTGTGCATTAGCTTATGGGGGCTGTGCATTACCGAGGGAGAAGTTCATATGCAAGTTCCAATGAGTCCCATAGGGGGGGGACTGGATCATGTAGAAGTATGATCAGAATAATTGAAGAGTTGGACTACTTCAAAGCTCACATTTGCTTAAGGGATCCCGGCAAGTCAGAGGATAAGGCCGAGTAAGTGAACGTTGCGATCAATGAAGCTAAGGAGAACGGAAGCGGTGCAAGCTCTGCAATATGATGGCAGAGGCCATACATGGGAGTTGCAATCTGTCTTTCCATCGACCAAGAGGAATTGTTCAGAGAAAACAGAGGTGTTGAAGCAGGTGGTCAAAAAAAGGGCAAGGAAGCAATGACGAGTCCAAAGGGACTCAGCTACCCATAATCAGGTATCGGTTAGAATGAAGGTGGACTCAGAGGAGTACTGCAGTGCAGCAGAGGTGGATCTACCAATCATAAAGAAGGGACGTAGATGTGAGATAGTTGAATAGTTCGAGGCAATGCGATACACACAAGACTTATCCCGTAAGGGACAAGATCATACGGAGGTATAATCGGGAGTGCGATTGGGAGCTCTACTTTGGTGAGTGACATGACGGCAAGAAAGGCTATGGATTTAAGTAGGGAATGCCATGGTACCGTAGAGGCGGGTCTTCCGTGTGTGCATCGAATGTTGCATTGAATGAAAGCCTTGGGCATCAGCTTATAGGGGCTGTGCACTACCAAGAGAGAAGTTTAGATGCAAGTTTTAGTGAGTCTCATAAGGGAGGACTGGATCATGCAGATGTATGATCGGAGCAGCTGAAGAGTTGGACTGCTTCAAAGCTCACATTTGCTTAAGGGAGCTCGGCAAGTCAAAGGACAAGGCCGAGTAAGCGAACATTGCGACCAATGAAGCTAAGGAGAACAGAAGTGGTGCAAGCCCTGCAACATGATGGCGGAGGCCATACATGAGAGTTGCAGTCTGTCTTTCTATCGACCAAGAGGAACTACTCAGAGAACACAAAGGTGTTGAAGCAAGTGGTCGAAAAAAGGGCAAGGAGGTAATGACGAGTCCAGAGGGACTCAACTACCCAAAATCAAGCGTCAGTTAGAATGAATGTGGACTCAGAGGAGTGTCGCAGTGCCGTAGAGGCGGATCTACCGATCGTAAAGAAGGGACACAGATGCAAGACAATGGTAGTAGTGCCATGGGCATTGCAGTACCATGGTACTACAGAGGTGGGACTTCCGTGGAGTCATTGATCCTTTGCTCTCATAGAGGGAGAGCGCTTGGTAATGATATGGACCGTGAAGGAGGATAATACCATGGTAAACTCTATATACCATAACAAGGCTGAAGGGCAGAAGCCAAAGAACTTCATAAAACCGGTGTCAATAGATTTTTCATCGAGATTGCCATAAGTGAAGGACTTCGGGTCGATGCAATAGTGCAGGACCAAGGAACAAAGTAGGCAGTATGTGGTGCTATACCTTTGCTACTCAGAGAAGTAGGTGGCATGAATGATGGAGAAGGCGGTTCAATTCCAAAGATGACCAAATCTATCGGAGACTTGCTTCAAGTTGGAGTGATAACTTCTTGCATTTCAGAAGTTCAATGGTATTGAGAAGGTGAATCACAATAGCTAACTCAACACAAGGATTATAAACACTTTAAGTGCTTCAAAAGTGTGAGCTAAGAGCAAGTGAATTCTAGTAACTATCTCGACGCACAAAGTACAACATCGAGGAGGCAGGCAAAGTCAAGTAACCTTTTCCTTCTCAACTCTCAAGAGAATAGGCAAAACCGAGTATCCCAGCTCTCTTAGTTATCCAGCAGAGAAACACTGCACAAATTTAAAGACCCTACGAAGAGACTAATGGAAGATAACAATTGTTAAGTCCTCACCAATGGTGATCAGTGCTACTGAGAGTAGATTGTCCGCTTTATTTCCCAACTGAATGCCAATCGAAAGTGGAAGTGATGCGAACCTACTTGGATGAGACAACTAAGTAGAAGAAGATTCGATGGAAAAATTTTACGGAGGAAGGACCTGAAAACTTGAAAGGTTATGAGGTGATGCTCGTTAAAGCTCCAACAAGCATCTATCCAGTTCAAGAGACAAGAAGAATTTGAAGATTGGTGCATATTAAAGATAGTCTTTTCCTTCATCAGATGAATCCACAAGAACCAACAAGGATCAGCACAACTCTGCTGACCCCACACCATGTTGGTTATAGGTGCCCTACAAGTCAATCATGTGAGTGGTGGCACTTGTGATATGTTACGACGATCTCTTCGAATATTATTATTGGCATTTTCTTACATTATCTGGATGAATATTGTGATGTCCATAGATCTGTGCAATGGGAATTAGATCATAATAAGATCACAATAATGAGACCGATATACCTTTAAACATAGATCCTAAATCATCCTGATTATAGGTTACTCGATGAGAACATCGAGATAACCAGATAGACCAATGCACTATATTCTCATTTGTATGTTGGAGGTGATTGGTCTCACAGTCGCTTGTGTGGGGACACTAGAGGTACAATGTAGGTGCTCGTTGGAGAATGAGTTCATTGATTGATCCGCTTATAGAATGTTGTATGATTAATGATATCTAATGTCAGATAGTGATTCCGTGTCCCAATAGTGTATCTGGTCCTTAGACTTGAGGCATCAAAGATTTCTTATTTGAGTACTCCATTCTTTGACGTTGGACTTACAGGTTTGGAAAGCTCCAGATCTGGTATAGCCAGTTCTCGGGAATGGTAGCCAACCTTACGAAGGCAATTATGTGTCAATAGAGGATCATCCACTCTCAGTATCATGAGATGAATATTTCGCGTATGCTTGCTCAGGAAAAATCTCTGGCTAGGGTCGTTCAGATTGAGAGAGAGGGAGTTCTTCGGGAGAATCCAATTAGAGCAAGACTCGGACAGGATTCCGTATGGGCCTGACTCTACCATACCCAATATACGATTTTTGGGATATTAGATAGATGATGGACTATAGATACATGGTAACTAAGGATAGGTAGGTCCGATGGATTATATCCTCTTGTATCATCTAGGGACTATGGCGTAGTGGCCTAGTAAGTCCATAGTCGATGAGTCGAGTGAATTATTATGGAGATAATAATTCACTATATTATAAGGTGTTCTGAGTCAGAAGGAGTTCTGATAGGAGTGACTTATGGCCAGCTCGGTATCGGGACTAGAGGGTCACACACATAAAGTGGATGTTACGACGAGTAAAGTTGCGGATATGAGATATATGCGAAGCCCCTAGTTTGGATCCTATGAATGAGATCCAATTAAATAATTGGATAAGATCTAATTGGATGTGATTAAATTAGATCCTGTGGATAAGATCCAATGAGATCCAACTGGATAGAGATCCAGTGTGAACAGAATCTGTTAAGGATAAGCTTCCTCCATCTCTATAAATAGGAGGAACCTCCTGGTTCATAGGTTGAGAGCTCTTGGTAGTCATCCTCTTATTCTCCTTAGTCTCCTCTCCTCCTCCTTAGCTTCGACAACCTTATGGTACACGTGGAGAGAGATCCCGTGATGATCTGAGCGTCGTTACTGCGTCCACTGTGTGGATTACCACTAGAGACGAGTATGCTAGTGCTCTTACATCCTCTACATCGGATCTGAAATTAGTGTGAACAGAATCTGTTAAGGATAAGCTTCCTCCACCTCTATAAATAGGAGGAACCTCCTGGTTCATAGGTTGAGAGCTCTTGGTAGTCATCCTTCTATTCTCCTCAGTCTCCTCTCCTCCTCCTTAGCTTCGACAACCTTATGGTACACGTGGAGAGAGATCCCGTGATGATCTGAGCGTCGTTACTACATCCACTGTGTGGATTACCACTAGAGACGAGTATGCTAGTGCTCTTACATCCTCTACATCGGATCTGAAATTTTTGGGGATATACGATCTCCCCAGATAACGCCTCTAACATGATACATGCGGATTTTTCGGATTTGTGATTTTTGCGCATCAATCGTCGCACGATGGCCAAGTATGTAACTATGGAAAATCTGATCTTGTTTTTGTTTTCCACTACGCATGAGATGCCGAATCTCCCGATTTCCTAGCAGTGGTATCGAAGCCAGGTTCGTTGTGTGATGATTAGCTTATAAACTACATGTGTTGTGTTTAATCACATATAATTGTTTTATGCGTTCTTGTTACGTTTGACGTGATTTTTAGATCCGAAAAGTGCTTCATCTTATTGATGAAAGGTGTTTTAGAGTGATATTTCTGCATCAAATTTGATTTACGCAAATGAAGGAGGTAAAGGTAGCAACTATTGCTGCCCGCGGATCAACCGGACGTGGTGCGCATGGCAGCAGCCCCTACGTGTGCGAGGCGACAACTGCAATGGTTGCGGCCGCCAGTGCGCAGCAGGCTGCGGCCGCTGTGCACTGTGTACAGGCCGTCGGTGGACAAGCAAGGCGGTTGCCCGCTGCTTGTGCGCATAGGGTGGCTGCACAAGGCGACGCTGGCTGGGCCGCGGCTGCCCATTTCTTGCACGAGGCAGTCGCCTGCGCAAGGTGAGGAGGCTGCGCATGACTGCAGCGGTTGCCCGCCGCCTGGCCGTGGCAACAACCGCTTTAGCGCAGAGGCGGCAGCAAGTGCGGGGCAGCGCTTGTCGACTGGTGATGGCAAGATGGCACCGCACGCCTTCCAAGGGATTATCGCATGCCTAGTAAGTGGCAACCGCAAGAAATTGCGGCTGCCGCACACTTGCTAAGCGGTGGCCGCAGCAGGGAGGTGGCAGCTGCAAGAAGTTGCAGCCACCAACTCTGTTTGGGGAGATCTGGGGCAAAAGACAATTTTGACCCTATTAATTTCAAAAATTCCAGTGCATGTCCTAGAAAAATTATGAAAATACCTCTAATATTTTTAAAAATTCCTTACATGTCCCTAATTCCAGAATTTTAGTTTTTTTAAAGATTTAAGTAACTATTGTTTTTTATCTAGCAATCCTACATGATATATACATGTGATGTGGAAAGATGATCATGGACTTTGTGATGTGTGTATGTGATTATTGGGGCCTGTGAGCCTTCATTTTTGTTGATTATCAGGCCTGTGTACCTGTAGTTATATTGTAATTATCCTAGAGGCACGGTAGAAGCCTGGAGGTGGTAGCGGGACCCTTGAGGTCGATTTAAACGATCGCGACACATTGAGATGCGTCGAGGTGCCGACAGATCCGATGATGATGAGATGGATGATCACCATGCATAGAGATGCCCTAATATACACATAGATCATGATGTAAATGATTAGGCCTACTGGCTCAGGCCTAATCATATTAGGTTGAAGTCCATGATCATCTGGTGTGCTTGTGCATGTGAATGCTATACACCTACTAGATAAGTATATATATATATATATATATATATATATATATATATATATATATTTACATGCGATGTAAATATATTAAATATATATATGTGTGACACGTCATATCATGAGACGGAACCTAAAACCCCTCCTATGATAATATTAAGTCGGTAAGCGTAAGGCAATAAGATTGACCCACGTAACCTTCCATCGTTAGGGGCAGGAATCGATTCCCGATGTAGGATGAGTTGGTCGAGTCCCTTGAGACTTACCTATTTCGTGTCTCGCTATCTTGTCTTCGATATAGAGATGTCACCGATGACCTGAGGACATGGTATGCTTGGTCGAGTCCCTTGAGGGCATATTATCGAATCAGACTCATCTTGTAACGATGGTGATGACTTAACTAGATATCATGGTTGGTCGTGTCCCTCGAGGCCATAGTGGTTCAAAGGCCAAATATGATGGGAATCACAAGGAGTTGTGATTGGCAAGACTTGTCTACCTTTTGGTCTTAGTGTGATTGGTCGAGTCCCTCGAGGTTATAATAAGATGTCGATTAGATCTCGATCCCCACTAGAAGTCTATCGGAGACTTCCGTTTCATGTGCATGAGGGTGTCATGTGACTCGCTAGAAAAATTAGTGGGAGCATGTCAAGATAGAAGTTCATATCTTGATTGTTTATTTTTACAAAATCTACGTATTATTTACTTATGCTATATCTCCTGTTTATCAGAAACATGTCATCATCAAACCCTCTACGTGGCATACTTGATGCCAACTGCCTCACTGGTCTAAATTATACGGATTGGCTTTGCAACCTAAGAATAGTTCTTACAGTAATGAAAATCGTATATGTCTTAGATACGGTCATGTCCCAACCTGAGGCAGAAGCTCCTCAAGAAGAGTTTACCCAATATGCGAAGTATATAGATGATTCTGCTCTCGCCCAGTGTTACATGTTAGCCTCTATGACTCTTGAGTTACAGAGACAATATGAAAACATGGATGCCCATTCCATACTCCTGCACCTCTACAAACTATTTAAAGAACATGGATGAACTCAGCGATATGAGCTATCCAAGAGTCTCTTCCGTGCCAGGATAACTGAGGGGACACCGATTCAGAACCATATCTTAAAGATGATATAGTGGATTAAAAATCTCACAGGTCTAGGAATGGTCCTAGATGATAACCTGTGTGTTGATCTTATACTTCAGTCCCTACCAGATTCTTTTTCTCAGTTCATCATGAGTTTCAATATAAACAAACTTGAGGTATCTCTCCCTGAGCTCCTCAATATGTTGAGGGAGGTAGAGAGCATTATCAAGAAAGAGAAATTAGTTTTCTATGTTGGTGAGACCAAAAGGAAAAGGAAGGCTGGGAAGATCCTTGAGAAGGGTAAGGGCAAGAGCAAACGAGATAAGGCAAAGGTTGCCAAAATTGACCCAACAAAGGACAAAGGTCAGTGCTTCCACTATGGTCAAGATGGGCATTGGAAGAGGAACTAAAAAGCGTATCTTATAGAAAAAGTAAAATATAAGCTTGGAAAAACTTCAGGTACTTTCATGATCAGTCTCCATGTGTTAGATTCTTGTGATAATGCATGGGCATTGGATATCGGTAGTGCTTATCATATCTGCAATTTGTTGCAGGTTCTGACAAGGCATAGGAGATTAGCAAAAGGCAAGATAGACCTCAAGATGGGCAATGGAGCAAGAGTTGCTATTGTTGTTGTCGACGAGGTCACTCTACATCTGCCTGATGGAGCTATTATTATATTAGATGCATGTTATTTTGTTTCCTCTATTATTAAAAACATTATTTCCATTTCATGTTTGATATTAAATGGTTATAAAATACTTTTTGAGAACAATTGTTATTCAATCAGTGAGAATGATAAGATCATCACTAGAGGGACATTACATGATGGTTTGTTTATGCTAAATACTACTTCATACATCATGAATGTAAACATAGCCGAGAGGAAACAAGAAAAGGTGAACAATGCATATTTGTGGTATTGTAGGCTAGGTCATATCCATGAGGGAAGAATTCAAAAGTTGGTAAAAAAATGAATACTTAGATCCATTTGACTATGAGTCATATACAACTTGTGAGTCTTGCCTTTGTAGAAAATTGACCAACTCTCTATTTAATAGAACTAGAGAAAGAGCCATTGAGTTACTAGAACTCATACATAGTGATGTATGTGGTCCTATGTCAACTCATGCCATATGTAGTTATTCCTACTTCATTACTTTCATTAATGATTTCTCTAGGTATGGACATGTGTACTTGATGAAGTATAAGTCTGAAGTTTTTAAGAAATTCAGGGAGTATAAGAATGAAGTAGAGAATCAGATTGGAAAGAGTATTAAAACTCTTCGATCAGATCGAGGAGGAGAATACTTAAGTACAGAATTCACCCAGTTCCTCAAGGACCATGGGATTCTATCCCATTAGACATCTCCTTATACACCATAGCTCAATGGTGTATCAGAAAGGAGGAATTACACACTGTTAGATATGGTGCGATCCATGATGAGTTTCGCTGACCTACCCATCTCATTTTGGGGATATGCCCTATAGACCGTAATTTACCTTCTGAACAGAGTTCCATCTAGATCGGTAGTGTCTACACTATATGAGATATAGAGAGAGAAGAAGCCTGATCTTAAGGTTGTTAAGATTTGGGGCTGTCCTACCCATGTTAAAACACATGACCCCGATAAGTTGGAATCCATAACGGAACGGTGCAAGTTCATGGGATACCCCAAGGAAACTTGTGGTTATTATTTCTATCACCCTGAGGACCAAAAGGTCTTTGTTGCCAAGAGAGCAGTGTTTCTTGAGAAGGAACATATTCTTGGCGGAAACAATGGGAGCATGATAGAATTGAGCGAGGTTGGAGAACCTAGCTCAGGCACCATTCTAGAGATCAAGTCTGTTCAGGTATATAACACTCAAGTTCCAATTTTACATAGGACTGGTAGAGTATCACATCCTCCTGCAAGATATGCGGGACATATTAGTGGAGAGGACATTCAGGATATTGATCCTCAGACCTATGAGGAGGCTAATATGAGTATAGACTTCGGGAAGTGGCAAGAAGCCATGAATTCTGAGATAGAATCCATGTACTCCAACAATGTTTGGACCTTGTTAATGCACATGAGGGTATCGTATCTATTGGTTGCAAATGGATCTTTAAGAAGAAGATCAAGGTAGATGGAAAGATGGAGACCTATAAGGCAAGGCTAATGGCTAAGAGGTATCGTCAGAAGCAAGATGTTGACTATGACGAAACCTTTGCACCCATAGCTATACTGAAATCCATTCGAATTCTATTAGCTGTTGCAACACATTATGACTATGAGATCTGACAAATGGATGTGAAAACTGTATTCCTCAATGGCAACCTCGAAGAGGAAGTGTATATGATATAACCTGAGGGGTTCATATCCAAGCACAGTCCAGATAAGGTGTGCAAATTGCTTAAGTCCATTTATGGACTAAAGCAAGCTTCCTGAAGTTGGAACATAAGATTTGATGAAGCAATCAGATCTTATAACTTCGTTAAGAACGAAGATAAGTCTTGTGTGTATAGGAAGGTAAGTAGGAGCGCTATCACCTTCTTGGTGTTATATGTGGATGACATCTTAATCACTGGGAATGATGTAGGAATGCTCTTAACAGTAAAAGCTTGGTTATCTAGACACTTCCCCAAGAAGGACTTAGGGGAAGTATCCTATATTTTGGGAGATTTTGATCTATAGAGATAGATCCAAGAGGATACTTGGCTTGTCCCAGTCTAGGTACATAGAATCCATTGTCAAAAGGTTTGGCATGAAAAATTCCAAGGGAGGTCTCATACCTATGAGATATGGAATATCACTTTCTAGGAGTATGTCTCCAAAGACTCCTGAAGAAAGGGCATATATTGATAGAATACCATATGCCTCAGTGATAGAGTCTATTATATATGCTATGCTATGTACCAAGCCTGATGTAGCGCATGCTCTGAGTGTCACGAGTAGGTATCAAGCAGATCCAATCTTGGAGCACTAGAAAATAGTAAAGTGTATCCTTGAGTACTTGAAAAGGACTAAGGATCTTTTACAGGTATATGGAGGCAGTAGCCTCAGAGTTGAGGGCTACATGGACTCGAGCTTCCAGTCCGATGTCGATGATAGCAAGTCGAATTCAGGGTATGTCTTCACCCTGAATGGAGCAGTAGTAAGTTAGAAGAGTTCCAAGTGAGATACTATTGTTGACTTGACCATAGAGGTGGAATACATTGTTGTGGTAGAAACAACAAAAGAGGGTGTTTGGATGAAGAAGTTCATCACAGATTTGAGAATCATATCGAGTAGTGTGAAAATTGATTCCCATATATGGCGACAATAACAGGGTGATCGATCAAGCGAGGAACTTGGGTCTCGTCAGAAGTGTTCTGAGGAGGTTCTACTTGATCAGAGAGATCGTGGCCCAAGGAGATGTAGCAATGGAAAGAGTTCCATCTAAAGATAACATTACATATCTACTGACAAAGCGACTAACTCAGATTATATTTGAGTAATACAGAGGTCTGATGGGGATCAAACACGTAGGTAATTGGTTTTAGGTCAAGTTGGAGATTGTTAGTTATAGGTGACCTACAAGCCAATCATGTGAGTGGTGGCACATGTGACCTATTACGACGATCTCTTTGCATATTATTATTGATATTTTCTCATATTATCTGGATGAATATTGTGATGTCCATAGATCTGTGTAATAGGAATCAGATCGTGATGAGATCATGATAATAAGACCGATATACCTTTAAACATAGATCCTAAATCATCCTGGTCATAGGTTACTCGATGAGGACATCGAGATAACCAGATAGATTAGTGTGCTGTATACTCGTCTATATAATGGAGGTGACTGGTCTCATAATCGCTTGTGTGGGGACACTAGAGGTACAGTGCAGGTGCTTATTGGAAAATGAGTTCACTGATTGATTCGCTTACAGAATACTGTATGGTTAATGATACCTAATGTCAGACAGCGATTTCGTAATCCCAATAATGTGTCTGGTCCTTAGACTTGAGGCACCAAAGATGCCTTATTTGAGTACTCCATTCTTTGACACCAAACTTATAGTTTTGGAGAGCTCTAGATCTAGTATAGCTGGTTCTCGGGAATGGTAGCCAACCTTACGAAGGTAATTGTGTGTCAATAGAGGATCATCCGCTCTCAGTATCATGAGATGAATATCCCACGTGTGCTCGCTTAGGCAAAATCCCTAGCCAGGATCGTTCAGATTGAGAGAGGAGTTCTCTAGGAGAATCCGATTAAAGCGAGACTCGGACAAGATTTCATATGTGCCTGACTCTACCATGCCCAATATATGGTCTCTGGGATATTAGAAGAATGAGGGACTATAGATACATGGTAATTGAGAACAAACAGGTTCGATGGATTATATCCCCTTATGCTATCCGAGGACTATGGCATAGTGGCCTAATACGTCCACAGTCGATGAGTCGAGTGAATTATTATGGAGATAATAATTCACTATATCAGAAGATGTTCTAAGTCAGAAGGAGTTCTGACAGGAGCGACTCACAGCCAGCTAGGTATTGGGCCTAGAGGGTCACACACATAAGGTGGATGTTGCGACGAGTAGAGGTGCAGATATGAGATATCTGCAAAGCCCCTAGTTTGGATCCTGTGGATAAGATCCAATTAAATGATTGGATAAGATCCAATTGGATGAGATCAAATTGGATCCTATGGATAAGATCCAACGAGATCCAACTAGATAGAGATCCAGTGTGAACAGGATCTGTTAAGGATAAGCTTCCTCCACCACTATAAATAGGAGGAACCTCTTGGTTCATAGGCTGAGAGCTCTTGGTAGTCATCCTCCTATTCTTCTCAGTCTCCTCTCCTCCTCCTTGGCTCCGACAGCCTTGTGGTGCATGTGGAGAGAGATCCTGCGGTAATCTGAGGAGCGTCATTGCTGCATCCGCTATGTGGATTACTACTAGAAAGGAGTATGCTAGTGCTCCTTCATCCTCTATATCAGATCTGAAATTTTTGGGGATATATGATCTCCCCAGGTAATGCCTCTAATATGATACATGCAGATTTTTTGGATTTACGATTTTTACGCACCAATTGTCACACGACGGCCAAGTATGTAACTATGAAAAATCCGATCTTAGTTTTGTTTTCCATTGCACATGAGATGCCGAATCTCTCGATTTTCCAGCACACCATAGTCAGAGTCATTGGCAAGTTGAAGCAGCATGGTGAATTAAAGTTCGTCAACTCAACAATAACAAGCAGAGAACAATGGGGAGCTAAGGGGCGCATCGCAGTAGGAGTAGAAAATTGAAGATCTAGCAAAGGCAAAGAGTTGCAGCATCAACGAAGGCTTCAACGAGGATGTCGAAGGAATAAGTGGGGGGAGAATGTCATAGACAAATTATAAATGGCTTGTTCGGTATAATGCTTATGTATGTCCGTGTCTTTTCGGTTTATTCTAGCTTTGTAAAGCTTATAAAAGGCTAGCCAAAGGCTTAATGGCCCTATTTGAGTGAGTTTGACGGGCATTGTAGGCTTATATATAAAGTTCGCATCAGGTGAACACTTATACTAGATTCAGTCTGTAGTTGACCAATTTTATACCTTTGTTATGTAACCGTTCTTAGCTTGTGATATCAATGGTTGGAATTTGCATTGGCTATAAAGTGTTTGCTGGAAGGGTTGCTTGTGGATCCTGTGTGAAGTACTTTCTCTATCCCATCTTCTCTTTTGCAGGTCCTAAGGGATCGTAGGAGGTTTCGGGGAGGCTGACCTTTGTGGATGACACACAATGGTGCCGCACAGCTTAGGCAAAACCAACTAAGTTCGTGACAATTCGGTGGTTAAACTCTGGTGCAACTACCAATACCAATTTTTCAATGTAGGGTTGCCTGAGCTACCGAGGACCTAGTGATGCTGAAAGATGCATTTATGTGGGGAACGAAAATCGATAGATGTGGAAGCTATAGGCACATTTAGATTGTCAATGTGTACTGGATACTATTTAGATTTAAAAGACACTTTTGTTTCACCATCATTTAGACAAAATTTAATTTCTGTTTCTTATTTGGACAAATCTGGTTATTCTTGTTCATTTGGAAACAATAAGTTTACTTTGTCATTAAATTTAAATGTGATTGGAACTGGTTTACTTATGGCTTATGACAATCTATATTTGCTTGATACTATAGCACCCTATCATGAATCCCTGAATATGGAATTACGAGATACTAAACGTAAAATTGAAAATCCGGGTGTATTATGGCACAAATGTTTGGGTCACATATCTAGAAATAGAGTTAAAAAACTTATGTTAGAAAAGATTCTTAATCTCATTGACTTATCAAGTTTAGATATTTATGTTGAATGTGTTAAAGGTAAACAAACCAAACCTAAGAGATCAAGTGCATATAGAGCTACGAACGTCTTAGAATTAATACATACAGATATTTGTGAGTCATTTCCTACACCTTCATAGAATGATCAAAGATACTTTATATCATTCATAGATAATTACTTTAGATATTGATATTTGTATCTAATATATGAAAAGTCCCAATCTTTAGATGTGTTCAAATCATTTAAAGTTGAAGTTGAAAGTCAACTCAGTAAAAGAAAAAAAAAAGTCAGATCTGATCGTGGAGGGGAATATTATAGCAGAAATGATGGCTCAAGAGAACAATGTCCAAGACCATTTACTCTATACCTAGAGGAGTGTGGAATTGTTCCTCAATATATAATGTCAGGGATACCTAGTATGAATGGTGTAGTTGAAGACGAAACCACATACTTAAAGATATGGTAAGATATATGATTTCTCAATCTACTTTACTAGAGCCACTCTGGGAAGAAGTAATAAAGACTACAGCATATATTCTTAATAGAATACTAACTAAAGCAGTTGTAAAAACACCTTATGAGCTTTGGACTGGGAGAAAACCTAGTCTAAGATACTTCTGTGTATGAGATTGTCCAACTAAGGCAAGGCCTTATAGGCCTAATGAAAGGAAATTGGAACCTCGAACAGTGAATAGTTACTTTATTAGTTATTCTGAGTGATCTAAGGTGTATAAATTTTATGATCTCAAATCAAGAAATATTTTTGAAACGGGTATTGCTACATTCTTTGAGGACATTGAGTTTGGAGGGAGAAATAAGGTTAAAGACTTTACTTTTGAAGAAGAATTAGTTCAATCTGATCCAATTTATATAGTTGCCACTGATGTGGCAAATTTAGTACCTCAAAAGGATATAGTCATTCCAGCTCTCATATAGTATGAGAAAATTGTTCATGAGGAACAAACTCAACACCCTCAAGAACCCGTGCCATAAGAGCCAGCACCTTTGCGACGATCCACGAGAGAAAAGAGGAGTGTCATTTCAAATGATTATATGGTATTTCTCTAAGAACATGAAGAAAGTAGTGGTTTGATAGAAGATGATCCAATCAACTTCCATCAAGCTATGGAGGATTCTAATTCAGATAAGTGAATTAAAGCAATGAATCAGGAATATAAGTCTATGCAAGATAATAAAGTTTGGGAACTTATCCTATTACCAGAAGGTGTGAAATCCATTAGTTATAAATGGATTTTTAAAACCAAAAGGGATTCTAATGTTAATGTAGAGAGGTACAAAGCATGTCTTGTGGCAAAGGGCTATACTCGAAAGGAGGGGATTGACTTTAAAGAGACTTTTTCTCCAGTTTCAACGGACTCTTTTAGGACAATTATATGGCTCTAGTTGCACATTTTGATTTGGAGCTTCATTAGATGGATGTTAAAATAGCGTTTCTCAATGAAAACATTAATGAAACAATTTATATGGTACAACCAGAAAACTTTATGTTAGGAGACCTAAAAAAATAATTTATAAATTGACAAAATCCATCTATAGACTAAAACAGGTATCCCGTCAGTGATATCACAAATTTCATCAAGTAATTCTCTCATATGGTTTTGAGGTAAATGTTGTTGATGATTGTGTATATCACAAGTTCAGTGGGAGTAAATTTATTTTCCTAATATTATTTATGGATGACATTTTGCTTACCACAAATGATATATGTATATTGCACGAAACCAAGAGATTTCTATCAAGAAATTTTGAGATGAAAGATCTTGGTGATGCCTCTTTTGTATTAGGAATTCAGATATACCGGGATAGATCTCGGGGTATTCTAGGATTATCATAAAGGAGCTATATCGATAAGATACTCAAAGGTTTTGGTATGCAAGATTATAAACTAGGAAACACCCTCGTCACAAAGGGAGACAAATTCAGTCTCAATCAGTGTCCTAAAGAAAATCTGGAAACTCAAGAAATGCATAAGATTCCTTATGCATCAGCTATAGGGATTCTAATGTATGCACAGGTTTGTACGCGTCCGGTTATAGCGTACATTGTTGGAGTGTTAGGTAGATACTTAAGCAATCCTAGAATAGATCATTGGAAGGTAGCGAAAAGAGTTATGAGATATTTAAAGAGGACAAAAAATCATATGCTTACATATAGGAGATCAGACCATTTGGAGATCATTGGGTATTCTTACTCTGATTTTGTTGGATGCTAAGATAGTAGGAAATCCACTTCGGGCTACATTTATATCTTGGCTAGTGGGGTGATTTCTTAGCATAGTGCCAAGCAATCTTTTATTACTTCTTCCACTATGGTAGTGAAATTTATGGCATATTTTGAGGCATCCAATCATGGAATTTGGTTGAGAAATTTTGTTATAGGGCTGTAAATAGTACAAGGGATTGAAAGACCACTAAAGATATATTATAACAATAAATCAACTATTTTATAGTCTAACAACAATAGGAGCTCGACTAAGTCAAAGCATATTAACATCAAGTTCTTGGTTGTGAAAGAAAGGGTACAAAGTAAATAAGTTTCCATAGGATATTTAGGAACAAATTTTATGTTCGCAGATTCTCTCATAAAAGGTGTACCACCCAAGGTCTTTTATAAGTATACTGCTGATATGGGTTTATTAGAATTTGAGGAAACCTCAGTTTAATAGGAGTTTGTCATATGTTTGTTAAATGTTCTATGTTAGATTCTATATTTGTATAAATATTTTCTGATTAGAAATAAATCTTCAGTTTGTTATACTTTGTACATTATGATTATCAAAGTTATTAATGATTACATAAAGATAAAGTTGGACCAGCTGAAAATTGACATGTATGGATCATATTCATGTAATTTTCATTCTACATATTTCATGATTGATCTATGTCATTTAGTTATATTAATATTAGTGATCATTGATGGGTTTAGCTATGATTGATATAGTGAAGACCGCTTTGGTCCTATATTAATATGATCAATGGACAAGATTGTATTATATGTTCTGTTTAATAATGGCAACAGTTTTGAGCTCATAAAGTATAACACGTTTATAAGGATATATATGTGACCCATTGGGAGATTGTTAGAATTTTAAGGGTCACACAAATATAATTAAATGTGTTAAGTCATTATTTTAATTAGTCAAAATTAAAGTGACCTAATTAAAGTAAATTTATCTGGCTAAGGAACATAATTGTCATAAAAATTAATTTTATGGATACCATCAATCATATTTCTAACTTAATGATCAGATAAGTCAGGAATATAAAACTCTTTGTTAAATCTCAAATTTTGATAATGAAATTAATTGATCATGTTTTGTGATCTAACTACGTTTTAAGTTATGTAGGTCTACTATCGATTAGGATTAGATAGTTGACGCTGGAGGAATTGACATTGCGCTGAGTGATCACGTCAGGATATTGGATGTCGAGCCGGAGGTTCGATCGACAATCGACCGAAGACTTCGTATGTCGGGCATCGGGCCAAGAAGAGCGGAGTTGCACCAAGAATATTGGGGTTGTGGAGGTCAACCGCCAATTAGGCAACAAAATGCAAGAGAGGACGATGCGCCGAAGAATTGGACGAAGCACAGACCAATGACGTGCCGGGCAACAGAATGTTAATTCGCATTGTAATAAATGTCTAGATCGAAGTAGAGTTTTTATTTGTGTGTGTGCAGGATTAACTACGATAACGATGAAGATGTAAAGCGAAATAAAGTGCCAAAAGACAAGTGCGATGGATCATTGGGAGTTTGAGAGTTCGATGGAAATCTGAAGATTCATTGGGAGTGCTACCGGAACTGGCCAAGAATGAGTAGGGAGCTTGCCGAAGGGTTTTCGAAAGTTCACCGGAAGGTTCATCAGAAGTTCGCGGAGCTTGCCAAGAAAGATAGGAGCTTGCTAAAGAAGCTCGTTGGAACTCGCCAAGATCATCATGAAGTCCAGGAGCTTATCGAGAGTCCATAGAATGGTTTCCGAGGGTTCATCGGAAGATCGCCGGAAGTTCGCTAAAAGCTCACTGGAAGAAGTCTTGACATGTGGACTTTGTAATAGCTTAGGAAATGTCTTTAAAATTCATAGTTAGCACGTAATTTGGTTTAGGATTATGTGTTAATCCTATAAACCAAGTAGGGGCTAATTGGGCTCGATAATGGACTGGTTTGGGCCAAGTTTAAGGCCCAACCAGTGAGCTGGAAATGCCCGGGCGGTGGCACCGCCCAGTGGCCGAGAGCCCAAGCAGTGGCACTACCCAGTACATTGTCAATGTCTGACACTAACAGGCGATGGCACCGCCAGCACCGGGAAAAATGAAAGTGATTCAAATTAGGGCTCCAAATTTGAATCCTCTTGAGGCCTATAAATACCCCTCTCATTCATGGTTGAAAGGGGGACTAGAACTGAGAAAGAAAAAGGGAAAGCTCTCTTGAAATAGTGTCAAAATCTTTCCTCTAAGCCTTAAGTGTGTTCTAGTCTAAGAGAGGGGTGAGAGGTCTTGTAAGGGTTACCTCCTAAGCCCGTCAAAAGGAGAGGTGTTGTAAGGGAGTTCATCCTCACCCGTTGGAAGGAGGATAGCTAGTGGAAAGCCGGTGGCCTCAAGCGAAGAGGAATCGGGAGTGGATGTAGGTCGGATGACCGAACCACTATAAAAACGGTTTGTATTTATGTTCATGCATTTATCTTTCTACAAACCTTTACTTTGCTAAGTTCACTGTCATCATCTTCTTACGTACGCTTTCAATGCAATCGAAATGATTTTAGTCAAAAATATTATTCTTTTCGTATGAAGTTTTTGAAACTTATTTAAAATCGTTGAAAGTTTATCGTTCTTTATCGCTGCACTAATTCACCCCCCCCTCTTAGTGCCACTCGATCCCTAACAATTAGTATCAGAGCCACATTATTTCTCACTCGGATTCACACCCATGAGAAATGACTCTTCATAGCTTTCAAGAGGGCTTTTCGGTTGTTCGTCCACCATTCTTTAATGGATCGAACTACACCTATTGGAAATCTCAAATGAGAGTTTTCTTGCCTTCAATGGATTTGGATTTATGGAATGTTATTGAAAACCATTTTCAACTTCCCTCTAAACCGACGAACGAATGGTCGGATTTGGAGAAAAGGTCTTTTTCTTTGAATGCTAAGGCTATGAATGTCTTATTTTGCGCTTTGGACAAGAACGAGTTCAATCAGATTTCTATGTGCGAAATAGCTTTTGACATTTGGTGAACACTTGAAATCATACACGAGGAAACTAGTAGAGTCAAAGACTCAAAAGTAAATCTCTTATTGCAAGATTTTGAGCTTTTTTGAATGAAACCAAGTGAAACTATTAGCGACATGTATACCCGTTTCATGAATGTCGTCAATAGTTTAAGAGCTTTTAGTAAATCTTTTTTGGATTTTGAACTCATAAGCAAGATCTTAAGATCCCTTCCAAAAAGGTGAGATCCTAAAGTAACCATAATACAAGAAGCTAAAAATCTAAATGACCTTCCGATAGAAGAACTCATTGGCTCACTAATGACATATAAAATGAGCCTCCTAGAACATTTTAAACTCATTGAATACTTGAACCACATTCCAAATAACAGGAAGGATTTAGAACTTCAGGCAAATGAATACCACTTAAGTGATGACTCAAGTGACGAGGACATTGAACACATAATAATGCATTTTAACAAGTTCATTAAACAAAAATCTAAAGCTGAAAATGAACTTGAATGGAGGAAGTGGCCATGAAGAAGAAGCACAAAGAAGAATCAAATGACGAAACGACGAATTAGGCTTTGACGGGCTTCGACTACAAGGTAAGCAACTTAACTCCTTGAATTATTTTAAAATTACATGATGTTTTTCTTAAGTGCTTAATATAGTTGGTAGAAATTTTATGTTATGCTTTTTCTTTCTAGCATTTTTGAAAATTAAAACATATAAAAATTGAAAATGTGTATCTTGATGTTTTATATTGCTTTTCGTTTCTAAACATGATGCTTGATGATTTTATAACATGCATTAGTTTTTGAAGTAATGTTGATTTGACTCTATGTTTTGGATTAACGTGTTTTTGGTCTAATTGTTTTCATGACGAATTAAGATGACATTTTGAGATGATGAAATTTTATATATACTTTCTATATTGATTTTTGATCTTAAACATGATACATATCTATGTATGAATTTCTTGAAAGTATTTTGATGATAGATGTGTGTATCTTGCTTATAATTTAAAAACTTCCATATTGGATTAATAGGTCTTAATCTTTTTTATGATGAAATTTATAAAATGATTTTAGCAAAAAATTGAGCATCGATCATCTTATTATAACTAATTAAAGAAGGAATTAAAATGATTTTGATGATGCATTATGAAAACATGCTTAATGATTGTATCATACTTGATGACTTGAAATATCATATTTTGAAATAATGTGTATGATGAATCCATGAATCTTATTGGATTTGATGATGCTTTCGGTTTTAAAAATGATGCATGATCTTTACATGAAAATTTGAACATGCTTACATGAAATCAATTGTATGAAATGGAAATGCATTTTCTATCCTATTGAGATTAATGAATTTATTTTACCAATCTTGTGAATCTCATAAAAATAAACATGATGAATATTTTGAAAATAAATGAGTCTATCATGCGTTTGGTTTTAATGATTTCTCTTGAAACTTACTTTTCGAATTTATACGATGATGGCTTTCATTGAGCACACCTTATGAAATCATCATTGATAATGATGAAATGAAAATATTAAAAGTTTGTTGTCATGCTTAATGATTTTATGATATCATGAGAATTTAAAGGTGTTATATCTTGATGACAAACTCATGTTCGGTTTTAAAATTTGATACTCATCTTTTGAAATATGAGTACACTTATATGGAACAAACAACTTAAAATGAAACACATTATCATAATAAATTGAATCTCATGTCTTGAAATAATGTGTTATATTTTTGTCTTGATGATTTTTATAATGAAACTTGCCTTTCGTTTTTGAATACTTATTTTGATTTGGCATAAAAAGACAAATGATGAATCCATGTATACTATGTTCATATAAGTCTCTTGAATCTCGAAAATGATTTTGATAATTTGATTAAGTTTCGAGTTGACAAAATGAGTTGTGTTATAAAATTTCCCTTTACGTCTTGAATTTTCATGCTTATCTCTATTTGACATTAAACGAGAAAGCCATGTTTAAATAAAATTAATCATAAAAGGGGAAATGTATGATTCTTGAAATTTTTGATTTTTCATTAAAGACAAGTGATGAATTCATTTAGTATATTTTATGAATATCCTATGAATAAAATTTTAATGATGGATTGTCGAGTTGACAAATTGATTTGAATGAGATCATTTGTTTCAAGCGAATAATGAATCTTCTTTTAATTTCTTGATAAAATTTCTTATGCATGAAACAAATTGTTTTCCTTGCTATTTGCTACCAAATGAATAATGATCGATATCATTGCTATTATATCTTCTATGATTCATGTGTAGAGAAAGAATTTATAAATCATGATGCAATGAGATTTCTTATGCAATAATGAAGTGCTTATATGATTCTTTGCTAAAGAGAATATTTATACTTCATGATCTAGATCTCTCCGATTTACAACTCAAATTCTTTTGATCCTTTTAACAAAATTTTTATCTATATCATGATCTTGATGAAATGTCTTATGCTTGGATGGAAAACAATATGCCATGATGATTGATATATCAATATTTGACACTCAAATTTTTCTTATGATGCATGATGGATTTAGATCTATTATGCATAAATCAAGTTATTCTTTTTACTACCAAATGAATCATGACTTGATCTTTGACATTAATATTTCTTTTATCATGATCCTTGGTTGCATAATGATTTTGCTTTATTAAAAATTTTGTGAATTGAATCATGTCCTTCTTGATTTTTCTTGATATCATGACATGATTTCTTTATATGGCTTGTATAATGATTGAAATTTTTAGCAGTTGAGTCCTCCTTTCTTTTCGACATTGACAAAGGGGGAGCTAGCTTGTTAAATTAATATTCATGACTTGAATTTTGATGATTAAAATATGTATGTCAATATTCACTTTTATCTCATTTGTCATGATTTAAAAATGTGATAAATTGCAACATTGCATTCTCCCTTTCTTTTGACAATGATAAAGGGGAGACAAAATCGCTAGCTTGGCATATCATAAAGAAATCAAAGTACAAACTTGCTATCTTGCTAGCCTATAAAAGAGGAAAAGAACTTGAACATAAAAAATTGCTACCTTACAATTTCAAGAGAAGTAAAGTATAAATTTGCACAAGAAGCAAGTATTGAATTGCTATGCTTAGACATCTTTAAAAATCTTACTATGATTGAGTATTACAAAGTTATACTTAAATGTTGTATGATGTGATTAATAGCTAGTGTGTTGTAAAATTTACATATCTTTTAAACTAGCTATGATGCAACTTCTCCTTTTTGTTGATGACATTGGGGGAGAAGTAGATTGATGACTTAATGCATTGTAATGAATATTTTATATATTTGTATGATGAATTGATAATTCTCATATCATGTGATGAATGTTGCTTGGATTTGGGATAATCCAATGTTTCTATCAATGGCATATTGATAGGGGGAGTTTGGTTAAACTCCGGGGAGTTATGGTTAACTCCGTTAGTCATCAATTAGTTGTCATCATAAAAAAGGGGGAGATTGTTGAATCTCATATTTTGATGACGAAACTAATTGATTATGTTTTATGATCTAACTGCGTTTTGAGTTACGTAGGTCTACTATCGATCAGGATTAGACAGTTGACGTTGGAAGAATTGACGTTGCGCCGGGTGATCACGTCAGGATATTGGATGTCAAGCCGGAGGTTCGGTCGATAATCGGCAGAAGGCTTCGTATGTCAGGCATCGGGCCAAGAAGAGCGAAGTTGCACCAAGGATATCAGGGTTGCAAAGGTCAACCATCGATTAGGCAATAAAATAGAAGAGAGGACGATGCGCCGAAGAATCAAACGAAGCACCGACCAATGATGTGCTGAGCAACAGAATGTCAAATCGTATTATAATAATCATCTAGATCGAAGTAGAGTTTTTGTTTATGTGTGTGCAAGATTAACTATGATAACGATGAAGACGTAAAGCGAAACAAAGTACCGGAAGATAAGTGCGATGGATCGTTGGGAGTTCGAGAGTTCGACGGAAGTCCGAAGATTCGTTCGGAGTGCTACCGGAATTGGCCGAGAATGAGTAGGGAGCTTACCAAAGGGTTTTCAGAAGTTCATCAGAAGGTTAGCCAGAAGTTCACGGAGCTTGCCAAGAAAGATCGGAGCTTACCAAAGAAGCTCATTAGAACTCGCCAAGATCATCGTGAAGTCCAGGAGCTTGCCAGGAGTTTGCAGAATGGTTTCTGAGGGTTCGTCGGAAGACCATCGGAAGTTCGCCGGAAGAAGTCTTGACTTGTGGACTTTGTAATAGCTTAAGAAATGCCTTTAAAATTCGTAGTTAGTATGTAATTTGGTTTATGATTAGGTGTTAATCCTATAAATCAAGTAGGGGCCAATTGAGCCCAATAACGGGGCCAAGTTTAAGGCCCAACCAATGAGCTAGAAATGCCCGAGTGGTGGCACCGCCCAATGGCCTAGAGCCCAAGCGGTGGCATCGTTGGGCTGGGCAATGGTACCACTACTGGGCAGCAAGCCCAGGCGGTGGCACCGTTGGCTGGGTAGTGGCACCGCCCAGTACACTATCAGTGTCTGACATTGACAAGCGGTGGCACCACCAGTACTGAGAAAAACGAAAGTGATTCAAATTTGGGCTCCAAATTTGAATCCTCTTGAGGCCTATAAATACCCCTCTCATTCATGGTTGAAAGGGGGACTAGAATTGAGAAAGAAAAAGGGAAAACTCTCTTGAAATTGTATCAAAATCTTTTCTCTAAGCCTTAAGTGTGTTCTAATCCAAGAGAGGGGTGAGCGGTCTTGTAAGGGTTACCTCCTAAGCCCGTCAAAAGGAGAGGTATTGTAAGGGAGTTCATCCTCACCCATTGGAAGGATGATAGCTAGTTGAAATCCGGTGGCCTCAAGCGAAGAGGAATCGGGAGTGGATGTAGGTCGGATGACCGAACCACTATAAAAACGATTTACGTTTATGTTCATGCATTTATCTTTCTGCAAACCTTTACTTTGCTAAGTTCACTGCCCACATCTTCTTATATATACTTTTAATATAATCGAAATGGTTTTAGTCAAAAACGTTATTCTTTTTGTACGAAGTTTCTAAAACTTGTTTAAAATCACTGAAGGTTTATCGTTCTTTACTGCTGCACTAATTCACCCCTCCCCCTCCTCTTAGTGCCGCTCGAGCCCTAATACTCTTGAGGCATAATTGCAGATTCATCAATTATGAATATAATCATAATTATAGATTCATCAATTATGTATATAAATAGGGTTATGGTCCTAGTATCAAATGAAGTTTCTCTTCGCCTATCAAAAAGAAAATTAAAGTTCTTAATGATACTCTGCAATTGGAAGGCTAAATCACCAATTAATTCAGAAAATATTCCAATGGATTAAAAAAAAAATTAAAGTTCTTAATGATACTCTGCAATTGGAAGGCTAAATCACCAATTAATTCAGAAAATATTCCAATGGATTCATCAGGTATGCTTCTGTATTAATATGTTTCATAATTATTGTAGGATTTTATGTATATTATTATGGATTTAATAATATGGTTTTGGATCTATAAAGCATGTTTGATCCAAATTTATTGTATTTATTCTACCAACATTTTCTTCATTACTATTTGTATTAGTAATAGTAGTGGGCTTATCAACTTAAAAATCGATAAATAGTATTTTATAGTTTACAAATATTGCTTGGATATTGAGGGTGGATGAAGTCAGGAGATTGCTACATAAAGATATCTTCAGTTAAAGTCTATTATAAGAAAACATTATAAACATCCAATTGATGTATGTGTTAGCCTTGAGTGACAATCAAAATTAAGATAAGTCAAATTATTGTTACTTTAATAGTTAAACCGAATATTTCTGTAAAGTCAACACATGATCACTCGCAAAACCTTTAGCCATTAGATGTAATTTGTATTTAGCAATAAATTCATTTGAGTTCCACTTAATTCGAAAAATTTATTTATATCTGATGATATTTTGTGTGTGATGAGATGGTATAAAAGATATGATATTATGGAGTAGGGTATCATATTTTTTACATATGATTTTATACTAATATACTAATATGAGCCTGGGTGATGATTGTGGGTTTAATATGTTTAGGTGAAGAGTTTATAGTAATGTACAGCTAATTATGATTTGAAAATATTATTATTTTTAATTATGTTATCATATTTCGATGATATTATTGAATTATGATGGAGAGCCTACTTGGTGTCACTTGCCGATGAGAGGGTAAGGTGATTCCAATCCTTTTTGGAATACGCACGGGCACAACGGATGGTGAAGGGCTATGGGGTCCACCGTAGAGTAGTCAGCGATGGTAGTGTTCGCCGCCGGCTTGTGAGAAGATGGCAAAGAGATGGTTGAAGTGTGTCGGCTGATAGGGAACAACGACGGAGGTTCTATTGGAAATAAACTTATTCCAATATCCAATAGAGACTAATTAATTCAAGAAAAAGGTTCATGCATTAAGAAGGAGATTTAATCCATCAAGAAGAAAAGATGGATTAGAAGTCTATGGAAGGACAAGTCAAAATGATCATTGGTTCTTGAAGAGGTTCCTTGAAAGAGAAATTCATTCTGAATACAATAAATATGATGTATCTTTGGGGACTATATAAACCCCATATGTTGGTTCATGAAAGTATAGATTTTGTGAAATTGTAAAGAGTCTTTTGAGAGAAAAATAGAAAGCTAATCTTGTCCTACTCTTCCTCTGTTTGTAATCTCTATCCATTCTTCCTATTTAGATTTTTAACATTTGGTATCAGAGCATAGGTTGAGCAATGGCCTCTTCCCCAAGTACCATCCAAATTCAGATCCCTAGATTGACAAAGGAAAATTATGATATATGGTGCATCCAAATGAAGGTTCTTCTAGGCTCCCAAGATGTATGGGAGTTTGTAGAAGATGGATTTGTTGAGCCAAGTCCAGCAGAAGAAGGAGCAATGAATGCAGAAGCCAGAAAACAACTCAAAAAAAGAAGGAAGAAGGAGAAAAAGACTTTGTTCACGATCTACCAAGGACTTGATGATACAATGTTCGAGATCATCGCTCCAGCAAATACTTCAAAGGAGGCTTGGGAAATGCTTCAAAAAGCATTTGGTGGTGTTGATAAGGTAAAGAAACTTCGTTTGCAAGTTTTACGAGCCGACTTTGAAAAATTACAACAAGGTACTTCTGAAACTATTTCTGATTACTTCTCAAAGATCATCTCTATTGTTCATCAAATGAGACGAAATGGTGAACAAATAAGTGATCAAAGAGTAATAGAAAAAATATTGAGATCTTTAGATCCAAAATTTGATTTTATTGCTGTTGCGATTGAAGAATCTAAAGATTTGGAAAAAATGTCTTTAGAACAACTTATGGGTTCTCTTCAAGTTCATGAACAAAGGATTACAAAAAGAGGAGAAGACAAAACTTTGGAGCAAGCACTACGAACCAAGCTTACTCTTGAAAACAGAGGTGAATCAAAATTTCAAAAAGGAAGAGGTCGTGGACAAAGAGGAAGAGGAGGCAGAAATCATACTAATCAAGAATCTCCAAACAATGAAGGTGGTGGAGAAAATTCTAGCCAAAGAGACCGAGGTTATAGTCGAGGACGTGGCCGAGGCCGTGGACGTGGCAGAAATTTTAAAATGTCTGAAATACAATGCTATATTTGCAAAAGGTACGGGCATTACTCTTTTGAATGTTATTACAATCCTAACAACCAAGGTGATAAGGCAAATTTTGTTGAGAAAGAAAAGAATGAAAATCAAGTTTTACTGATGACATATGATAAACTGAAAGAAGATCAATCTATGACATGATATTTAGATACTGGAGCTTTAAATCATATATGTGGTATTAAAGATTTATTTTCAGAAATAGATACAAGTTATTTTGGAAATATTACATTTGGTGATATGTCTCAGAGACCAGTAAGAGGCAAAGGTCAAATTCTCCTTGAACTAAATAATGGTAAAGAGTTATATATTTCAGATGTTTATTATGTTCCTGATATGAAAAATAATATTTTGAGTTTGGGACAATTACTTGAAAAAGATTATAATATTGAGATGAAAGATATGACTCTTTCAATTCGTGACAAGGATAGAATATTGATATCACATGTGAAAATGGCAAAGAACATAATGTTTTCTCTGCATTTATGTATTTTTGATCGATCAAATTGTTTTAAGACTGATATTGATGATATTTCTACATTATGGCATCTTAGATATGCTCATTTAAATTTTAAGGCTTTGAAACTTCTAGAGAAGTATAATATGGTGACAGGAATGCCAAGAATTGATCACCCATCAAAACTATGTGAAGTATGTGTTATGGGTAAGCAAGAAAGAAAGCCTTTTAAAGTCAGAAGAACAAGAAGAGCATGGCATCGGCTTGATTTGATACACTGAGATGTTTGTGGTCTTATCAGTCCAGAATCACTTAGAGGAAGCAGGTATTTTCTTACATTCACTGATGATCATAGTGGAAAAACTTGGGTTTATATATTAAAAGAAAAGAAAGAAGTTTTCAGTAAATTCAAAGAATTTAAGGAGTTGGTTGAAAGACAAAGTGGTTGTAGGATTAAATGTTTAAGAACAGATAGAGGTGGTGAATATACATCAAATGAATTCGAAAGCTTTTGTAAAAACAATGGAATTTTACATCAATTCACTATGCCATACTCACCTCAACAAAATGATGTCTCAGAAAGAAAAAATAGGACTATACTTAATATGGTCCGATGCATGTTAAAAGAAAGAAGAATTCCTAAAGAATTTTGGGGAGATGCTGTTGCCTCTGCAGTTTATTTGCTTAACAGGTTTCCAACAAAGCGAATTGGAAATGTTACACCAGAAGAAGCATGGAGCTTACAGAAACCAAGAGTTGATCATTTGAGAATTTTTGGAAGTATTGCATTTGCTAAGATACCAGAGGAAAAGAGAACAAAACTGGAGGATAAAGGTCAGAAATGTATTTTGTTAGGTTATGCTGAAAATTCTAGTGGTTACAAACTCTACAATCCTATCACAAATAAAGTTGTGATGTCAAGAGATGTTGAGTTTGATGAACAACAAATTTGGAACTGGAAAAATGATGAGCAGCATAAGAAAGCCATAACTTCAGAAGAAGATGAAATAATACAAGGAAACACCGAAGAGGCTTTACCGGAATCATCACCTAGATCAGCTAGGTCACATGATTCAAGAAGTCCGATTATAAGAAGGACAAGACCAGTTCAGGAGCTCTATGATGTGACTCGAAGGATTGATACTAACAATGACGAACTTTCTTTATTTTATCTTTTTGCAGGATATGATCCATTAACCTTCGAAGAAGCTTGTAATGAAGAAAAATGGCGACAAGCAATGAATGAAGAGATTCGTGCAATTAACAAAAATGATACATGGGAGCTTACTACACTTCCAGAAGACCACCAAGCGATCGGTGTTAAGTGGATCTTCAAAACAAAAAGAAATACACAAAGGAAGATAGAGAAATACAAAGCACGATTGGTTGCAAAGGGTTACAAACAGCAATATGGGATCGACTATGAAGAAGTATTTGCACCAGTTGCTCGATTGGAAACAGTAAGATTCCTTATCTCCCTAGCAGCTCAAATGAAATGGAAAATTTTACAAATGGATGTTAAATCAGCATTTCTTAATGGAGTTCTTGAAGAAGAGGTATATATTCAACAACCTCCTGGTTTTATTATTCATGAGCAAGAAGACAAAGTATACAAGTTAAAGAGAGCTCTTTATGGGCTTAAACAAGCCCCACGAGCATGGAATTCTCGGATAGATGCATATTTTATTCAAAATAGTTTTTCTAAATGCCCACATGAGTATGCTCTCTATATGAAATCTAACTCTGATGGAGATATCTTATTTATATGCCTGTATGTAGATGATTTAATATTTACAAGCAATAGTAGCTCCATGATTGAAGATTTTAAATACTCCATGAAGAAGGAATTTGAGATGACTGACTGGGGCCTAATGACTTATTTTCTTAGTATCGAAGTTATACAAGACAATGGAGGAATTTTTATCTCACAAGAAAATTATGCAAAGGAGGTTTTAAAGAAGTTTTCTATGGAAGATTGTCTCCCTGCAGATACACCTATTGAATATGGCACCAAGTTGACTAAGGAAGGTGAAGGTAAATACATTAATCCAACTTATTACAAAAGTTTAGTTGGATGTTTAAGGTATTTGACATGCACTCGACCTGACATATTATTTGGAGTTGGTTTGATAAGTAGATATATGGAAACTCCTAAGACATCTCATTTAAACGTCGCCAAAAGAATTTTACGATATGTCAAAGGAACAATTAAATATGGGATATTTTATTCATCATCTAAAAGGCTGGAGCTTATTGGATATAGTGACAGTGATTGGGTCGGAAGCTACGATGATCAGAAAAGTACAACTGGATTTGTCTTTTATTTTGGTGAAACTACATTTACTTGGTCTTCAAAAAAGCAACAGATCGTAGCTCTATCAAGTTGTGAAGCAGAGTATATAGCAGCATCTTCTTGTGTTTGTCATGCAATCTGGATAAGAAGATTACTCCAAGAACTTCATATCCCACAGGAGAAGTCAACCAAGATTTATGTTGACAACAAATCAGCTATTGCCTTAGCCAAGAATCCAGTCTATCATGAAAGATCGAAGTATATTGATACAAGATTTCATTTTATAAGAGATCATATCAAAAATAAAGAAGTGGAGCTACATCATGTCAAGACAAGTGAACAAGTGGCTGACATTCTTACAAAACCTCTCAAATTTGAAATATTTCAACAACTTCGAAGGAAACTTGGGATGACAGATGGAACAAGTTTAAGGGGGGATAATGTTGGAAATAAACTTATTCCAATATCCAATAGAGACTAATTAATTCAAGAAAAAGGTTCAGTGCATTAAGAAGGAGATTTAATCCATCAAGAAGAAAAGATGGATTAGAAGTCTATAGAAGGACAAGTTAAAATGATCATTGGTTCTTGAAGAGGTTCCTTAAAAGAGAAATTCATTCTGAATACAATAAATATGATGTATCTTTGGGAACTATATAAACCCCATATGTTGGTTCATGAAAGTATAGATTTTGTAAAATTGTAAAGAGTCTTTTGAGAGAAAAATAGAAAGCTAATCTTGTCCTACTCTTCCTCTGTTTGTAATCTCTATCCCTTCTTCCTATCTAGATTTTCAAGCTTGCAGCAATCTGAAATAGGGGAACTTTACAATGGGCAATTGCGGTGGCTTGAAGTCCGTCGGCTGGCAACAAATCAGCTTATATGAGGAGTTGCGGTGAGGAGTATTAGAGTATCGTTGAGGGTCGACGAAGACCGCCTGGCAGAACGTAGGTGATTAGCGACGCTCGGTGCAGAGAGAGCGCTTGAGGCAGGGGAAGAATAGTGAGCTGTGATTTGTCGGTGAGGAAGATCGACGGCAGCAGAGATCAACCATCGAAGGAAGAAGGGGAGTGGTTTGCCGGCAGAGAGTGCTCTGTGAGAAGAAGGGGAGCGCTCGGGGTAAACAGCAACTGTTAGTGAGGTGGCAGATCGCTGTAGGATTGATCAGATCTGTTGATCTGATCAAAGGAGGGGAACACTGCGTTGATAGTTGCAGATTTGTAAGTAGCGTCGATGGAGGATTACTGTCGTCGGAGAAGAGGAGGATTATTATCACCGGACAGCAAAGAAGGGAGATCTTGCTCGAGGGAGGATTGCTGCTTTTAGATCATATCTGTTGCCGCTCATATCTACCTCATCATTGTTGCTTTTAGAGGAGCAATCGCACCAAGAGAAGAGGATTGCTGTCGCCGGACAGCCAAAAACGGAGGTCTTGCTAATGAGGAGCAATGATACTTTATTTAATTAAGAAATATATTATAAAAAATAAATTTTATTCATTGAACTAATGAGTATTTATACAGGTTTTAAAGAAAAAAAATTTCTTAATCAATCAGTCAAATCATATAATTAGATCAACTACTTAAATGTATGATTGATTCTCAAATCATGATTGAAGATAGTAAATAGAGATATCATTTTATATGTGTTTTTATCATTATCTTCTATCAAAATAAATCTTGGGTTTATTAATCCAAATCGCTTGGACAAATAAGTTTAGTGATATCAATTTCAACACAGATACATATAAATTTACTACACTCAATGAGTAATGACCTAGAATCAATTTTAATTGGATGTCAAGGAGTGAGGTCATACTGAATAGAGATTTCTCATTCTAGTATTTCGTGAAGAGGCCTGGTAAATGAATAGGAGCAGTTTCAATGGTAGGAGTCACGGGGTGAAAGTTTGGACGCCATGGTATGAGTTGCAAGATATCTCCACAAAGTTGCCAAGATCCTTCCATGAGGACGCGGACAGCCTCCGCTTCAGAGTTAAACCAAAAGACGAAAAAGCCCAATTCAAGATCGATAATTGTAGGCAAAACTTCTAAAGACCATAAGAATAGAAAGAGAGGATCGTCTTCGAATAAATTTACTGATCAAACAGGAAAACCATAGTTGACGCTATAGTTGGAGTTTTTGTTCTTCAAATCTGACAGAGTTTGAGGAAGAAGACTTGATCTGATGTATCGGTGATGGTACTTTACGAAGCAGACAGTTGACGCTTTGGATAGAGATGGTTGCCGAAGGAGTGAGGATGGAAGCCCACGAAAAATGCCAGAAAGCAGTGGAGTTATTCTTGCCAGGATCAAGGGGTTTGGGAGAAACATCAGAGGAAGGGGTAAGAGATGGGGGGAGTGAGGAGGAGTCTCTCATCTTAAGGATGTTTCAAGAATCTTGAATTTCTTTTTTTTATTATATGCAGTTCCGCTTGCTTCTAAATCTACAGATCCAATGACATTTGGGACCAGACCTGCTGCAATGTAGGAGAAAAAGCCAATAAAGATTGGCGATACCATGCAGGCACCACATGGTAGGATAAGTAGGTGTAACAAGAGAAAGTCTGCTTGTGGATTCTGTAGCTTGCAAAGATAGAGAGAGCAAAGCTTCCTCTTCTTTTCTGCTCCGAATTGCAGAATGCATGCTTGGTTTGAAAGCTGCCTAACACCAGCCAAGTAGTGGCTCTTTTAAACTGGAGAAGACAAGAAGAAGCACAGCATGCATGTGTAAAAGGCCCTTCAGATTCTCTTCGAAGTTGTTCCTCAACAGATGCTACTGTAGAAAGTAATAGTAGAATGCATATCAAATATGTTACAGGGTTATCAGGATACTTCGTTGAGACATGTACACGAGAGAGTGAGAGAGAACAATGTTGGAAATCTTAAATTAGCATGTGAATTGCTGCTAAAGCAAGGGGAAATATACTTGGAGATATGAATAATTTCACTTTTGGTATCTTACATAAGCATCTACAGAACTTGTACTGAGGACCCTTTATGTGATTAGTAATAGCTGAAACTTTTCCTCTTCAACTTTCTGCGTGCATCAAAACGTATTGTTGGACTTCAAGAACCGGCATTTTCATGTATTCTCGGTACTTTTAGTAAGAGTATCCGGATTAAATCTTCACATAAGAAATACGTTAGAGAAAAACATGCGAGAAGGCGAATTCATCTCAGTCATGATGCAGAAAAAAAATATGAAGAAGATCCAAAGCAGTATGGTTGTCCTTGGTCCACTCTATGGTCCACTCTATAGAGCAAACACGCGCGTGCAAGCCATCAGCTAGGCAGGAATCGAAGGCCCACCCTACCCAAGACTTTGATCAAAGAGAACCCATGGCGTAGGGACGACAAGAACAGCAGCAATATCGCCTCACTCGTTGCCTATAAATTCGCACTCAAACTGAAGAACAAACAAGCAAACTACCAAGTAGCAGCTTGCGAGTTCTCAAAGCAAGCTTCCAGCTTCCTACGTCTGCAACAATCCGCCACAATGGCTTCCAGGGCTTCCCTTCTTCCAGGGCTCATGATTGTTGCAGTGGTTGCACCCGTGGCGATAGCCCAGCTCGGGAACATCATCGTCAGTGGTACTGTGCCATGCAGCACAAGCACCACCACTGTTACGGCAGCAACACCAGTGTTTCCAAGTAAGGCTTTATCAGTGGTATACGTACTTGAGCGTCAGTGTTTCTTCTCCCACATAACACTACCACCCTAAATTTTGTGCTTAGTCTTCTCTAAGATACCTCATAATCATTCTTCCTCATGCCTTTACCATACCAACACTGTCTACTGCTCCCATGTATGCACTCAGAATTTGTCATTGGAGCATATTTCTTTGGGTTAATAAACTGGAAAATGAGCCTCATGGACTATTACTAGCACTATAATAGCAACAGCACACTGTAGGGCCTTGATATTTGTTAGCTCCTTTAAACCAATAATGATTGGACTGGATTGTCAAAAAGATTCAATCTATGTGTCAAGCAATTGAATAACGGGTGGTGTCAGAACTCAAAAACTGCACAAACTCCAAGAGTTTCCTAAGCATCTCCTTGGTGTCGATTGCAGATGCCACTGTGCTGCTACAGTGTGGAAGTAATGTCATATCCAGCGCAAGCACGAACAGCAACGGAGTGTTCACTATTCTGGGGAATCCAGTGGGCTCATTGCTCACGCTGTTGAATAGCTGCAAGCTGGTCATCCCCACTCCTCTCTCCACCTGCAACACGTTGCTCCCGTCTACGGGGATCCTGCAGTCCCCCATGCAGCTACTCTCGCATGGACTCCTCGGAGGAATTCTCGGCGGCATCGTGACTTTGGTCCCCACTGTTTTCACCTTCGTTGAGAATTTCGGTTAAGAAGATGATGACCACTGGAGCCATATACCAAAGATATATATACATATACACTATGGGATCCATCGTATAAACTATACCATCCTTAAGTTTATCGACCGAACCATGTACTAGAATACCATGTATCTGTCATCCCTGTATTGGTGCTGAAACTTTAATCGCCATATATATTTTCTCCATATAAATGAATAAAATAATTATATAGCTTTCAAGTGTATTATTTACTACTCAAGCATTCTGTTCGACATTATCGAAGGTTCACTTTCCTGTGAACTTTGAGAAACCTCAGTTAATCTTAGATTAACAAAACGGTGGAAGCAATGCTGGAAAAATTTCGAGGTTCAAAAGGGCATCATC
>CM044396.1:20242500-20250000 GCA_024322285.1 Musa beccarii
TACCATTCAATCATAGCAAGTTTCAAAGATGGGCAATGATGGTAATTTTCACTTGCCTGTTGAGATGTGCAAGTTGCACTTTCTTTGCTTCCTTTGCATGTTTCTAGCTAGCAAAATTTTTTCTTTACGATACACAAGCTAGCAATTAATCTTCTCCCCCTTTGTTTTGTCAAAAAGTGGAGTACAAATAGCCAATGCTTTGATCATGACAAAATAATAAATTTACAATATGAATTTTTAGCATATTAAGTCATGAATTCAAGGGAGTCAAAAGTGAAGATATGAGATAAAAAGATGATAAGCAAGCAATCAATAATGATAAGCAAGCTAACATACTTTGCGACACGCAAGTTAGCTTCCTTTCAATTCTTCTCTTTTGTAACTAAGTTTCACCTTTGCAAGCTATCAACTTTTGTTTGCAATGAGCTAGCAATTATATATGATCACTTTAAACATATATGCTAACTTTTCATACAAATATAAAGACATGGCAAGTGTAACATTCCAAATTTTCGAAGTTTTGCATTTTGCTTCTTTCAAGATAGCAATATTTGCATCTTTGAAATAGCAATCCTTCTTCTTCTTGTGAAATTGCAAGGTAGCAATTTTTCTCCCCCTTTGTCTTGTCAAAAAGAAGGGAGGACTAAATGGCTAAAAATTTCAATCATTATACAAGCCATTTTTCATATCAATTAAAAGTTTGCATCAATAAAAATATACATCAATTGTTCAATCATTACATGATGCAAATAAGACAACAATGCAAAGAAATCATATCATGACGGATATCAATATATAAATTCAACAAGGATCACAACCAAAAGATATCATTCATGATTCATAATTTTCTTTTTAGCAAGATCAAAATTCATATTTATCAATTTTTTAATTCAAGATAAATATCATACAACCAAGAATCATAATATATAAAAGTATATCAATCTCATAGATCAAGTCATGATTCATAATTTATCATAAAGAAAATCAAATATTCAATTTACCACACAAGGTAAAGAAATCATATCACTTCTAGGATCATGAAATATATGACATCAAGGCTCATGATCCATTTGAAAAAAATATAGCACAAAGAGTAACTAGATTCATGTATAGGAATTCCAAGTATCAAATATCAAAATATCAAGACTTGGATTATGACAAAGCTCATTCAAGTTCGAATCATCAAAATCATTACCATAGTTTGTGAGATTCACAAATGATATAAACTTGAATTATTTTCCTCTTTAGTAAATGATAAAAAGAAGTAATTATTTTTGAGATTCAAAATGCTAGCCATCATCAAAAGTCTACATCATTATTTCAATCAACAAGTCATGAAGCATACAAAGTAGTATTGAAACATGAGAGAAAAGTTTAAATTATCAAATCATAATCAATTCATCGAAATCACTTCTATAATTTATGAGATTCTTAAGATATCATGAAATCATTAATCTCGATAAGATAGTAAATATAATTTCTTTATGTTTCATATAAGTATGTCTTTTGCCTTTATATGCCAAATCAAAATATTCAAAACTGGAAGACAAACTTCATTATAAAAATTGTCAAAACAACACATTGTTTCAAGACATGAGATTTAACTTATCATGATAATGTGTTTCATTTTGTTTCAAACAAGTGTGCTCATATTTCAAAAGATGAGTATCAAATTTAAGACCAAAACATGAGTTTGTCATCAAGATATGATATCACAAAGTCATTAAGCATGATAACAAACTTTTAGTATTTTCATTTCAATGATGATTTCATAATGTATGTTCAAACATTTATATGGAACTCATCATTGTAGAAATTCAAAACATAAGTTTGTCATTAAATCCATCAAGATCATATGCATCAAACATCATGATAATATATTTTCTCATCTTTATGAGTTTCAATTTAAGTGATTTGATCTTTCATAAGAATGTTCAAATTTTTCATATGAAAATGTCATGCATCATATTCAAAAACAAAAATATCATCAAAATCATTTTAATTCTTTCTTACATTAGTTATAACAAGATAATCGATGCTCAAATTTTTGGTAAAATCATACATCATTTTATAAATCTAAAAAATAATTTTCGTCATGAAAATCATCAAGTCCAAATGTAATACACGGCAACATTAAAATCACATTTCTTTCATTTGGAAAAATTTATGGGTTAGGTCTTTATAATTGATTTCATGAAGATATGTATCAATAAAAATTTCATCATAAAAAAAAGTTAAGACCCATTAATCCAAGATAGAAGTTTTTAGATCAACATCACTTCAACAACTCATGCATGGTATAAAATCATCAAGCATCATATTTAGAGACAATGTAAACCATCAAGATACTCATGCATGGTTTAATCCTAAGCATTATCACAAATCTTACAATCGTCATTCATATTTTTACTTTTCAAAAATACTATAAAGAAAAGCATAGTATAATTTCGAATTTTTTAATTTCTAAAAACACAAGAAAAGCATAAAAAAATTCCTACTAAGTTAAGCATTCATGAAAATCATCAAGTAATTTCAAAATAATTCAAGGAACTTAAGTTACTTACCTCATTGTCGAAGCCCATTAAAGCGTAGTTTGCTTCTTCTTTCCTTGATTCTTCTTGGTGAGTCTTCTTCTTCTTCATTGGTCTCTTCCTCCATTCAAGTTCATTGTTGATTTTAGATTTTTGTTTAATGAACTTATTAGGATCGATTAAAGGTTCAAAGTCCTCTTCAATGTCCTCATCACTTGAGTCATCACTCAAGTGGCATATCATAGTTCGGAGTTCAAAAACCTTCTTGTTCTTTAGAAGGTGATTCATGTGTTCATCATGTTCATCATATTCATCATGTTCCATTTCATTGGTCTTTAAAGACCCAATGAGTTCATCAATAGACTAATTATTTAGATCCTTTGATTCTTGAATCGCCGTTATTTTAGGATCCCACCATTTTGAAAGAAATCTTAAGATCTTGTTAGTGAGTTCAAAATCCAAAAAACTTTTACCAAGACTTTTCAAGCTATTGACGACATCCATGAAGCGGGTGTACATGTCGTCGATAGATTCGCTTGGTGTCATTTGGAAGAGCTCAAAATCATGCAACAAGATGTTTACTTTCGAGTCTTTAACTCTACTAGTCCCTCATGCGTGATTTCAAGTGTTTGCCATATATCAAAAGCCGTTTCGCAAGAAGAAATTCAATTGAACTCATTTTAGTTCAAAGCACAAAATAAGGCATTCATAGCCTTTGCATTCAAAGAAAAAGATTTTCTCTCTAAGTCCGACCATTCGTTCGTCGGTTTAGAGGGAAGTTGAAAGCTGTTTTCGATGATGCTCCATAAATCTAAATCCATTGAAAGCATGAAAACTCTCATTCGAGTTTTCCAATAAGTGTAGTCCGATCCGTTAAAGAATGGTGGACGAAAAACCGAAAAGCCCTCTTGAAAACCATTTAGAGCCATTTCTCACGGGTGTAAATCCGAAAGAGAAAGAACATGGCTCTGATACCAATTGTTAGGGATCGAGCGGCACTAAGAGGGGGGGGGGTGAATTAGTGCAGCAAATAAAACGATAGATTTTTCAGCGATTTAAAACAAGCTTCGGAAACTTCGTACGATGAAAGCAACATTTCGTTTGAACCCGGAAAGATTGCGTTTTAACTTTAAAGCATGCGTACGAAGATGAAAAGGAAGTGGAGTAAGTAAAGTAAAGGCTTGCAGCAAAGTAAAGAGATAAAACTGAAATTTAAACACTCACACAATCAAGACGCAGCGATGTATAGTGGTTCGGGCAAAGTGACCTACATCCACTTCCGAAGCCTTCTCCGATGAGGCTCCCTTCTTCCACTACCAAATCCTTTGAAGGGGAAGGATCAAATACCCCTCTTACAACCCTTTACAAGTGGTTCACACTCTTACAAGATTTCACAAGAAGAATGAGGTGAACACTTAGCAAGAATAAGACTTTTCAAGACTTAAAACTAAGATTCTAACTTCTCAAAAGGGTGCCCTTTCAGCTGAGAAAGGGGGGGTATTTATAGATCCAAAATGGATTCAAAATTGGGCTCCAAATTTGAAATCAAATTTGAAATTCCCAGGTCTGGGCGGTACTACCGCCTGTCAGAGGCGGTACTACCGCCTGTCAGTCGCCAGACTGACACTGTACAGGCGGTGCTACCGCTTGGAGCAGGCGGTACTACCGCCGCTGACCAAAGTGGCCAGGCGGTACTACCGCTCCAGGCTGGGCGGTAGCACCGCCCAGCACACGGCTGCCAGGCGGTGCTACCGCCTGGCCCATTCAGCTTTGCTGAATGGGCCTTGTTCAAGGCCCAAAAGGCCCAGTAAGGGCCCGGTTGGCCCCTACCTGGGTTAAAGGATTAACCCCTAATCCTAACCCAAATTGATGTGCTAACTACGAAATTAAAGACATTCTGAGCTATTACAAAGTCCGCAAGTCAAGTCTTCTTCCGGCGAGCTTCCAGCAAACTTCCGGCGGTCTTCCGACGATCCCTCGAATACCATCCTGCGGACTCCCGGCAACCTCTTGGACTCCACGATGATTTTGGCGAGTTCCCCCGAGCTTCTTTGGCAAGCTCTGATCTTTCTTGGCAAGCTCCGTGAACTTCCGACGAATCTTCGGACTTCCGTCAAACTCTCGAACTCCCAACGATCCATCGCACTTGACTTCGGCCCTTGGTTTCACTTTACGTCTTCATCCCTTTCGTAGTTACTCCTGCACACAAACAACAAACACTCTACTTCGATCTAGATAGTTATTACAACGCGAATTGATATTCAGTTGCCCGGCACATCATTGGTCGGCGCTTCGTCCGATCCTTCGACACATCGCCCTCTCTATCGGCTTGTTGCCCAATCGACGGTTGACCTCCGCAACCTCGATATCCATGGCGCAACTCCGCACTTCTTGGCCCGATGCCCAACGTATGAAGCCTCCTGCCGATAGTCGACCGAACCTCCGGCTCGACATCCAATATCCTGACGTGATCACCTCCGGCGCGACGTTAATTCCTCTAGCGTCAATTGTCTAAACCTGATCGATAGTAGACCTGCGTAACTCAACATGCAGTTAGACCACAAATCACACTCAATTAGTTTCATCATCAAAATTCGAGATTCAACAATATAAATATATACATGTATATATATATATATATATACATATACACACATATATATATACATATATATATACATATAAATGTACATGTATATATATACATATATATACATTTATATATATATATATATGTATATGCATATATATGTGTATTTATATGTATATATATATATGTATATGTATATATATATATGTATGTATATATATATGTATATATATATATATTATTGGGATCTAGAGTGGCACTAAGAGGGGTTGGTGAATTAGTACATTAACAATGAAAAATTTTGACGATTTAAACAAGTTCATAAACTTCGTATGTTTAAAACTTCATTTCGATGAAATCCATTTTCGATTGCATATAGACTTCAAATAATTCATAAGAAGGAGATGAGGAAGTGGAGTCGCAAGTAAATAAGATTTACTGAAATATAAAGAACAATAAGTAAATATAAACTATAATTTTTATAGTGGTTCGGTCATATGACCTCCTTCCACTTTCGATTCCTCTTCTCTTGAGGCCACCGACTTTCCACTAGTTATCTTCCTTCTAATGGGTGAAGACAAGCTCTCTTACAGTACGCTCTCCTTTGACGGATTTAGGAGATAACCCTTACAAGCACTCTCAACTCTCTTTTAACATGAATACAAGTGAGGATTAGAGGAGGAAAATTCTAGAGAGATTTGAATAGCATTTTTTTTTACTTTCAAAGTGTATGTGCTTGTCTCTTCAACTCAGGGATGGGAGGGGTATTTATAGGCTCCAATTGGAATCAAACTTGGAGCCAAAAACCATCCCATCCTGGGTCTACGGGGTTCTGGCAGTACCATCGCCTGTCACTAGTAGTACCACCGCTAGTGCACTCTAGTTCTGTCAGTGTATTGGACGGTACCATCGCCTAGTCTGATGGTACCATCGCTTGAGCACATTGACATGTCAGTGTATTGGGCGGTACCACCGCCCATTGGGTAATACCATCACCCAAGTACACTGACACTAGGCGATACCATTACTCAGACTCAATCTAGAAGACTAAGCCTTCTAACAATGCCATCGCCTGATGTGACACTTGGGTACTGTTTGAGCCTTTCATTCGGCTCAATACAACCCCAATGCAAGCCTAGTTGACCACTAACTGGGTTGGCCCAATTACAACCCAATTAAGCTAATCCTACTTCGATCTAGACAATTATTATAACGTGAATCGTAATTATTTGCCTGGCACGTCTTTGGTATATCGGAGCTTCGTCCGACACTTCAGCGCATCGTCCTCTCTTGCAGCTTGTTACACAATTAGCAATTGACCTCCACTGCCCCGATCTCCTTGGCGTAACTCTACTCCTCTTGGCTCGATGCTCGATTTTTTTGTTCGAAGCCTTCAACTAATCATCGACCGGATCTCCGGCTCGACGTCCAATCTCTTGATGTGATTTTCTTCGATGCAACATCAATTCTTCATACGTCAATTGTCTAATCCTGATTGAGAGTATACCTACGTAACTCAAAATGTAGTTAGATTACCAAAACATAATCACTTAATTTCATCATCAAAATATGAGATTCAACATATATATATATACATACATATATATATATATATATATATATATATATATATGTGTATATATGTATATATATGTATACATATATATATATATGTATACATATGTATGTATACATATATGTATACATATACATATATATGTACATATATATGCATATACATACATATATAAACATACATATATGTATACATATGTATATACATATATATATATATATATATACATATACATATACATACATATACATATATATATATATATGTATATATGTACATATATATGTACATATACATATATGTACAAATATATGTATATATGTATATATATGTATACATATATATATACATATGTACATATATGTACACATATATGTATACATATATATATATTTGTACATATATTTGTACATATATGTATATGTATATGTATATATATGTATGTATATGTATATGTATATATATATGTATATGTATATACATATGTATACATATATGTATGTTTTATATGTATGTATATACATATATATGCATGTATATATATATATATATATATGTACAAATATTTGTATATGTATATGTACAAATATGTGTACATATATGTATACATATATATGTATATATGTACATATATACATATATACATATATGTGTACATATATGTATGCATATAATATATGTACATATATACATATATATGTATATGTATTTGTATATATGTATACATATATATATACATATACATATTGTTAGGGATTGAGCGGCACTAAGAGGGGGGGTGAATTAGTGCAATGGATAAAACG
>CM044396.1:20255000-20310000 GCA_024322285.1 Musa beccarii
CAATCTGGACAACTAGAGTAGTTATTGGCCCAAGGACAAGAGACGATGCTAGTGGTAGCTCGGGGACATGATATAGAATTAGCAAGTGAGAGGTTTAGAAAGAATGATCCACCAATTTTTGAAAGCGATATAAATCCACTAATGGCAGAGGGGTGAATAAGAAATATTAAGATAATATTTGAATATGCAAAGATTCCAAATAAAAACAAGATTATTTATGCAACTTATATGTTACAAAAGAATGCCCATCACTAGTGAGATGCAAGGAGATGTATTATGGATGATCAACAAATGATTTGGAAAAGGTTTAAGGAGATCTTTTATTAAAAATATTTCAATATGGCCCATCGATCAACCAAGATGGAAGAATTTGTTAATCTCAAGCAAGAGGGCCAATCGGTGATAGATTATATTAAAAAGTTTAAGGAGTTATCCTACTTTGCACCCCATATGGTTAGCACTAATGCCTTGAGGGTGGATCAATTTTCACAAGGGCTTAAAGCAAAAATTTCTTGGGATGCAAAGATGTCACCGAATGCCTTAGATGCTAGTCATAAGTGCCTTGCAAGCCAATCACGTGAGTGATAACATATGTGACTCGACATACACTCTTTTTACTTATTATTATTTGATATTTTATCACTTTATCTTATGTGTTACATATATTGTGATGTCTATGGATCTGTATAATGGGAGTCGGATCGTGATGAGATCATGATAATGAGATTGATTCACTTTTAAACACAAACCCTAAATAATCCTGGTCATAGATTACTCAAGAAGGGCATCGAGATAATTGGACAAACTGATGTGCTATATAGCCATCCATATGATAAAGACGGCTGGTCTCATAGCTGCTCGTGTGGGGACACTAAGGATACAGTACAGGTGCTCATTGGAAAATGAGTTCACTGATTGATCCGCTCACGGAATGCTAGATGGTTGATGATACCTTATTGTTAAACAGTGATTCTGTAGTCCTAGTAGTGTATCTAATCCTTAGACTTGAGATATCAAGGATATCCTATATGAGTACTTCATTCTTTGATACCGGACTTATAGGTTTGGAAGTTTCAGATCTAGTACAACTGGTCATTGGGAGTGGTAGCCAATCTTACAATGACTATTAAGTATCAATAGAGGATCATCTACTCTCAGTATCGTGAGAGGAATATCTCATGTGTTCTTGCTCAGATAAATCCTTGGCCATGGTCATTCGAATTGAGAGAAAAAGTTCTTTGGGAGAATCCAATTAGAGCGAGACTCTATTAGGATCAGTTCAGCACTAATAGGAGGGGGGGCAGTGAATTAGTGTACTGATAAAATTACGTCAAATTAATGATTTTGAAAAAATATTTCGAACGAAAAGAATCATTTCACTAAAAGTCATATCGGAAATGTATTTAACTTGAAAGTGATTGATAGAAAGTGATGAGGAAGTGGAGCAAGTAAAGTAAAGGGTTTGCAGCAAAGATAAATAGCAAGAAGTAAATGCAAATCAGATTTTTATAGTGGTTCGGTCATCCGACTTATGTCCATTCTCGATTCCTCCTTCGTCGAGGCCACCGGCTTTCACTATCAGTATTCTTTCAACCGGATGAAGGCTAACTACCCTTACAACTCAATTCTCCTTTTACAGGTTTAGGAGTTAACCTTTACAAGACCTCTTACCCCTCTCTTGAACTTAGCCAACACTTAGAGCTAGAGGGGAGGATTTCTCTCAAGATTTTAATAGTGTTTTTCCCCCTTTTTTTGTTCTAAGTTAGTGTGTGTTTAACCAAGGATGAGAAGAGTATATATAGGCCTCAAGGGGATTCAAATTTGGAGCCCAAATTTGAATCACCCTGGTTTTCAAGCTGTTGGCGATACCATCGCTTATGTTAGGCGGTACCACTATCTAGTACACTGACACTGGGCTGTACCATCACCCTAATCTGATGGTACCATTACCCAGACTACCTGACACTGGATGGTACCATCGCCCAGTCTGATGGTACTACCGCCCAAGCACCTGACACTAGATGGTACCACCACCCAAACCACTTGGGGGACTGAACCCTGGGCGGTTCCACCACCCCAGTCTGGCGGTGACAATTCAGCAACACTATTTGGGCCTTGAATCTGACCCAAACCTCTTTGGGTACGGGCCCAATTGGCCCCTAACTAAGTTGGCCCATTTTCAACCTAATTAGATCTAATCCTACTTTGATCTAGAAAATTATTACAAAGCAAATCAATTTGTCCGGCATGTCATTTGTCCATCAGCACTTCATCCAGTTCTTCGATGCATCGTCCTCTCTTACAGCCTATTGCCCAATCAGTAGTTGTCTTCCACAACTCCGATCTCCTTGGCACAACTCCGCTCTTCTTGGCCCGATGTCCGAATCCTTTGTCTGAAGCCTCCTGTCGATACGTCGATCGATCCTTCACTCGATGCCCAATCTTCCGATATGTTTTCTTCCAGCCCAACATCGATTCTTCATGCTTCAATTGTCTAATCCTGATCAAAAATAAACCTACATCACTCAAAACACAGTTAGATCAAAAACATAATCAATTAGTTTCATCATCAAAATATGAGATTTAGTAATCTTTCCTTTTTTATGCTGACAACTAATTGATGATGGAGTTTAGACAAACTCCCTCTATCAATATGCCATATTGATAGAACCTTTGGATTTCAAAAAATCCAAGCAACATGCCATCAAAAAATTATGTAATATTTTAAAATATTCAATACATCATTCAATGCATGATCATCAATATACTTCTTCCCCTTTGTCATCAACAAAAAGGAGAGAAGTTATATCTAGCTAGTTTTAAAGATATGCAAGTTTTACAATATACTAGCAAGATTCACGTCACTTTACAACATTTAAGCATAGCAAGTTTTAAAGATGTATAATGTTACAATTTATCACTTGCTTCTTGAAATGTGCAAGTTTGCACTTTTGCTTCTTACGATCGGCAAGATAACACTTTGCTTCTCTTGGCGATATTTCAAGCTATCACCTTTTGTTTCTTCTCTTTTGCAACTAAGTTTTGACTTTGCAAGCTATCAACTTTTTGTTTGCAATGAAGTAGCAATTTTTGTAAAATTTATAACACTTTAAACATGTAAGCTAACAAGTTAAAGAAAAATGTGCAACTTTGTAATTTCTTTCTTCTCTTTTGAGAATTGTAAGCTTTGCCTTTCTTTATAAGTTAGCAATTTTGGTTCCTTTACAACGTTCTTCTAGCTAGGAATATTTCTTTCTCTTGTGATGCATAAGCTAGCAAGCTAACTCCCCCTTTGTTATTATCAAAATGAAGTGAAGAATATAATGAAATAATTTTTCTTTTTATAACAATGATTCATCATAAAACATATCAAGTAAGACCAATTTCTTGATGAGATATACCATTCATGAAAGAAAAATCAATGTTTCAAGCATCACATAAGGTATACCATCATCAATACAAGGGAGTCATATCATGAAAGATATAAAGATCAATTCATGAATACCAAAAAATGATTTAGTTTGTCATGAAGAAGATCTTGATACCAAATCTCCCTTTTTGCAAATGACAAGAATAAATCTTAGGGGAACAAACACAAGATCTTGATTCATATGTAAAAATTCTCAAGTCATCAAGATCATGATTTATAAAAAGAAATTTCAAATATATAGTTTCGAGAAATCAAAATCACAATTCATAAAACTCATTCAAATAATCAAAATCACCTTGAAAATGAATTTGTTAATCTTTTATTGAAAAAGTCGATGAGATAGAAATAGAAATGTATGTCCTTTTTAGTCTCAATTTAAGTGATTTGTTTCATATGAGCATACTCAAGTTTTTCATAGGAAGGCAATGCATTATCGTATAAATCTGAAATCATCATCAAAATCTTTCATTCGAAAAATTTATTAAGAGTAACATAGATTGATTATATGTAAGCATACTCAAGTCTTTTATGAAAAATATGTATCAACATTTAAGACTAATTCAGAAGTTTCATCATAAAAATCATTAAGATACAGTAATCCAAAATATAAGATTTCAAATCATAAAATCAAGTATGATACAAACATTTTCATTAAATCATCAAAATTATCAAGCATGATTTCATAAAGCATCATCAAAATCATTTTAATTCTAATATTCTTTCTTTCATTGTTGTTAGTTATAACAAGATGTTTACCTTCTTATATGATTCTAGCTTAGTGTGAGAAATCAATAGTCATGCATCATTGTATAAAACTGAAAGCATCATCAAAATCACTTTTCTATCATTCAAAATTCTTTTGAAAGCAATATAAGTTAATTTCATGTAAGCATGCTCAAAACATATATCAACATTTAAAATGAAAAGGCAACTTTCGTCATAAAGATCATCAAGGTCAAAAATATAACATGTCAAACATACGTCATGCTAATAAAAAAATTGATTTATCATGATAATACATTTTTCCTTTTTATGTGTTTCAATCTAAGTGAGCATGTTCAAAAATACAAAAGCCAAGCATCATGTTGAAAATCGAAAAGTAATTCAAAATCAGCATGATAACATTTATTCTTCTTAGGACATACATAAGATTAGTCTTGGTTAGTGTACAAGCATTACATTTAATTTCAGCATTTTGTTTGTTTATCATAAAACATATGATCAAATTTTTTAATTTTTCAAAAATGCTAGAAAGAAAAGCATGATATATTTTTTTAAAAAAAAATTATTTCCTACAAACTAAATCAAACAACTCATGAAAAGATCAAGTAATTTTATGATAATATAAAAATATTTTGGGTGAGTTACTTACCTTGTTGTCGAAAGCCATCAAAGCACAATTTGTGACTTCATCTTCGGAAGCACTTGATTCTTCTTTACGTGCTTTCTTCTTCTTTTGTGGCCTCTTCTTCTTTTCAAGGTCATTTTTGTTCTTTAACTCTTGTTTTATAAACTTTTTAAATTTTATCATTAAAAGTTCAAGGTTCTTATCATCATCACTTGAGTTATCACTCAAGTGGTCTTCTTCTGTTCTAAGTATAATAACTTTCCTATTCTTTAGAAGGTGGTTCTCAAGTTTATTAAGTTCTATACATGTCATCTCATAAGTCATTAATGACCCGATGTGTTCTTCGATTGGAAAATCATTTAGATTTTTAGTCTCCTATATAACGGTTACTTTCGGATCTCACCTTTTTGGAAGGGATCTTAGAATCTTGTTTATAAGTTCAAAATCTAAAAAAGATTTACCAAGGGCTTTTAGACCATTGACGACATCCATAAACCGAGTGTATATATCTCCAATGGTCTCACTTGGTTCCATTCGAAAAAGTTCAAAATCATGCATCAAAAGATTTATTTTCGAGTCTTTGACTCTACTAGTGCCTTCGTGTGTGACTTCAAGAGTGTGCCAAATGTTGAAAGCCATTTCACAACTGAAAACTTGATTGAATTCAGTTTTATCCAAGGTACAAAATAAGGCATTCATAGCCTTTGCATTCAATGAAAAAAAAAATTTCTAAATCATTTCAATCATTTATTGGTTTGGAAAACTTTTGAAAGCCATTTTCGACGATGTTCTATAAATCAAGATTCAAAGAAAGAAAACTCTCATTCAAGTTTTTCAATAAGTGTAGTCTATCCCATTAAGCATGGGAGGATGAACAATAGAATAACCCTCTTAAAATCCGAAAAGAGTCATTTCTCTTAGATGTTAGTGCAAATGAGAAATATCGAGCTCTAATACTAACTATTAGGATCAGTTCGACACTAAGAGGGGCGAGGGGTGAATTAGTGCAACGGTAAAGATTACGTCAAATTAACGATTTTGGAAAAATGTTTCAAACGAAAAGAATCATTTCAATGAAAGTTATATCGGAAACATGTTTAACTTAAAAGTGATTGATAGAAAGTAATGAGGAAGTAGAGCAAGTAAAATAAAGGGTTTGCAGCAAAGATAAATAGCAAGAAGTAAATGTAAACCAAATTTTTATAGTGGTTTGGTCATCCGACCAACGTCCGCTCTCAATTCCTCCTTCGTCGAGGCCATCAACTTTCACTATTAGTCTTCTTTTAATTGGGCAAAGACTAACTACCTTTACAACTCAACTCTTCTTTTACAGGTTTAGGAATTAACATTTACAAGACCTCTCGCCCCTCTTTTAAACTTAGCCAACACTTAGAGCTAGAGGGGAGGATTTCTCTCAAGATTTTAATAGTATGTTTTCCTCTTTTTTGTTCTTGATAGTTGGTGTGTGTTTAACCAAGGATGAGAGGGGTATATATAGTCATAAAGGGGATTCAAATTTGGAGCCCAAATTTGAATCACCCTGATTTTCAGGCTATTGGTGGTACCATCGCCCAGTACACTGACATTGGACAGTACCACCACCCAGACTGCCTGACACTAAGTGGTACCAACACCCAAGCACCTAACATTATGTGGTACCACTGCCCAGACCACCTTGGGGACTGAACTTTGGGTGGTTCCACCACCCCAGTCTAGCGATGCCATCGCTAGATAGGGTTCAGCAACACTGTTTGGGCCTTGAGTCTAGCCCAAACCTATCGTAGTATGGGCCCAATTGGCCCATAATTGAGTTGGTCTATTTTCAACCCAATTAAACCTAATTCTACTTCGATTTAGACAATTAATACAAAGCGAATCAATTTGTTTGGTATGTCATTGGTCCATCAGCACTTCATCCAATTCTTCAGCACATCGTCCTCTCTTGCGACCTATTGTTCAATCGACAGTTATCCTATACAACTATAATCTCCTTGGTGCAACTCCACTCTTCTTGGCCCAATGCCTAAATCCTTTGTCTAAAGCCTCTTGTCGATACGTCAATCAATCCTTCACTCGACATCCAATCTTCTAACATATTTTCGTCCTGCCCAACATCGATTCTTCCTACTTCAATTATCTAATTCTAATCGAAAATAAACCTACGTCACTCAAAATATAGTTAAATAAAAAATATAATCAATTAATTTTATTATCAAAATCCAAGATTCAACAAACTCAAAGAGAGATCGTATGAGCCTAATAGTACTAAGCTCGATATAGGGTCTCTAAGATATTAGATAGATTAGGGACTATAGGTATATGGTAACTGAGGATAGATAGGTCCAAAGAATTGGATTCTCTTGTATCGTCTAGGGACTGTAGTGTAATGGCCTTGTACATCCATAGTCGATGAGTCGAGTGAATTATGGAGATAATAATTCACTGAACCAAAAAGAGTTCTGATAAGTATAACTCATGACTAGCTCGATATTGGGCCTAGAGGGTCACACAAATATAGTAGGTGTTGCGATGAGTAGAGGTTCAGATATGAGATATCCGTTGGAGCCCCTATATTATTCGATATTCGTTAAGTCCCTGAATTATTAGTATTAGATCCTATAGATGAGATCCAATAAGAGCTAATAAGAGATTATTGGGTAAAAACCTACTAATTTAAAAGACTTGAGTGATTTGATGGAGATTAAATACCCAATAGAGTAGGATCCGTTATGGTTAAATTGACAGGGAATAGAAGAGAACCAAAGGCCCATAGGCTAAAGCTTTTTGGCAGCCACTTCCTATTCTCCTTCCCCCTCTCCTCCTCAGCCAGCAGCCCTAGTTTGGGGCATGTGGACAGCAAGAAGGGCCGGCCCCTTCTTGATTGCATAGTGCACGCAGTGAGGATTTTTTAGTAGTGATTTGAGAAGCATCATCGTAGCCCCTACTATGCGGATTACCACTAGAGAGGAGGACACTTAAACTCCTTCATCCAGTCCTATAGATATGTAGGAATTCTGGGATATACGATCTCCTTAAGTAATTTTTTTATGCACAGTTTTTCAATTTCGCAAGTTTTGTGTACCAACTTTTGCACGATGATAAGAACCTCTTTTTCTATAAAAAAAATTTATAATTTTTATTTCTATTCTTCCACTACACATATGATGTTGCCGTAGATTTCCCAACACTAGAGGTAAAGGAGGCCAAGCAAAGAATTTCTTGATCCCAACAGATGCGTCATAGTTAAGATATGCTAAAGAAAGGTATTATTTTTGGTGATAAACCCACATGACATATTATAGGTGATAAGAGATAATGGTGCCTAGGTACAAGACAACAACAAAAGCACACAAATGTCCTAAACTAAGAAAAATGGGTCAGACGTCTTAGTCTTCTCAACCAGATTAAGCACAAAGATCCACTTGTCCTGAATGTGGGAAGCATCATAAGAGGGAATATCTTAAAAGTAAAGAACTATGTTTTCGGTATAAAAAAACTAGGGCATGTAGCTAAGAATTGCATGACAATCTCACTAGAATAGAGAAAAGTACTAGGCAGAGTCTTTGTGATGACTATGACAAAAGCAAAGGCTAGCCCATTAGTAATCTCAAGTGAGATATTTATTTATGGCATTTCCTTGCATGCATTAATTGATTCTGGTACCATGCACTCTTTTGCATCACTAACTTGTGTGAAGAAACTAGGCAAACTATCTAAAGTACTGGATGTGATGTATTGCATAGTTGTTCCATCATGAGATATAATATATTCAAGATAAGGATTGAGAGCATATCCAATTCAGATCACCAATAAGGAATTAATGATAGATTTGATAATATTAAATATATAAGATTTTGATATTATACTGGGCATGAACTGGTTGTCTAAACATCATGCTTTTATTAATTGTAATAAGAACATGGTAGTATTTCAACCTCCAGGGTCAAGTGAGTTTGTATTTGCTAGTTTGAAAGAAAAGGTAGAAATTCCTTTTATCTCGGTAATGAAAGCAAGGAATTATACTAGGCAAGAAATTAATGATAGATTTGATAATATTAAACATACAAGATTTTGATATTATACTGGGCATGGACTGGTTATCTAAACATGATGCTTTTATTACTTGCAATAAGAAGAGGGAAGTATTTCGACCTCTAGGGACAAGCGAGTTTGTATTTGCTGGTTCAAAAGAAAAGACAGAAATTCCTTTTATTCGACAATGAAAGCAAGGAGATGTTTAAATGATGGATGCATAGGATATCTGGCAAATGTGATTGATATGAGGGTAGAACCAAAATTCAAGCTAGAGAATGTACCTGTTGTGAATGAATTCCTTCATGTGGTTCCAGAGGACCTCCCTAGATTGCCACTAGGGAGATTGAATTTGCCATTGACCTAATACTAGGCATTGAACCTGTCTTCAAAGCACCTTATAGAATGGCTCCGATAGAGCTGAAGGAGTTAAAAACATAATTGCAAGAGCTCTTTGATAAAGGGTTCATTTGCCCTAGTTTTTTACCATGGGAAGCACCAATTCTATTTGTGAAGAGAAAAGATGGGACGATGCAATTGTACATTGACTACAAGGAGTTGAATAAGGTGACTATTAAGAATAAACATCTATCCCCATAATTGATGATCTATTTGATCAATTACAAGGTACATTAGTATCCTCCAAAACTGATTTAAGATCAGGGTATCATCAACTAAAAATCAAAGAGGACATTCCTAAGACTGCTTTATATAGGTACTTTGAATTCTTAGTGATACCATTTGGTCTAACAAATGCACCAGTCATTTTTATGGACTTAATGAATAGGATATTTAGAGAATATCTAGATAAATTTATAATAGTTTTTATTGATGATATTTTGATATGCTTGCACTCAAAGGAGGAACATGTAGAACATTTAAGAACGACTTTGAGTATCTTGAAGGAAAAATAGTTGTATATAAAGTTTAAGAAGTGTGAATTTTAGTTAGAGAAGATAGGTTTTCTTGGTTATATTGTATCTAAAGAATGGATATTAATGGATCCGATTAAAGTGGAAGTAGGTAGCAATTGGCTAAAGCCAACTACTATAATGGAGGTAAGGAGTTTTTTTAGGATGGTAGGGTATTATAGATGTTTTGTGGAAAGTTTCTCCAGGATAGCATTACCTCTCACCTAAATAACCAGAAAGAACTTTAAATTTGAATGGACATAGGCTTGTGAAAATAGTTTCTAAAAACTATAAAGGAGGTTGATTTTAGTTTCAATTCTTATAGTACCATCTCGGTCAGGAGGATCTGTGATATATAGTGATGCATCCAAAAATGGCTTAGGGTGTGTTTTGATGTAGAATGATAAAGTTATAGTTCATGTCTCAAGATAGTTAAAACCTTATGTGAAAAACTACCTAACCCATGATTTAGAACTAATAGTAGTGGTGTTTGCCTAAAATTTTGGTGACATTATTTTTATGGAGAAAATAAATGTGAAATATACACTGATTATAAGAGTATGAAATATCTCTTTACCCAAAAAGATCTGAATATGAGGTAGAGGAGATGGTTGGAACTAGCAAAATATTATGATTATGTGATCAATTACCATCCTGAGAAAATAAATGTAGTTATCGATGCATTGAATAAAAAGTTGACCAATTTAGTTGCTTTATCAATGATTCCTAGACCTCTTTATATTGAAATGAAAAATTTTGAATCAAAAATAATCCTTAAAAGTTTATTTGGGAGATTAGCGGCACTATCACTACAACCAACTCTTTTGAGAAGAATTAAAGAGTTACAGATTAATAATCCTTATTTGAACTGATTAAAGTCTGATATTGAGACAAAAAGAAGAAAAGATTTTCATATTGATGAAGGGGTAATCCGATTTCGAGGTAGATTATGTGTACCATATGAGCTTGGCCTAAAGCAATAAATTTTAATAGAGGCACACTCGTCTCTATACTTAGTGCACCCTAGAACAACCAAAATGTACATGGATCTAAAAGAGCACTATTGATGGCTATGAATGACGAGGATATAATCCAATTTGTTGAAAAGTGTCTTACATATCAACAAATTAAAATCGAACATCATAGGCTAGCAGAAACCTTTAGACCACTACAAATACCCCAATGGAAATGGAAAGAGGTGAGCATGGAACTTATCATGGGTTTGCCTAAGACCAACAAGGGACATGATGGAATTTAGGTTATTGTGGATAGATTGATAAAAATAACTCACTTTCTATCTATCTGTGCTAATTATTCCATAGATCAATATGCTCAATTATATACCCAGGGAGATAATTAGACTCCATGGTGTACTAGTATCTATTGTGTCAAATAGAGACTCTAGATTTATATCAAGATTTTAGAAGTCTACCTAAGGCATTGGGGACAAAGTTAGCTTTTACCATAGTTTTTCATCCCCAAACAGATAGTCGATCAGAAAGAATCATTTAGATATTAGAGGATACTCTAAGAGCATGTGTTATGGACTTTAAGGGGTCATGGAGTAAATATTTACTTTTGGTTGAATTTGCCTATAATAACAATTATAAAGCAATAATTGAAATGGCACTATTTAAAGCACTATATGATAGAAAGTGCAAATTGACTATTCATTGGGATGAGATAGGTGAAAGAAAATATTTAAGAAAAGATTTGATGAGAAAAATAATAGAGGCAATAGAAAAGATACATCCAAGGATGAAGATAACACAAAATAGATAGAAAAATTATGCTGATAACGGGAGGAGACCTTTAAAATTTGAGATAGGCAATAAAGGTATTTTTAAAGATGGCACCAATGAAAGAAGTTATAAAGTTTAGAAAGAAAAGCAAGTTAAGTCCTTGACATATAGGACCACATGAAATTCTGGATAAAATTGGAGATGTGGCCTACTGAGTAGCCTTACCACCTGCATTACCAAAGGTATATAATGTATTTCATATATCAATATTGAGAAAATATATTTCAGATCCATCTTATATTTTAGAAAAATAACTAATAGAATTAAATGAAAATTTAACATATGAGGAACAAGCTATGTAGATTCTTAATAGAAAAGAGAAAGAACTTCATAATAAGAAGATCGCTTTAGTTAAAGTACTATGGAGGAATCAATCAATGGAGGAAGCAACCTAGGAAAAGGAAGATGAGGTGTGCAAAAAATATCCAGAACTATTCAGGTAAGAAATTTTGAGAATTAAAATTTTTTTATTTAGAAGGGGAGAATTATAGTGCTTGAGTCTCACATATATCCATCTTAATTATTTTTCAGATTAAATACGTAAAGGTTATAGGGCTAGAATCTTCATTTAAAGAGAAGAATGTGATGTTTTGTATTTCTAAGAATATATTTGTAAATGTAAATATTATAAGGACTCAAATGCAATGATATTTTTATGTTTATGAGGATTTATTTGTAAATATAAATCTTACAAGGACTAAAATGCAAAAGTTATAAAAAATGTGGACTAAAATGCAATGGTGAGTTCGTGGAGGGGAAGGGAAGGAGAAGAAGAAGAGAACGGAAGAAGGAGAGAAGACAAAAAGGAGAGGAAGAAGGGAAGGGGAAGAATAAGAGACTACCGCTAGGGGAAGAAGAAAAGGAAGAAAAGAAGGGAGGAGGGAAGGAAGAAGAGGAAGGAGGCTATGGTTGAGAGAGAAGAAGAGAAGGGGAAGAGGGAAGAACAGGTGGCTGCACTACTCTACCTTCCACATGAGGAGGTTCCTCAGTAGAGAAGGGAAAGGGAGAAAGAAAAGAAGAAGAGAAGGGGAAGAAGGAGAGAAGAGGAAGGGAAGAAGGGGGCTACAGTTGTGGAAGAAGAAGAGAGAAAGAGGAAGAAATGTTGATAGAATTAACACAATAAATCTGGATCAAACATGCTTTATAGATCCAAAATCATATTATTAAATCCATAATAACATACATGAAATCCTACAACAATTATAAAACATATTAATATGAAAGCGTATCTGATGAATCTATCAGAGTATTTTTTGAATTAATCGGTGATTTGGCCTTCCAATTGTAGAGTATCCTTAAGAACTTTAGATTTCTCTTTGACGGGTGAAGAGAAATTTCATTCGATATTGCAACTAGGGACCATAACCCTATTTATATATATAACTGATGAATCTACAATTATGAATATATTCATAATTGATGAATATGTAATTATACCTCAAGAGTTTCATATTCCTGACTTATCTTGTCATTAAATTAGAAATATGACTGATGGTATCCACATAATTAATTTTCATGACAATTATATTCCTTGGCTAAATAAATTTACTTTAATTAGATTACTTTAATTTTGGCTAATCAAAATAATGGCTTAACACATTTAATTATACATGTATGACCCTTCAAATTCTAACAATCTCCCACTAGGTTACATATGTATCTTTATAAACGTATTATACTTTATGAGCTTAAAATTATTGTCATTATCAAATAGAACGTACAATACAATCTCATCCATTGGCTATATTAATATAGGACCAAAACTATCTTCGCTATAACATAACAAAATGACATAGATCAATCATGAAATGTGTAGCATGAAAATTACATGAATGTGATCCATACATGTCAATTTTCAACTAGTCCAACTTTATCTTTATGAGATCATTAATAACTTTGATAGCCATAATGTACAAAGTATAATAAACTGAAGCTTTATTTCTATTCAGAAAATATAGAATTTGGCATAGAACACTTAACAAACATATGACAAACTTTCACTAAACTAAAGTTTTCTCAAATTCTAATACACCCATATGAGTAGTATGCTCATGAAAGACCTTGGGTAGTACACCTTTTGTGAGAGGATTTGCCAATATAAAGTTTGTTCCTAAGTATTCTATAGAAACTTATTTATTTTGTACCTTTTCTTTCACAACTAGAAATTTGATATCAATATGTTTTGACTTAGTCAAGCTCCTATTGTTGTTAGAGTATAAAACAGCTAATTTATTGTCACGGTATATCTTTAGTGACCTTTCAATCTCTTGTACTATTTGCAATTCTATGATAAAATTTCTCAACCAAATCCTATGATTGGACACCTCAAAATATGCTACAAATTCCGTTGTCATGGTGGAAGAAGTAATAAGGGATTGTTTGGCACTAGGCTAAGAAATCGCCCCACTAGCCAAGATATAAATGTAGCCCGAAGTGGATTTCCTACTATCTTGGCATCCAGTAAAATCAAAGTCAAAATACCCAATGATCTCCAAATGGTCTAATCTCTATATGTGAGCATATGGCCAAGATATATATGTGAGCATATGATCTTTTGTCCTCTATAAATATTTGATAACTCTTTTCACTGCCATCCAATGATCCATTCTAGGATTGCTTAAGTATCGACCTAACACTTCAACAATGTACGCTATATCCGGACATATACAAATCTGTGCATATATTAGACTCCCTATAGCTAATGCATAAAGAATCTTTTTCATTTCTTGAGTTTTCATATTTTCTTTAGGACACTGATTGAGACTGAATTTGTCTCCCTTTGCGATGGGGGTGTTTCCTAGTTTATAATCTTGCATACCAAACCTTTTGAGTACCTTATCGATATAGCTCCTTTGTGATAATCCTAGAATACCCTGAGATATATCTAGATGTATCTGGATTCCTAATACAAAAGAGGCATTACCAAGATCTTTCATCTCAAAATTTCTTGATAGAAATCTCTTGGTTTCGTGTAATATACCTATATCATTTGTGGTAAGCAGAATGTCATCCACATACAATATCAGAAAAATAAATTTACTCCCACTGAACTTCTGATATACACAATCATCAATAGCATTTACCTCAAAATCATATGAGAGAATTACTTGATGAAATTTGTGATACCACTAATGGGATGCCTGTTTTAGTCCATAGATGGATTTTGTCAATTTACAAACTATTTTCTTTGGGTCTCCTGACACAAAATTTTTTGGTTGTACCATATAAATTATTTCATTAATGTTTCCATTGAAAAATATTGTTTTGACATCCATCTAATGAAGCTCCAAATTAAAATATGCAACTAGAGCCATAATTGTCCTAAAAGAGTCTTTCGTTGAAACTGGTGAGGTTTCTTTAAAGTCAATCCCTTCCTTTTGAGTATAACCTTTTGCCACAAGACATGCCTTGTACATCTCTACATTACTATTAGAATCCCTTTTGGTTTTAAAAATTCATTTACAACCAATGGGTTTCACACCTTCTGGTAATGGGACAAGTTCCCAAACTTTATTGTCTTGCATGGACTTATACTCCTCATTCATTGCTTCAATCTACTTATCTGAATTGGAATCCTTCATGGCTTGACAAAAGTTGATTAGATCAACAACCATCATGCCACTACTTTCTTCATGTTCTTAGAGAAATACCATATAATCATCCAAAATGGCACTCCTCCTTTCCCTAGTAGATCATCGCAAAGGTGTTGGCTCTTGTGGCATGGGTTCTTGATGGTATTGAGTTTGTTCCTCATGAATAATTTCCTCATACTATATGGGAGCTAGAATAACTATATTCTTTTAAGGTACTAAATTTTCCACATCAATGGTAACTATATAAATTGGATCAGATTGAACCAATTTTTCCTCAAAGGTAAAGTCTTTAACCTTATTTCTCTCTCTAAACTCAATATCCTTAAAGAATATAGCAATACTAGTTTCAAAAATATTTCTTGATTTGCGATCATAAAATTTATACCCCTTAGATCGCTCGGAATAACTAATAAAGTAACTGCTCACTGTTCAGGGTTCCAATTTCCTTTTATTAGGCCTATAAAGCCTTGCCTCAACTAGACAACCCCATATATGAAAGTGTCTTAGACTAGGCTTTCTCTTAGTCTAAAGCTCATAAGGTATTTTTGCAATTGCTTTAGTTGGTATTCTATTAAGAATATAAGCTGCAGTCTTTATTGCTTCTCCCTAGAGTGACTCTAGTAAGGTAGATTGAGAAATCATATATCTTACCATGTATACTAAGGGATAATTCCATACTCCTCTAGATATAGAGCAAATGGACCTGGACGTTGTTCTCCTGAGTCATCATTTCTGCCGTAATATTCCCCTCCATGGTCAGATCTGACGCTTTTTATCCTTTTGCTGAGTTGATTTTCAACTTCAGCTTTAAATGATTTAATCACATCCAAAGATTAGAACTTTTCATGTATTAGATACAGGTATCCATATCTAGAGTAATCATCTATGATTGATATAAAGTATCGTTGACCATTCCATGAAGGTGTAGGAAATGACCAATAAATATCCGTATGTATCAATTCTAAGACCTCCGTAGCTCTATATGCACCTGATCTCTTTGGTTTGGTTAGTTTACCTTTAATGCAATCAACATAAATATCTAAACTTGATAAGTCAATGGGATCAAGAATCCCTTCTAACATAAGTCTTTCAACTCTATTTCTAAAGATGTGACCTGTGTTGAATCTCCGATTTTGATGATGAAACTAATTGAGTATGTTTTAGTGATCTAATTACATTTTGAGATATGCAAGTCTACTCTTGATCAGGATTAGATAATTGATGCAAGATGAATCAACGTTGCATTGGAGGAAATCACGTCAGGAGATTGGACGTCGAGACGGAGGTCTAGTCGATGATCAACAAAAGGCTTCGAATAAAGAAATCAAGCATCGGGCCAAGAGGAGTAAAGTTGCACCAAAGAGATCAGGGCTGTGATGGTCAACTACTGATTGGGCAACAAGCTACAAGAGAGGATAATGCGTTGAAGTGTCGGACGAAGCGTCAATAAGCCAATGACGTGCCAGGTGACATTCTGATTTGCATTGAAATAATAATTGTCTAGTTCGAAGTAGGATTAGGTCTAATTTAGTTATAATTGGGCCAACCCAATTAGGGGCCAACTGAGCCCAATTCAAGACTATGTTGGGCCGGATGAAAGGTCCAAACAGTCCCTAAGTGTCACGTCAGGCGGTGGCATCGCCAGCTGGGTGGTGACCACCTGAAAGCTCAGTCTTCAAGACTGAGTCTGGGCGGTGGTACCACCCACTGATAGTGTGTTTGGGCAGTGGTACCGCCTAGTACACTGATAGAACCAGAGTGCCAGGCGATGGTACCGCCTGTACCCAGTAAACCTAGGATGGAAAGGTTTTTAGCTCCAAGTTTGAATCCCATTGGAGCCTATAAATACCCCTCTCATCCCTGGGTTGATGACACAAGCACAGAGATTTTGAAAGGAATAAAATGCTATAGAAATCCTTCTAAACATCCCTCCTCTAGTTCTTATATATATTCTACCGAAAGAGAGGAGTGTGATTGCTTGTAAAGGTCATCTCCTAAGCCCGTCAAAAGGAGAGAGTATTGTAAGGGATTCAGTCCTCACCCATTGGAAGGATGACTACTAATGGAAAGCCGATAGCCTCAAGAGAAGAGGAATCGGGAGTGGACATAGGTCGTACAACTAAACCACTATAAAAATCAGATTTGTATTTACTTATTGTTCTTTATATTTCAACAAACCTTATTTACTTGCTACTCCACTTCCTCATCTCCTTATGAATCATTTTAAGTCTGAACGTAATTGAAATCAGATTTCATTGAAATAAAGCTTTCAACATATGAGGTTTTTCAAACTTGTTTAAATCATCGAAAATTTTTCGTACTTAACCGTTGCACTAACTCACCCCCCCTCTTAGTGTCGCTCTAGATCCCAACAATTGATATCAGAGCTACGTTATTTCTTTTTTGGATTTACACCCATGAGAAATGGCTCTTCACGACTTTCAAGAGGGCTTTTCGATTGTTCATCCTCCGTTGTTTAACGAATCGGACTACATATATTGGAAAACTCAAATGAGAGTTTTTTTTATTTCTCTGGATTTAAACTTATGGAATATTATTAAAAATGGCTTTCAACTTTTCTATAAACCGATGAACGAATGGTTGGATTTAGAGAGAAAATCTTTTTCTTTAAATGCAAAGGCTATGAATGCTTTGTTTTGCTCTTTAAGTAAAAACGAGTTCAATCAGATTTCTTCTTGTGAATCGACTTTTGATATTTAGCGGACACTTGAAATCACACACGAGGGAACTAGTAAAGTCAAAGTCTCGAAATTAAACCTCTTATTGCATGATTTTGAGCTCTTTCGAATGACACCAAGCGAGTCTATCAACGATATGTATACCCATTTCATGGATATCGTCAATAGCTTGAAAAGTCTTAGTAAATATTTTTAAAATTTTGAACTCACTAACAAGATCTTAAGATCCCTTCCAAAAAGGTAGGATCCAAAAATAATAGTGATACAAGAATCAAAAGATTTAAATAATTTTCCATTGAAAGAACTAATCGGATCATTAATGACTTATAAAATGAGTCTCTTAGAACCCGATGAACACATGAACCACCTTCCAAAGAACATGAAAGATTTGAAACTTCGAACTATGAAATGTCACTTGAGTGATGACTCAGGTGGTGAGGACAATATTGAGGACCTTGAACTTTTAATGAATTTTAATAAGTTCATTAAACAAAAATCAAAAATCAAAAAAGAACTTGAATAGAGGAAAAGGACAAAGAAGAGGAAGGCACTCAAGGATGAATCAAGAACTTCCAAAGGCAAAATAGTAAATTGGGCTTTGACGGGTTTCATCAACAAGGTAAGTATCTCACCCGAAATATTTTTACCTTATTTTGAAATTACTTGATATCTTTTTCATGAGTGCTTAATTTAGATAGTAGGAAATAAATAAATTATTTTCAAAAATTATATCATATTTTTCTTTCTAGCATTTTTTAAAAGTAAAAATTAAAATGATACTTGCATGATTTATGATAATGTGTGCACATCTAATAGGATTAATCAATGCATGTATATCTTGATGTTTTATATTATTTTTCATCTCTAAACATGATGCTTGACGATTTTATATCATGCATGAGTTTTTGAAGTGATGTTGATTTGAAACTCAATGTTTTGGATTAACAAGTTTTTAGACTAATCGTTCTCATAACAAATTAAGATGACATAATGCATGTATACCTAAAAAGATAAATTCCATATATACTTTCTGTATCGATTTTCAATTTTAGGCATGATACATATCTATGTATAGATTTCTTTAAAGTCTTTTGATGATAGATGTTTGTATGATGCTTATGACTTGAAATCTTCTATTTTGGATTAACATGTTTTTGGGCTTGAGGAAATTTGTTTCGAAGTCATACGATGATAGCTTTCTTATAAAAACTAAAATATACTTATATGAAAAAAATAAAATACATAAAAAGGAAAGCATATGATCATGATAAATTCATGAATCTTGATGATTTTATATTACTTTTGGTTTCAAACAAGAGGCATGATTTTTGACAAAAAAAAAATTAATGGCATGTTTTAAGATAATGCTTGCACACCAAATATGATTAAAAGGTAAAAGCAAACATATTGATGATTTCACTTTCAACATTATGCATGGTTTTTACATGAAAATTTGAACATGCTTATATGAGATCAACCACATAAAATAAAACACATAAAAAATAAAAAATGTGTTATCATGATATTTTACTTTTGATGTGTTTGGTCTTGATGGTTTTATGATGAAACTTATGTCTCATTTCTAAATGTTGATACATGTTTTCATAAAAGACTTGAACATGTTCATATGAAATCAATTGCATGAAATGGAAATGCATTTTCTATCCTATTGAGATTAATGAATTCATTTTACCAATCTTGTGAATCTCATGAAAATAAACATGATGAATATTTTAAAAATAAATGAGTGTATCATGCGTTTGGTCTTAATTATTTCTCTTAAAACTTACTTTTCGGATCTATACGATGATACATGAATCTAGAAGAAAAAGAAAAGAGCATACTTACATGTAAACCATCTCCGTTGCTCTTAATAAAATTTTTGAATGAAAGATTTTGATGCATTTGATTTTGATGATTTTAATGACAAAACTTGCATTTCGAATTTATATGATGATGGCTTTCATTAAACATACCATATGAAATCATCATTGATAATGATGAAATGAAAATATTAAAAGTTTGTTATCATACTTAATGTGTTTCAACTTAATGATTTTTAAGATGAAATTTTCCTTTCCATCTTGAATGTTGACACTTGTTTTATTAAAGGTAAAGGCATGCTTATAAAAATTTATAAAGAAGCAAATCACATGAATAGAAATTTATAAAAACGAAATACAATCCTCTATCTTATTGATTTTTTAATAAATATATGCTTGTCATGTATGAATTTATTAAATGTGATTTTGAAGATGATTTCAGATTTGACAAATGCTTGATTCATATTTACGACATGAGATACATTTTAAATATAAATCATGTTCAATGCTTCATTCATATTCTATCTCCCTTAATTCATTTTGTTCTCCTATAATTCCTTTTTATTTACCAAAGAAGAGAATCTTCTAAATGAATCATGAATTCAAATAAAATGATACAAATGAATCACTTATCGATATATCTATTTGAAATATCTTTTTAATGTGATATTGATAAGTTGAGCACTTTTGGAATTTATGACATGAGATTTGAATCTTTGACTTACTCTTTTTTATCATGGCTTGAAAATGGATGTTTGAAACCATGCTTGATGAGTTGTTTTATAAGACTTTGCCTTTATGTCTTAAACGTTCATGCTTATCTCTATTTGATATTAAAAGACAAAGGCATTTTTAAATAAAATTAATCACTAAAACAAAAATATATATCTCTTGAACATCTATCTTTCTCTAAAGTTTCAAAATTTTCAAATAAAAGACAAGTGATAAATTTATGATATTTTGTGAATCACTTGAATTATGAATGAGATTTTGATGATGTGTTAAAGAATCTATTTAAATGAATCATGTTCGTCTTGATTTTTCTTGAGCCTTGATGAATTAGAAATGACATGATTACTTTGGCTTGCATGCCTTATGTGGTGATTTAAAATAAATTTGCTTTATTATGAATCATATGAATCTTGATCTTGATCTTGCTAAATTGGAATCACAAATAATATCTTTTGGTATTCATGAATTCATACTCACAATATGTAAGCATCAGTATTCATGACTTGAATTTGATTGAAACATTGCATGCTTAAATTGATTTTTCTCCTATGTTTCAATACTTCTTTTTATACTTCATGACATGATGATTGAAATGTTGATGTAGACTTTTGATGTATCACTTGTCATGATTGCTAGCTTTTGAATCTCGAAAATGATTTTGATTTGATTATGGGTTTCAAGTTATCAAATTGGTTTAAATGAGATTTTTGTTTCAAGCGAATCATGAACTCTCCCTTGAATTCTTGACTTGAGATATTTTAATTGAAATTCTTTCCTCTATGATTGCTTCTTTTTTCATTTACTAAAGAGGAAAATAATACATGTCTTGATATATCGATAAGTGATACTTGAAATTATTTTTATAATTCATGATGAATTTAGATCTATTATGCATAAATCAAGTTGTTCCTTTTACTCCCAAATGAATCATAACTTAATCTTTAATATTGATATTTCTTTTATCATGATCCGTGGTTGTATAAGTCTTTTGCTCTATTAAAAAGATTTGTAAAATGAATCATGTCCTTGAATTTTTTTGATATCATGATATGATTTCTTTTTATTGCTTGAAATTTTTAGCCATTGAGTCCTCCACTTCATTTTAACAATAACTAAGGGGGAGCTAGCTTGTTGGCTTGAATGTTGAATTCATATTCATGACTTGAATTTTGATAATAGAAACATTTATGTCAATATTTGTTTCTAATATTTTATTTGTCATTTTGATGAAAAAGGAAATAAATTACAACATTGCATCCTCCCTTCTTTTTTATAATGACAAAGGGGGAGAAGGAATTGCTAGCTTTGCCAACATGAAAAGAAAGCAAAACTTGTAAGCTTGCACTTCTCAAAAAGAGAAGAAAGATCTTGCCTAGCAAAAGAAGCAAAAAGTGCAAAACTTAGAAAATTTGTAATCTTACACTTGCTATGCCTCTATGCTTATATGTTGCATTAAAAATTTAGCTTGCACTGCTAGCTCATTGCAAACAAAGTGCTATCTTGCACATCTCAAGAAGCAAGTAAAAAATTGCTATGCTTAAACTAAAAAAACTTGCTATGATTGAATATTGTAAATTTAGCTTATATGTTGACTTGCATATCTTTTAAAATAGTTAGAGCAACTTCTCCCTTTTGTTGATGACAAAGGGAGAGAAGCAGATTGATGAATTCATGCAATGTATGATATTTGAACATTTTGAAATTTTGCATGAATGAATGTTTTTAATGACATGTTATTTGGATTTGTTGAAATTCAAGGGTACTATCAATATGACATATTGATAGGGAGAGTTTGTTTAAACTCAGGGGAGTTAAGGTTAACTCGGTCATCAATTAGTTGTCATCATCAAAAAGAGGGAGATTGTTGAATCTTGAATTTTGATGATGAAACTAATTGAGTATGTTTTAGTGATCTAACTACGTTTTGAGATATGCAGGTCTACTCTCGATCAGGATTAGATAATTGACGCAGGATAAATTAATGTTACGTCAGAAAAAATCACGTCAGGAGATTGGACGTCGAGCTGGAGGTCCAGTCGATGATTGACAGAATGCTTCGGACAAAGAAATCATGCATCGGGCCAAGAGAAGCAGAGTTGTGCCAAAAAGATCGAGTCTGTTGAGGTCAAGTGCTGATTAGGCAATAAACTACAAGAGAGAACGATGCACCGAAGTGTTAGACGAAGCGCCGATAGGCTAATGACGTGCTGGGCGACTTTCTAATTCGTATTGTAATAATAATTATCTAAATTGAAGTAGGATTAGTTCTAATTAGGTTGTAATTGGGTCACCCAATTAGAGGCCAACTGGGCCCAATTCAAGATTATGTTGGGCCAGATGAAAGGCCCAAATAGTGCCCAAGTGCCACGTTAGGCGATGTCACCGCTAGTTGGGTAGTGGAACCACCTGAAGGCTCAGTCTTCAAGACTGAGTCTGGGCGGTGGTACTGCCCACTAACAGTGTGTTTGAGTGATGGTACCGCCCAATACACTGATAGAACCAAGGTACCAAGCGATGGTACCACTCAGCACTAGCGATGGTATCGCCTATACTTAGTAAACCCGGGATGGGAAGGTTTTTGGCTCTAAGTTTGAATCCAATTAGAGCCTATAAATATCCCTCTCATCCCTAGATTGATGACACAAGCATAGAGATTTTGAAAGGAACAAAACATTATAGAAATCCTTCTAAACATCCCTCATTTAGTTCTCATTTGTATTCTACCGAAAGAGATGAGTATAAGTGCTTATAAGAGTTACCTCCTAAGTCCATCAAAAGGAAAGAGTACTGTAAGAGATTTAGTCCTTGCCCATTGGAAGGAGGACTACAACTGGAAAGCCGGTGGCCTCAAGAGAAGAGGAATCGGGAGTGGATGTAGGTTGTATGACCGAACCACTATAAAAATCAGGTTTACATTTACTTATTGTTCTTTATATTTTAACAAACCTTATTTACTTGCTACTCTACTTCCTCATTTCCTTCTTACGAATCATTTTAAGTCTGAATGCAATCGAAATCGGATTTCATCGAAACAAAGCTTTCAACGTACGAGATTTTCTGAACTTGTTTAAATCACCAAAACTTTTTCGTACTTAACCGCTGCACTAATTCACAACCCCTCCCCCCCCCCTCTTAGTGCCACTCTAGATCCCAACAACTTAAACGTTTGTAACATAATACACAAAAATTTTTAATTTTACATTTAGTACCTCATAATTCCACATTTAGGGATTCATAATAGGATGCTATAGTATCAAGCGAATATAGATTGTCATAAGCCATAAGTGAACTAGTTCCAATTACATTTAAATTTAAAGATAAAGTAAACTTATTGTTTCCAAATGAACAAGAATAATCAAATTTGTCCAAATAAGAAATAGAAATTAAATTTCGTCTAAATGATGATATAACAAAAGTGTTTTTTAAATCCAAATAGTATTCAGTACACAATAACAATCTAAATGTGCTTATAACTTCCACATCTACTGATTTTTCATCCCCCATATAAATGCATCTTTCAGCATCATTGGGCCTTCGGTAGCTTAGCCAACCTTGCATTGAAATACTAATATTGGTAGTTGCACTGGAGTCTAACCACCAAGTGTTTCTAGGTACTGAAATTAAATTGACTTCAAAACAAACCAAAGCAAGGAACATACATTTTTCTATACGCTAAGCATGATATTTGGCATAGTCCTTCTTTAAATGCCCAAATTTCATACAAAAGAAACAAGTACCAGTCTTATTTTATTTCTTTTGTGCAGGACCTTCATCAGCCTCATTTTTTCTAGATTTGTATTTTCTTATATTTCTTTTACCGTTGTACCTCATGGAAATCAAGCTTTCAAGTAGAGTGCTTGTTTTCGCCTTATTGTTTTTAAGAAAATATTTTTCTATTTCGGCAAGGAAATCTTTGGCCTTGGTAATCCCTTCGGATACTACAGCCCTAAAGACCTTTGGAATACCACATTTAATGATCATGAGACATATGCGATTAGACCTATCCCACTTCTTATAGTCTCCTTTTATCAGGAATACTATTATCTGTAAGAGAAGTGGATTGGTTTTCCCTTAGTGCAAGGTCTAAATCTATGTAACCCAAAATGATCAGAATGTTTTCTTTCCAATCCTTAAAGTTAGCTCTATTTAGAACCGATACTGAATTAAGGTTAGCAGATATTGAAGCAAGCGAACATAAATAAGAGAACAATAGACAACCATAAATTATGCTCATATATATTACTATAAACATAAGTAAATTCAAATAATAATATAACACATCTCAAGATACCAAGTGCATAACTTTATACCAAGTCAAATAATAAACCCATCTTTGGATTGATTTATCATTCACATGTATAACTTTATAATTGTCACGTGTTTACCATTATAGGTGTATATAAAATCCTACCAATCATTAACCTTCCTTTGGGCCGAGTAATTACCGCATGGATGTAAATACACACTACATTTAATATTTTTATGAGAAATATTACATATGAGAGGTCACTTTGGTAACTTCATACATTAAATTACTCAATCAAATATTAAACAATCATTAATTAAATTTTAACCATATTAATCAAATTGACTTGACCTTAATTTGTTGAGTCAAATATTTAATACATATAAATCATTTAATTTATGTCAACAAATAACTTTATATAACCAATATTATGTTTAAACCAACATAATATTACATAAATATTACAAAAATATTATTATTAATTAAATTTGCATATTGCAACAACATAATTAAAACAACATAATATTGCAACAATATTATTATTAATTAAATTTATATAAATTTAATTAATTAGATAAAATCTAAAGAAAATTTAAAAGATTTACATGAATTGCAATGCAGAAAATGAATTTGCATTCCACAAAGTGGGAGATTTATGCCTTGTAGTGTAAAAAAAAATGAATTTGTATACTGTAAAAAGGAAAATGCACGAAGAGGAAAAGATATCTTAAACTGAATGTGAAGTATCCTGTAGCATGATTACATAAAACCATCATCTTTCCTGATGATGATAAAATCAAATCACTCTAAAATAATGACAAAAACATCATTAAAATATATAAAAATAACCCGATATGTTTAACAATCATTGTAAGATGGCTCTGATACCAATGTTGGTGGAATTAACACAATAAATCTGGATCAAACATGCTTTATAGATCTAAAATTATATTATTAAATCCATAATAATATACATGAAATCTTATAACAATTATAAAATATATTAATATGAAAGCATACCTAATGAATCCATTAGAGTATTTTCTAAATTACTTGGTGATTTGGTCTTCCAATTGCACAGTATCCTTAAGAACTTTAGATTTCTCTTTGACGGATGAAGAGAAACTTCATTCGACACTGCAACTGGGGATCATAACCCTCTTTATATACATAACTGATGAATCTATAATTATGATTATATTCATAATTGATGAATCTATAATTATGTCTTAAGAGTTTCATATTCTTGACTTATCTCGTCATTAAATTAGAAATATGACTGATGGTATTCACACAATTAATTTTTATAACAATTATGTTTCTTAGCCAAATAAATTTACTTTAATTAGATCACTTTAATTTTGGCTAATCAAAATAATGGCTTAACACATTTAATTATACATGTGTGGTCCTTAAAATTTTAATAAGAAAAAGAAGTGAGGAAGAATAACAAAGAAGACAAAAGAAAAGGAGGAAAGAAAAGAATAATAGAGAAGAAATAAAAGTAAATAAAGAAAGAAAAAGGAAAAGAAAAGAGAGGAACAAAGGGAGAAAGGAGGGAAAAAAAAGAAAAAAAATATTAATCCTTCCCTAACACACTCGATATATATATATATATATATATATACACACACACGTATCGAGTGGTACACTGTATGTATCGCTCGACATACTCGTACCGTATCATATGGAGCAATGCTCATATAAAATTAAAAATCTTGGTTGAAAGAATCATAAGTTCAATGCCAATATGTGGTGAATAAACTCATTCATATATAAACGATAGTAATACTCTATTTAGAAGGTAAATAGTTAATATAAATTGCTAATACATACCCTGATGCTATATTTTGTTTGCTAAATATAATGAGAAATCGTCTTGTGACATAGGAGAGGATTGTGGCCTTTCGCTAACGTCTTTATTTTTCAAGTTAAATTAAGTATAAGTCTAATCACTAAAAAAAGGTGATCATATATATTTTCATTTGCATAATATATTTTGGAAAGCATGATTCGAATTATTTTAGCATATAATTTCACATTTCAAATGTGGTAAACATGTTTCAAATTAATTTAAGGTAGAATTTCATGTTTTGAAAGTGTTTTGAAAGGTATGTTTTTATATTGATGTAGAACTTCATGTTTCGATTGATATGATTCATATGAGCTTATTATGAGCTAAATGTAAAGGTATATATTTTGAGAATATAAATGTATATGGATTACGATGAAAATATTTTTCATACATGCATATATATTTTGTCTTACGGTGTGAAAGCGCATGTATGTATATGCTAAACAAGCATATAGTTTCATGAATAATTATGTTTTATCTATGTGCACATACTTATATGGTACACAAACACATAGTTTCATTAATAGTTATGTTTTATCCATGTGCGCAAACTTATATAGTACATAGGCATATAGTTTCATGAATAGCTATATTTTATCCATGTGCGCATACTTATATGGTACACAGATGCATAGTTTCATGAATAGTTATGTTTCATCGATGTGCACATACTTATATGGTACACAGGCATATAGTTTCATAAATAGTTATGTTTATCCATGTGCGCATACTTATACGGTACACAAGCACATAGTTTCATGAGCAATTATGTTTTATACATGTGCACATATTTATTATAGCATATAATGGGGGAGTGCACATATATATCATGTAAAGACGCATAAATTCATGAAGACGAAGTTCTTTTCGTGTGTGCAAGTTTAATATGATGTAAAGAATACATGAATGTACTATGTTATGAGACAAAAAATTTTATGAATTTATATTTCTTGAGTATGTTGTGCATATAAGCATTTCAATTTTTTTTTTAAAGTAGAATTTCTTTGTCCTTATGCTACACATGTTATGCGTAAGATTAAATATTTTATCATCATTTTAAAATACTATATTTATGACATGATATATGCCCATCTGATTAAAACTATGAAGGCATACTTAGTAAATTACTCATTATAGATACTATTTTGTAGGTAAGGATATTAGTACCTTACCAAGTGATTGGGTAGGAAAGTGACCACGTGCAAATCCATGCTAATGCAGATATAGACAATGACCTATAGGCAAATTTGGCATAGAGAATTTTGGATATGTTATGTTATGTTAATTTTGGATATGTTAGGTCTAATTATTCTATTTAGTTAACTATTATATAATTTTATACAGGTGTCAAGCTTATTTTGTACAAGAAAAGTCATATCATTTTGACTTAGATATTTACATATTTTAAATTTTAAGATTATATAATTTTCACTACATGCATATTAATATTAATAATGTAAATGAAAGAAATATAATATCCCATCTTACTTCGGCACGTAACGTACATACAGGACTAGAAGTGAAATGTTAAATACTACATGAAAGCTAGTTACATAGCTAAGACATATAAGCCTTGTGATATGTGTGAATGGCAAGTATAGGTATATTATGTGCCCACAGATTGTCTTTGGAATGATACACCTTAAATAACATAATAATAATAATCAATAATAAGTTCTTAGTCCACGTATGGACAATAATATTAGATAAGTACTTGAATTGATGAGCCACGTTGGCCGCCAGCTCAAGTGCAGGCTCTATTAGTTTTATTAAATGACCACCTAAGTTACATTGATTAATAGAGCTCCATTGAGTTCTGTGTTCAAACCCTGATTGCTATCTACTCAAAGAAATTAATATAACTCAATTCCACCCAACTAAAACAAGAATCCCAAGTAAATTAAATAGAGCTTTGGTAATCCAACCGTATGGCCCAAATATATAATAAACAAAATATATTCATATAAATAGATAAAAATAATTTTTTAAAAAATAAATAAATAAAATTTCATGTTATATAAAATATAAAGCACTTTGGTAAATCATTTTGATAATTTTAAATATTTTGATAAAATCATACAACACTTTTATAATTAAAAAAATTTACATTAGTATTCTATAAATACTGAAATGCTAATACTACTCTGAGCTAGCATCAATATTTTCAATACAATATCTACGTTAGATGTGATTTTAAAAAACTTTATCAAATATTAACTTATATTTAAAATATATATTAAACCCCTCAATGTATATTTTAAATATATTTTCAAATGCACCCCTAGATGCTTTCAACTATTTGAAGCACTGTAATTATGGGCTACATGCTTATATAATGTAGATCCTTGCTAGCCTATTGCAAATAAGCGGCATGTTAGGTTGTGTCAATACTCAACTTGATCCAACACATCAAGGTGAACTCAAACGGGCTTGGTCCAGCACTACACTGTGGGTTGGGTTGGAGCATACATCTTACTAGACTGTTGGTGGTTTGCTTTAGTCCAATTATCGATCAGGCCCAGCCCATACAATGGGCTGCAAGTGCACACAATAGCTGGTTGGCAATGGGGACTGTGCTGCCGACTAGAAAAAGTACAAAATGGCTTGTGGCTTAAGGAATCCAAACTACATAATTATTGTAATAGTTTTTGATATGTGCAATATGAATTTGATCATAGAAATTTAGTCCAATTATTAACTAAACAAATTTCAAATTCTAACTTAGATAGAATTTTACAATTCATTTTAACGAGAAGAATAGAGGAATATATGCCGGTATTTTTAGGTCTTAACAATGAAAATCTATAAACAAAGCTAACAAATTATTAGGCCAATATAAAGAATTAGCCCTCTTCATGTGTCTTATTTTAATCAATCTTAAACATCTTTCGTAGATAGAAACAAGATAGTAGTAAAACTTATATCATAATAAGAGAGAAAGATGTTAACGAAATATAAATAAAATATAAACAAGAAAAATAAGAGGATCCATACTAGTAGAGGCCAGCAAACTATGTTGGCATTTTCGCTACTACCAATCTCCCTTGACAACTTGAGAGAATAGGGGGAATAAATTTATAGGATAGATATTCTACCTATAATCTAATTAGGAATCATAATCTAATTAACTGAACTTGATTTACACACTTAATCAAATTAGGAATTTTTTTTAAATCTCTATCTCAACTTTTAATTAAGATATATATATTCCTAACCTAATTAGGAGAAGTACTATATCCAAGATAAATTATGAAAATATCTTTAATTAACTTTAACATAGATTTAATTAAGGAATTTCTAAAATAATCTTGGGTAAAATCCAAGTATATTATCTAAAGAAATTTGAGAGAAGAGTTCTTAGGATTATTGTGATAAGCTATATACAAAGAGCCTCAGTCTTAGGAGTTGGCAAATTATGTTAATTTTATGTCAATCTTCTAATATATTTATTTCTTGATATTTTTTCAATTCTCTTTTTTCTCCTAACAAAGTGATATTAGAGCCTAAAAAATATAATGATCAAATATTCAATAAGGGTGTCATAGGTTGTTTATACTAGTTTTACCATATAGAAACTTGATGAAAGAAACGATTATCCCTTATGATAGAGGATGGTGAAATATCTTCTTATTTAATAAGATCTAGAAAAAATATTAAAATAATAACAAGGCAAATCAGAAAAAATAAGCGACAAAGATTGGGAGGAACTTGAAGCAAATTATGTATGTCACATTTCATATTTATAAAATATAATTTATGTAATACGCTCTTTCCTCTTTTTTTATTTTTAAATTCAAATTCTTATATTTACAATAGTAAATATTTTATTAACTAGGAAAATGATCAAATCTTTTTGGTAGGGTCATAAGTCTCTTCCATCCAAGCTTCAGATTTACTATAAAGTTATAGATTACTCTAAAAATAAATATAAGATAAAAACATATCAACAACCACACATATTCATGAATCTCAGAAAAATCATAAAAATAATCTTCAATATTCATAAAACATATGTCAATAATTTAATAAGAAATATAATACATCTATTTATCATAAAGCTTATGTATCAGAAAAATGATGATAACTTCTTACGTAATAAGTAAAGTCATGTATCAGCCACATGCAACATATATATAATAACTAAGTAATAAAGATGTACGTTACATCCGATGGTGTACTCTCCATACAGCAGATGGAGTGGTATCCCTCACCCATTCAAGTGGAGACACGTTCCTCCCAACAATGGATGGAGGAATGATCTATCCATCATGTTTGACGATCTGCTAATCCCCGAAGAGAATCGTCATACCTGCCTTTAGCAGGGATACATAAACATCCATAATCATTCATTCATTCACATGTATCTAAGAAATAGTATGATCAAATATTATAAGAGACCATGTTTTATGTATGATCTATTAGACTATGTCCATTAGTGGCTTATGAACCCGCAGCTCCTTTTACAAGTTGCACTCCTAATATAGACCATTAGCCTAATTACATATACTACATGGTAACAATCATGTCAATATCATAAACTTAAGAAAAGTATAAACCAATAATCATTTTTAAGTGACATCTTCAAATAAAACTTTTAAATTCATCAAATCATAAAGGCTTAAAACATAAATCTCTCAATAGTCCTTAATCAACCAAAACTCTAATTAGAATAGCTCAATTGACTTAAACCAAATTCAATTCAATTATGACATAATAGAACCAACCTTAAATCCTTATAGAATTGGTCTGGAATCACCCTAGACTGGTCTGATTTAGATTTGGTTGATCTCAATTAGGTTAAGTAGGTTTGAACTAAATAAGTTATTTTGAAATCATCCTAAACTAACTTTAACTGAATAAGCCTGTATGATTTAGTCAATTAACGAGCTCAAACCAATAAAGGAAAAGGAAATTGGACTATGTCAGATAGTGCTAGCCCAAACTGAATCAACCCACTTGAGTCTTGGATAGGTCACATGCATTGTACATTCCTATCCCAAATAATCTGTTAAGTTAAGGTATAACGGGCAAGATAGAGGAGCGATGATATGTCTAACGCTAATCGCATCGCTGGGCAAGCTTAACTTCATGGACTAGGCTAAGCCTTACTCATAAGATGGGTTGAGCCTTATTGGGATCGAGAGCAGCACTAAGAGGGGGGGTGAATTAGTGCAGCAGATAAAGACGATAAATTTTGATAATTTAAAACAAGTTCGAAAACTTCGTACATTAAAAACTTCATTTCGATGAAATCTGATTTCAATTGAAGCGTATTAGAAAGTGCTTAAACTAGGGAGTGTATAGAGAGGAAGAAGGGCAGTGATGAGTAAGTTAAGTAGTGAAGAAAAGACGGTTTGCTGAAATATAAAAGACAATACGTAAACACAAATCATTTTTATAGTGGTTCGGTCATTCGACATACATCCACTCCCGATTCCTCTTCGTATGATGCCACCGGCTTTTCACTAGCTACCTTCCTTCCAATGGGCGAAGACAAACTCCCTTACAAACTCTTTTATAAGGTTTCTCTTAACCACCTCACTTAAGACCAACTCTTTAAAGTTTAGGAGGAGGGATTTCTACCAAGAATTACAAAGTTTTTCCTTAGTTTTCTTTCACAATTCTTGCTATCTCAAGCAAAAAAATATCTAGGGTGTTTATAGATCCTAAGAGAATTCAAATTTGGAGCCAAAATTTGAATCATCTCGAATTTCAGGGGTACTGGCGGTACCGCCGCCAGTGTTGGGCGGTACCACCACCCAGGCTTTTTACCCCTGTCAGTGTACTGGGTAGTACCACCGCCCAGTCTAGCGGTACCACCACCTAGCACACTGACATGGTCAGTGTACTGGGTGGTACTACAGCCCACTAGGACAGTGCCATCGCTCGGGCACTCTACCCCAGGGTGGTACCACCGCCCAGTTTGGGCGGTACCATCGCCCAAATGTTTTGGGGAGCTAGACCTTGGTGGTGCCACCACCCTAGTCTAGCGGTGCCACCGCCAAACAAGGTCCAGCACTTCTAGTTGGGCCTTAAACATGACCTAAACCAATCCAATACCAGGCCCAATTAGCCCCTAACAGGGTTAAAGGATTAACACTTAATCCTAACCCTAATTATATACTAACTACAAAATTAAAGATATTTTCTAAGTTATTATAAAGTCCAAAAAGTCAAGACTTCTTTCTCCGGCGAGCTTCCGACAAACTTCCGGCGGTCTTCCGATGAACCCTCGTATACCATTCTGCGGACTCCCAACAAGCTCCTAGACTTCACGATGATCTTGGCGAGTTCCAACGAGCTTCTTTGACAAGCTCCAATCTTTCTCGACGAGCTCCGCGAACTTCCGACAAACCTTCCGGTGAACTTTTGAAAACCCTTCGACAAGCTCCATACTTGTTCTCGGCCAGTTCCGGCAGTACTCCCGATGAATCTTCGGACTTCTGTTGAACTCTCAAACTTCCAATGATTCCATCATACTTAACTCTGGCCTTTATTTCACTTTACATCTTCATCATTATCATAGTTAATCCTACACATAAGCCAAAACTTTACTTCGATCTAGATAGTTATTACAACGTGAATTGGCATTCTGTTGCCCGGTACATCATTATCCTATCGGCGCTTCATCCACTTCTTCGATGCATCGTCCTCTCTTGCGGCCCATTGCCCAATCGACGGTTGACCTCCGTAACTCCAATATCCTTGACGCAACACTACTCTTCTTGGCCTGATGCCCGACGTCCAAAGCCTTTTGCCGATTGTCGATCGGACCTCCAGCTCGACGTCTAATATTTTGACGTGATTTCCTTCGGCGCAACATCAATTCCTCCTACGTCAATTGTCTAATCCTGATTGAGTAGACCTGCGTCACTCAAAACATAATTAGATAATAAAACATAATCAATTAGTTTCATCATCAAAATCTGAGACCTAACAGTCTCCCCCTTTTTGATGATGACAACTAATTGATGACTGACGGAGTTAATCTTAACTTCTTGAAGTTTAACCAAACTCCCCCTATCAATATGCCATTGATAGAAACATTGGATTATTCCAAATCTAAGTAACATTCATCATGTGTTAAGAGAAATATCAAAACATCTTGCAAATATATAAAATCTTAAATTCAGTACATGAAGTTATCAATCTACTTCTCCTATGTCATCAACAAAAAAGAGAAGTAGTATCTTAGCTAGTTTAAATGATATGCAAGTTTATAATCATACTAGCCATCAAGATATACAACATTCAACATTCAACATTCAATCATGGTAAATTTCTCATGATATGCAAGATAGTACTTGTTGTGATGGTGTTCATGATAGCAAGTTTTTTCTATTCTCCTTTGAGAAGTGCAAGCTACACCTTTTTTTTTCTTTGCGATATGCATACAATTTCTTTCTTCTCTTTTGAGAAGAACAAGCTTACAAGTTTTCCTTTATATGTAATTTGTGTAAAGATATCATCATTTTAAGCGTACAAGCATTGAAGCATAGCAAATGTAGGATTACAAATTTTCTAAGTTTTACAATTTTTGCTTCTATTGAGATAGTAAGTTCTTTAGATTTTTCATTCAAGCTAGCAATTTTTGCTTGGTGATGCACATGCTAGCAATCTAGCTCCCCCTTTGTTTTTGTCAAAAATAAGGGAGGACTCAATGATTGAAAATTTTAATTATATCCACTTTTCATATCAATTATAAATTTGCATCAATAAAAATATATATTAATTTTCAATCATCACATGATGCAAATAAGGAAGTATTGAAATATAAAAAGAATCAATTTAAGCATATAATGTTTCAATCATTGAAATCAAGTCATGAATCCAAAAGTCATAAATCAAAAGGTTCATGAATCATTTTGACAAGTCTCCTATTTAGGAAATAACAAGAAATCTTAGGAGATTGAGCACAAAATCTTGATTTATATATAGGAATTTTTATCACGATCATGATTTTATAGGAAGAGTTTCAAATAAATAGTTCCGAGAAATCAAAATCATGATTCACAAATATTTTCTTTACATTCACTTTCAAGCCTTGATAAAAAGAATAAATCAATGATTCAATCATTAAGCATGTTTCTTTTACATCAATTTTGAATCATCATATAAGGCTTATATGATAAAAAAAATCATGTCATTTCTATATCATAAAGGATATGATATCAAGGCTCAAGAAGAACATGATTCATTTAAGAGTAGATAGTAAAACAACTTGATTCATGCATTTTCATCAAGATCATATTTTAAAAGAAATTCCAAGTATCTAGATGTCAAGATCATGATTTCATAAAAGTAATTTAAAAATATAGTTTCGATAAATCAAAATCATGAAAGAGAAGTTTTGAGTAAGGAATAAAAAATTTCGATTCATACATTCAAGATATCATTGCTTATATATTAAAAAAACACAAGTATCAAGAACATGAATTCATTCAAGTATTGAGTTCCGAAAAATTAAAAGACAAGTTACATTTTATTTAAAGAATTTTCTTTTGATAAAACGGAAGGAGCATGATAAACAATCTTGATTTATAAAGAACTTCAAGTTATAATTTGCAAGATCATGATTTCAATATCTTTATAGCAAAATGAAATCTTTTAGAGCTTGATTCAAGCATTACAAATATCTCAAAGAGTCATAATTCCAAGAGATCAAAAGAAGAGTCACGAGTAAAAACTTCAAATTCAATTCGTCAACTTCAAGCTCTTTATCAAAATCATTTTCATAGATTCATATAAATGGATACTTTAACATATCATCAAAATCTCATTTACAATTCAAGTGACTCACATGGATTCATCAAAATCGAAAACTTTAGAGATAGAAAAATTTTCAAGATCATGCATTTCCTTTTTATGATTTGGTTCAAATAAGCATGTCTTTGTCTTTTAATGTCAAATTAAGACAATCATGAAAGTTCAAGGCGTAAAGGCAAAATCCCATCAAAAAGATCATCAAGAGCCAAAAATATAGCACTTTACACACAAGGCATAAAATTCAATTCAAATTATACTATAGTTGATGAGATTTATCAATAATGGCATAAGTTCTTCACTTGTCTTTTATAAAAAACTTTAGAGAAAGAGAGATGTTCAAGAAACATGCATTTCTCTTTTAGTGATTTCAATTCGTGCATTGATAATCATTTTGCCTTTAATAAAAACGAGTATCACATTCAAAAGTAAGAGGTAAAGTTTATCATAAAAACCATCAAGGCGAAACACATCAAGCATAAGACATCATGATAGTACTCTTTATCATTCTTATGTATTTCGTTTGATGCAAATTGATTTTATATAAGCATGATCAAATTTTTTTATACGAAAACCATTATCTTGTAAATTTGAGATAAGGTTTCATTAAAGCCATCAAGACCAAGCGAATAAAATACAAAACATCATGATAGTGTATTTTCTCATTTTATGTATTTTACTTTAAGTTAGTTGTTTTCATACAAGTATGCTCATGTTTTCATATAGATCCAAAAAGTAAGTTTCAAGAAAAATCATTAAAACCAAAAACATGATACACACATTTATTTTCAAAACATTGATTATGATTATTTTCATGAGATTCACAAAATTCATGAAATGAGTTCATTAATCTCAATAGAATGGAAAAAGCATTTCCATTTCATGCAATTAATTTCATGTGAGCATGTTCAAGTCTTTTATAAAAACATGTATAAACATTTAAAAATAAGACATAAGTTTCATCATAAAATCAATTAAGACCCATTAATCCAAGATAGAAGTTTTCAAATCATAAGCATGATACACACATCTATCATTAAAAGACTTTCAAGAAATTCATACATAGAAATGTATCATGTTTAAAATCAAAAACTGATAAGGAAAGTATATATGGAATTATGTCATCTTAAAATATCATCTTAATTTGACATGAAAACGATTAGACCAAAAGCACATTAATCCAAAGCATAGAGTTTCAAATCAACATTATTTCAAAAAACTCATGCATGATATAAAATCATCAAGCATCATGTTTAGAACGGAAAACCAATGTAACTCATTAAGATACACATGTATAGATTAGTTCTATTAGGTGTACATACATTATCACACATCATACAATAATCATTCAAATTTTTATTTTTTAAAAATTCTAGAAGAAAAAGCAGGATAATTTTTTCAAGTAATTTTTTTTTATTTCCTACCAACTAAACTAAGCACTCATGAAAAATTTCAAGTATTTTCATAGAGCAAAGGAGCTTTGGTTAAGTTTCTTACCTTGTAGTCAAAAACTGTCAAAGCTCAATTTGCTATTTTGCTTTCGGATGCTCTTGATTCGCCCTTGGGTGCCTTCCTCTTCTTTGGCCTCTTCCTCCGTTCAAGTTCATTTTTATTTTTTATTTTTGTTTAATGAACTTGTTAAGTTTTAATATTCGAAGTTCAAGTTCATCATTGTCCTCATCACTCGAGTCATCACTCAAGTGGCATTCATTTGTCCAAAGTTTCAAATCCTTCCTGTTCTTTGGAAGGTGGTTCATGTATTCATCATGTTCAACATATTCCAAAAAACTCATTTCATATGTCATTAAAGTACCAATGAGTTCTTCAATAGAATAATCATTTAAATCTTTAGTTTATTATATCGTCGTTACTTTAGGATCCCACCTTTTTGGAAGGGATCTTAGAATCTTGTTAGTGAGTTCAAAATTTAAAAAATATTTACCAAGAGGTTTTAGATTATTGATGACATCCGAGAAACAAGAGAACATATCATTGATAGTCTCACTTGGTGATATTCGGAAAAGCTCAAAATTGTACATAAGAATATTAACTTTCGAGTCTTTGACTTTACTCATTCCTTCGTATGTGACTTCAAGTTTGTGTCAAATATCAAAAGTCATTTCACACGTAGAAATCTGATTAAACTTGTTTTTGTCCAAAGAGCAAAATAAGACATTCATAGCCTTTGCATTTAAAGAAAAAGATTTTTTCTCTAAATCCGATCATTCGTTCGTCAGTTTAGAGGGAAGTTGAAAACCATTTTCAATAACGTTCCATAAATCTAAATTTAAAAAAATCAAGAAAACTCTCATTCGAGTTTTCCAATATGTGTAGTCTGATCCATTAAATAACGGAGGATGAACAATCGAAAAACCCTCTTGAAAGTCATGAAGAGCCATTTCTCACGGGTGTGAATCGGAATAAAAAATAACCTAGCTTTGATACCAATTGTTGGGATCGAGAGTGACACTAAGAGGGGGGGGTGAATTAGTGTAGCGGATAAAGATGATAAATTTTGATGATTTAAAATAAGTTCGAAAACTTCATACGTTGAAAACTTCGTTTCAATGAAATCTGGTTTCAATTGAAGCATATCAGAAAGTACTTAAACTAGGGAGTGTTTAGAGAGGAAGAAGGGCAATGATGAGTAAGTTGAGCTATGAAAAAAAGATGGTTTGCTGAAATATAAAAGATAATACGTAAACGTAAATCATTTTTATAGTGGTTCGATCATTCGACCTACATCCATTCCCGATTCCTTCTAATAGGTGATGACAAACTCCCTTACAAACTCTTTTATAAAGTTTCCCTTGACCACCTCACTTAAGACCAACTTTTTAAAGTTTAGGAGGAGGGATTTCTACCAAGAATTATAGAGTTTTCCTTTAGTTTTCTTTCACAATTCTTGCTATCCCAAGTAAGACCATATTGGGCATTTATAGACCCCAAGAGGATTCAAATTTGGAGCCAAAATTTGAATCATCCTAGATTTCAAGGGTACTGGCGGTACCATGTTAGAACCCTTGCGGATTCTAAGCTTGGGGTTGATCTCTATAGAGGATCGGCCTCCTTCGAACACTATAGGGGTTCCTTCCTCCAAGTTGCTACTCAAAGGCTGCTAAAAGATTGATCTATTCATTGATGAAAAGAGGATGAATACATGGCTATTTATAGGGATTCTAAACCCCAACTCCTAATAGGACTCTTACTTAAGACTCCTACTTCTAACCAACTTCTAATTAGGACTCCTTCTCTAGTAGGACTCTTTTCCTAATAGGACTCCTACTTCTAATATGACTCTTTTCCTAATAGGACTCCTAATTCTAATAAGACTCTTTCCCTAATATAACTCCTATTTCTAATAGGACTCTTTTTCTAATATGACTTCTACTTCTAATAGGACTCTTTCTCTAATAGGACTCCTATTTCTAATAGAACTCCTTTTCTAAGAAGCAACCTAACCCTAACCTAGCCGGCCTCTTCACCTCTTTAATAGGGGTCGGCTAGATAGGATTTACATGAATGCCCTTATCAATGAAACTAAATTAGGACTCTCCTAGCTAGAGTCCTAACAAACCCGCCCTCTTCAAATCAGCCTTGTCCTCGAGGCTGACACTCCATGAATTCTGAGAATTTAATATTCAAGTCATCATAGTTCTCCTAAGTGGCATCTTTTGTTGGTAGGTTCGCCCACTGTATTAGCACTTCAATAGCGGGTCATCGTCGTCGAGTCACGATCCGTCAATCAATAATAGCACTTGGTTAGATCTGGAGCTCTCCTTGGGTAGTCATATTTGGTAGATGGCTTTGGGCTATCTCGGTTTGTCCCAACTTAAGCTCAAACATGACACATGGAAGACTAGATGGATTCGAGGGCTGGCGGGTAAGTCCAATCTGTATGCTACTATTCTGATGTACTCCAAAATCTGGTAGGATCTAAAGAACCGAGGTGAAAGCTTCATAGATGCTCTGGTCTTCGGATCATCTTGCCATTCCCTCCTAATATCCTCAGGGAAGTCGCTGGTTGAAAGTGAAATGGTCAAAAATTTAGCTTGCTCGGGTAGCCACGAAAGTACATCTGTAACAACATTCTCTTTCCCCCTTTTGTAAGTTATTTCATAATCATATCCAAGAAGCTTTGTTACCTATTTTTGCCACTCAGGGGAAGATATCTTCTGCTCTAAGAAATATTTTAAGCTTTTATGGTCGGTCTTGATTTGAAAGCATCGCCCGATCAAGTACGATTCCATTTGGCCATCGCATGCACAATCGCGAGAATCTCCTTGTCGTAAATAGTCATCTTGAGATAGGAAGGAGATAACACCTTACTAGTATAAGTGAGGGGGCGGCCATCTTTCATTAGTACAACACCAATTCCGACTCTGGAGGCATTGACTTCAATAATAAAAGTCTTGCCGAAGTCGGGTAACGCTAGTACGGGCGTTGTTATCATTGCGACTTTAAGTTCGTCGAAGGTGGTGGTGGCTTTGTCTGACCACTGAAAAGCATCTCTTTTCAGCAAGGAAGTAAGGGGTGCACTAATCTTTCCATAGTTTTTCACGAACTTATGGTAGTAACCTGTTAAACCGAGAAAGCCGTGCAGCGATTTTATGTTCCTCGGGGTTGGCCAGTTCTGCGTTACTTCAATTTTAGTGGGGTCCACTGCCACCCCTTCCTTTGATATGATATGCCCAATATATTCTACCTTTTGTTGAAGAAAGTTGCACTTCGTTTTTTTGACAAAAAGGATATGTTCTCGCAAAATTGTCAAAACAAGTCGTAAGTGCTGAATATGACTTTTAAGAGAAGGGCTGTAAATAAGGATATCGTCAAAGAAAACTAGCACAAACTTTCAAAAATAACTCCGAAAAATATCATTCATAAGGCTCTGGAAGGTGGAGAGAGCATTGGTGAGACCAAAGGGCATTACCAGAAATTCGTAGTGACCGTTGTGCGTTCGAAAGGCAGTTTTCGGTATGTCTTCTTCGCACACTCGTATTTGATGATACTCGGATCGAAGGTCCAGCTTTATGAAGACTCGTGCTCCCTTTAATTCATCAAGTAATTCATCTACTACTAGAATAGGATACTTTTCCTTGACGGTTATGTCGTTGAGAGCTTGGTAATCAACGCACATTTGCCATGTTCCGTCTTTCTTTCGTACGAGGAGCACTAGTGAAGAGTAGGGGCTTCAACTTGGCTGAATAACTCCTGTTTCAAGCATCTCTTTTATAATCCTTTCTATTTCATCTTTTTGGAGATGTGGATACTGATATGGTCGAGTATTTGCTGGAGGTTTGCCTGAAAGACTCGGTATACGATGATCATGCCGACGGTTAGGAGGTAGGCTGCGTGGTTCGTCAAATATATCTGAAAATTCAGCAAGCAAGGGAAGTAGGTTTGGATCTTCAAATTTGGTTGGCTCTCCCTTAGATTACTGCTCAAGTTGTACCAAAAAGCCACTGCATGCTTTGTGCAAAATTTTCTCCATTCATTGTGTGCAAATTATCGTTACGTTGCCCCCACGTTTCCCGCACAGTATCACCTGTTTTCCCTTACTGTAAAATTTCATTATTAATTTCAAAAAATTTCAGGAAACATCACCTAATGTCATCAACCATTCGATTCCAAGCACGGCCTCATAATCATCGAGAGAGAGGAGGAAAAAATCTGTAATTATCTCTTGGTCCTGCAGCAATAGTTTCACCTGTGAGCACCTACGATCACACTTCAAAATTCATCCATCTGCAACTTTAACATCAAACCTATTGCAATTCTCAATAGGTAAGGCCATCAGGACAACAACCTTGTTGTTCATAAAATTATTAGTGCTCCTAGTGTCAATAAGAATGGTGATCGGTTATTGCTTCAGAAATCCTCCCACTTTCATTGTTTGCGAGTTCGCGTAACCAGCAAGGGCATGCATCGTAATATCAATTGGCTGCTGTTCTTCATCTGTGACCTCTTCCTCATGCTCCTGGACCTCCTCCTCCATGTTTTCAAGAGGTTCAATCAATAGGAGGTGGCCCCTTTTGCAGCGATGATCATGGTTTCACGACTTGTCGCAATGTCAACAAAGACCCTTTGCTGATCGATCACATAGTTCTTCTCTTGTCAATTTTTTAGGCAGTGAAGGATGGCTGGGAGCAGAAGGGGGTTTATATGTTGAGATTCTAGGAGTGGTTCTCATCCTCGAAGCATCTTGGCTGAGCTGTTCTTCTTATATTCGGGCAAAGGAAATCGCAGCCATCACGGTACAGGGCTGTCGCGCCTTAACTTTCCCTTTTATCTCTGGCTTGAGTCCTTCGATAAATGTTCCTAACAATTGATGGTCAGTCCAATCATGAGCAAGGTAAGATAGCTTCTCAAATCTGGTTTGGTACTCTTGAATCGTAGAGGTTTGTCGAATCTTTGCGAGTTAGCCGTCAATATTTTCATACTCTGTAGGTCCGAAATGGTTCAATAGTGCATTCTTAAATTGATTCCACGTCGGAGCCCCATGATTATATTCCAGCTAATTGTACCATTGAATAGCATCACCTTCAAGGTGGATGACAGCAATCTCCACCATAGCATTATCTAACGTTCGGTAGTAGCGAAAGTAATGTTCGGCGCACGAAATCCACCCTGCCGGGTCTCCTTCTTCCCATCGTGGAAAGTCCACCCTCATGCATGGCTGAAGCATGTCCAAGGGCTGTCCCTCCTTCTTTGGGGTCCTTTCTAAATTCTCTCCTTGCTGTAGTTTGGTTGGACTCAGTGGTTGTCCAATTCTGAATTCTGCAAACAAAGCGCGCAATTTGTCTTCCAAGCACGATTTAAGCCGTGATTCAATCCGAGATTCCCATACTTCAAATTTGGTATCAATTGGATCTTAAGAAGCCATAGCATATGCCTATAGATTAGAGATGCCCTTGTCTTTTTTCCGTTGATGGGTTAATGGCATGGGTTGGTGGAAGGTTCGGACAATAGATTGGTGATTGAAGGGTTCAGCTATAATGGTTTACTATTTTGGGTTGTGGTTTTTGATGCTGTTAGGGTTATGAAACTAGGTTATGATGGCTGCGTCTTAAGGCTAGAGAGATGCCCTAAAGACATCTTGGCTTGTGGCAGCAAGGTGGCTAGGGTTTGGTTGGTTACGGAGAAGAAAAAAGGACAAAGGTGCAACACCATATTTTTTGCCAAAAAATTCCAACAATAAAGATGTAATTTTTTCTAGAAATTTTTAAAAGAGATTCAAGTAAAACTCAAAGGAGATCTACTGATAAGGAAGAGGTAATACTGTTAAAAATTTCGTAGAAAGAAATGATAGTAAGAGGTTCGACAAAATTGAGGATCACAGAGAGGTATTATAGTAGATTTTTACGTCTAAAGTGCAGCAGTTTGGACGTAAAAGATAAGTGGTTTATATTGAGAATTTTTCAACAAAACTAAAGGAAAAACCACTGTTATGAAGTGTCAAATCCGTCGTAAAAATTTCATAGAGATTTGGATAGAAAAAATGCAGTAGCAAGATCAAAAAGACAGTGCTATGCGGTTGAAATTTTGCAGTGTAACTTTCATTGTAGAGATGAAAACTTTGCAACGAAAAGTTTATGCAGCAATATAGGAATGAATTTTTTGGATTTTTTTGAATAAGGATAACTAAATTGCAGTAGTAGTAAGGTAGATAACCAGAACCTGTTGCAATTCACGGGAAGATCAAAGAATGATCTACAGTGGTGGAGATGACAGCAGAATTTAGCGATGATCTTCTAAGCAATTATGGGAATTGCTTTGGGCAGTTGTGGAGGGCTGGTGGATAGCTGTGGAAGGGCAGTGAGATGCCAAGAACGCTGCTCTGATACCAAGTGTTAGAACCTTTGCGGATTCTAAGCTTGGGGTTGATCTCTATAGGGGATCAGCCTCCTTGGAACTCTATAGGAGTTTCTTCCTCCAAGTTACTACTCAAAAGGCTGCTAAAAGATTGATCTATTCATTGATGAAAAGAGGATGAATACATGACTATTTATAGGGCTTCTAAACCCCAACTCCTAATAGGACTCTTACTCAAGACTCCTACTTCTAACCAACTTCTAATTAGGACTCCTTCTTTAGTAGGACTCCTAATTCTAATAGGACTCTTTTCCTAATAGGACTCCTACTTCTAATAGGACTCTTTTCCTAATATGACTCCTAATTCTAATAGGACTCTTTTTCTAATAAGACTCCTACTTCTAATAGGACTCCTACTTCTAATAGGACTCTTTCTCTAATAGGACTCCTATTTCTAATAGGACTCCTTTTCTAAGAAGCAACCTAACCCTAATCTAGCTGGCCTCTTCACCTCTTTAATAGGGGTCGGCTAGATAGAATTTACATGAATGCCCTTATCAATGAAACCAAATTAGGACTCTCCTAGCTAGAGTCCTAACATACCACCGCTAGTGTTGGGTGGTACCACCGCCCAGGCTTTTTGCCCCTATCAATGTACTAAGCGGTACCACCACCCAGCCTAGTGGTACCATCACCTGGCACACTAACATGGTCAATGTATTGGGTGGTACTATCGCCCACTAGGGCGGTGCCACCGCTCGAGCACTTTGCCCTAGGGCGATACCACCGCCTAGATGTTCTGGAGAGCTGGACTTGGGCGGTGCCACCACCCCAGTCTGGCGGTGCCACCGCCAGACAAGGTCCAGCACTTCTGGTTAGGCCTTAAACCCAACCCAAACCAGTCCAATACCGGGCCCAGTTAGCCTCTTACAGGGTTAAAAGATTAACACTTAATCCTAACCCTAATTATATACTAACTACAAAATTAAAGATATTTTCTAAGCTATTACAAAGTCCAGAAAGTCAAGACTTCTTTCTCTGGTGAGCTTCCAGCAAACTTCCGACGGTCTTCCTATGAACCCTCGGATACCATTCTGCGGACTCCCGGTAAGCTCCTGGACTTCACGATGATCTTGATGAGTTCCGACGAGCTTCTTCGGCAAGCTCCAATTTTTCTTGGTGAGCTCCGCGAACTTCCGACAAACCTTCCGGTGAACTTCGGAAAACCCTTCGGCAAGCTCCCTACTTGTTCTCGGCCAGTTCCGGCAGTACTCTCGATGAATCTTCGGACTCCCGTCGAACTCTTGAACTCCCAATGATTCCATTGTACTTGACTCCGACCTTTGTTTCGCTTTACATCTTCATTATTATCGTAGTTAATCCTGTACATAAGTCAAAACTCTACTTCGACCTAGATAGTTATTACAACGCGAATTGATATTCTGTTACCCGGCACGTCATTAGCCTATCGATGCTTCGTCCACTTCTTTGGCGCATCGTCCTCTCTTGCGGGCCATTGTCCAATCGACGGTTGACCTTCGCAACCCCGATATCCTTGGTGCAACACCACTCTTCTTGGCCCGATGCCCGACGTCCGAAGCTTTCTGCCGATTGTCGACCGGACCTCCAGCTTGACGTCCAATATCCTGACGTGATTTCCTCCGGCGCAACGTCAATTCCTCCTGCGTCAATTGTCTAATCCTGATCGAGTAGACTTGCATCACTTAAAATGTAATTAGACAATAAAACACAATCAATTAGTTTCATCATCAAAATCCGAGACCTAATAAGCCTTACCACTGAATTGGGCCATGCTTGGCTTGCGGGTTGGGTCATGCCCAGACACATGATTTGGGGTCATGTCTGACTATATGGACTAGATCATACATAGCCGCATGAGTTGGCCTATACTTAACCACATGATTGGGTCGTACTTTGCTATATGGGTTAGGTCATACATAACCACATGGGATGGATCGTACCTAGCTATATGGCTGGGTTATGCTTGGCCATATGGGTTAGGTCATACCTTACCACATGGGCTGGCTCCTACCCAGCCACTTGAGTTCGGTCATATCTAGTCACATGGGTTAATTATACCTAGTCACATGGGTTGGGTCGTACATAATCATATGGGCTGAGTCGATCTAGTCTGACATATCAACTTAATTCAAGTCAAACCCCAATTAAACTCCTCTTATCAAATTAGATTTTAAAAATCTAAATTATCAAAGAATAACTCAAATCCATGAATTAAAGAATTTAAATTTACAATCTTAAATTTAAAACCAATTAATCATAGAAATTCACACATAATTCTTAAAACACAGATATATCTAACTAAATAAATTAGAACCATTAATTAAAAAAAGAATTTTAGTAATTAAACCAATGTTAAAACTCACTTAAGCATAAGAGATCAGTATCAATCAAATAATCATTCTAATATCATAAATCAATTATTATTATTTATTAATCATAAAATTTCGAAATTAAAATATTATTATGCATCATAAAATTATAATAATCCCTATATTAAGATTTCAAAACATAAATAAAAGCTAATTAAAAAAAGATCCTACCTCTCCTCGGCTATCCTTTACTCGAGATCGTCTTCTCAAGATATCCTCTCCTCAATCCTCCTATTGCTAGGCTCGGTGAAAAATGAGAGAAGAGGAGCCCCTTTATATAGGAAAAGATGAGATCTCCCCGAAATATAAGTAAATATTTAATTTTTATTTTAAATTTATTTTTATTTTATTTTCACACACAAAGATAGAAACATAATATTCATTTATTATGGTTCACATATAAAAATGGAATGTATACTATTTACTTCCTAAAAATCATCACTTATTAGAAAATAAATCAATTAATAATCTAATTGACTATTAAAATTCCTAACTTATCCTTATGATTAAGGATTTTTTTTAATCAAATTTAATTATTTCCTTAACTATAATACACAAACATGAAAGTTAATAATAAAATAATATATTATTTATAATAATTAATTTATATTAAGAAAGAAATTATCGGTGATTACAGTGTAATTACTATTTATCTTTGTATCAATAATATTATTGATAATGTTATTAATTATGACTCTACTATTGTTATTTGAGATAAGTTAAAAAAAAATTTACTTGACTAAAAGTTTAAATAACAAGTTATATATAAATTAAAAACTATATAAGTTAAGGATAAAGGAAGATAATGATTTGGTAGAGTATCTAAACATATTGAAAGAAATACTGGATCAATTGTAGAAAGTGGATGTGAAAGATGATAAATAAGATAAACCGTTGTTGCTTCTTTTATCACTCGCTAGCTCCTATGATAATTTTGTGGAGATGATATTGTATTGGAAGAAGATGATAATTTTGAAACAAGATGAAATAGCTTTAGTATCTCATGCTACTAGGTAAAATGATAAATTTAAGAATATAGATTGTATGACATTAACTGTTCAAGGTGGAGGTCGATGAGGATGATTGTCTAATAGGAAAGGATTTGAACATGGAAGGTCGAGATGAAGGGTTAGGTCTTTAGATAATATCAATGTTATAGATATAAAGAGTAAATATATAAAATAAACTTATCTAGAGAACAATAAATATGAAGAAGAGACTAGTGAGTACTCTCTTATAATGGGTGGTGATAAAAATATCCTCATAATATTTAAAGGTAATGATGCACTTTTTAGAAATAGTTAGTTTCTAAATTCTACTTGTGTTACTCATGTTTACACTTAAAAGCCTAGACAGCGAGCTTCATTAGTGGTATAAAAAATAAAAGGTAATATTCATAATTTTTAAGATACAGATGGTTATAAGAAAAGTAGCTACTAATTGTGAGACAATGAGATGAAGGTCAAATCAAGTAGTGTAATTGATTTGGTTTCAACTACAAAGGATACATTAGTAGGTTTATTGGAATCAAGTATTGGATTAGGGTTTATTGGAATCAAGTATTAGATTATGAACTAATTCAATTTGTATAGTTATAGTGAATTTTTCAAGCCAATAATTCAATTTATGTGGAAGGCACAAAGTAAGAAAATAGTCACTAAGGTAAAGAATGTTAGGGTTAGTAAATTTTTTAGGAGTCCTAATTATATTCAGAATACTTAATGAGTTCTAATTAAAGTCAAACTCCTTGATGGATTAAGATTAGGATTTAAATTAGAGAGAAAAAATAATCCTTGAAAAATTAAGATGTGTTCCTATGAATACACCTTAAATCTTAAAATTTTAATAAGAGAAAGAGGCATAGATGAAGACGTTTTGGATCCTCCTAAGGCATCATATTGTGGATCTCGAGAAGATTGAGAGATTAGCTCTTTGGATTTATGTGAGGATATATAAGGAGCTTCAAATTTAGATTTGGGTTAACTTAAGAGAGAATGATATTTTTATATTAATATTCTCATATGAAAAATAATTAACTGTTTTCCATAAGCATAGGTAGAAAATTATCTAAACATATTAATCTTAGATCGACTTCTTAGTATATTATTTATTTATTATTATTATTTTTTGATTTTCGATTCTCCTCTCCCTTCCAAAAATAATTATCTCCTCTGCGTTAGTTGTAACTAAATATATAATTTTTATATTGTAAGCATCAAATCATATATGTAACTGGTATTTGTGGCATGTGATCTATAATTTATACATGGAGGCTTTTTTCTAAATAAAAAGTCAAAAAATTTAAATTAAAAAATTGGTGTATAAGGTGCAGCCAATGTTGCTATTTGAATATTAAATTTATTGCACAATTTTCACAACACCAATGTGGATAAGTACATACAGTTTATTATTAATTAGTATCTTTAAAAATGATATTTATTTTACTGCGGTAATGCAAATGGCTAATTAACACCAACAACCATAGGCTTTTTTTTCCCCCAATTGTTAAGTCCAAATTGAATTATAAACTATTTTACTGTTTTGTTAGAAAACATCTCTCATGGGTGTAATAATATAATTTAATAATGCAACACCCCTCCCAAAGTGAACTAAGACTTGGATTAGTTATACAAGTTTTACAAGTGTATTACTGCAAACCTTAGTTTAATCCTCTTGGGTCTGTGGTTTGAAGTTAATAGATTAATTATTGCATTAAGTCAGCGCCGATTTGGTATTACGCATGGTGAGAATCTCAAATATGAAAGAACTATCTGTGGAGGGATTACCATCATGATAGGGAGGTTATCTAATGGACATACGTTAACTTCGACTTAAAATTTTAAGCAGATGGCTTAGGTTTAATAAGATTAACAGACTAATTATCTCATCAAATCGAATGCTAATATCTCTTAAATTAAATCGAGCCATGAATGATAATATCTATCATATTGAACAAAAGATGGATAAAATATGTGAAAGTCAGATAATCTGAAAATAAAGTTTGCTCAAGACAAACATGTGTTTCGTCAAAAAGGCAATTTAACTAATATCTTAAAGCTAATTCCTAGAAGCTCATCCATTATGTAAGGATAAATTGCTTAGCTTCTCACTCTGTTATTAAAGTAAATGACAAGAGACTTGCAACAAAATTGGTTTGGTTGGGTGAAATTTCCTAATTAATTTTTGTTATCCTATAAAATTTCTTTTGTTGCCAAATGTTAGATTTTTTCTTTAATTGTTAAAATATCAGAATCCATTGGTATACATGTGTACTAGCCCTATAGACTTGGTGTTTCTTATCGAACGAAGATGCCATCATTCTCTCGATTATTACAATTGTTTTTGAGAAAAAAAATGTGGTGGACTTCAAAAACTCATAGCGGAGAAAACATTTCAAAACTCTTATCAAACAATATAATTTACAATCTCACAGCCTCTTTTGGTTCTACCTAATCTATTTTTCCTTCTGCTCGTACACTAAATGCATTACAATGACATATTTTTATTGACGATTTGGGACCAGATTTTGACTTCAACTAACTTGAGAATTCCAATTTTATCTAAAACTTTTAAACTAATCTCCCATCTAATCTCGAAGTTGATTTGAGATTTCAATATTTCCTTTTAAATTAAATTTTAGAAAAGAAATATTACGAAAAGTCTTAAAGTCTGATATGGTCACCTTTGATGTTATCATAATGTGCAGTCCTCTTTAATGTTTGATTTCTGAGCAATCTAATTTGTCTCAAATTATTATTTTTAATTAATATGATAAAAAAAAAAGTTATACACAGAAATCTCTCAACTCCAACGAATGTGCTTCATCAATGATTACGTACTTCCTATCAATTTTTGCTAGTTTAGAACAATCATACATAATAAATTTTACCAGTAAATAAAACTTGACAGCACAAACTTCCTCTGAGAAACACTTTTGACCTTTCATCCTTCCTACTAAAATAAAAAATGCATGACATAGAAGGCAGCCAATTTAACAACTCACTCTTCTCATTTACTGAAGCGGCATTTGGTGGGCCATGGCTTCCTTTGAGCTCCATCAGATAAGCAACCAATGCCATTAACTGGACAGTCTTGCCGACGCCTATTTCATCCGCCAATGCTCCATTCAATTTTTTGTTGTTCAAGGAAAGCATCCATTGGAGTCCAACAAGCTGATAGTCTCTTAGTGTTCCAGCTCGGAACATTGAGGGGGCTTGTGTTTATGACTCGTTCTGTCACAGCATGAACCAATTATTTATTACACCTGTTAGCATAACTCGTTTTGCAGGATTCATTTAAGAGAACCTATTATTTGTCATTAACAGATCCCAAAAAAAATTCTCAACGCAAATTTTCATCTTCAAGATTCCTTTCTATCAATCTAGATAATAACAAGATATCAAACAACTCAAAAAAAAAAAAAAAAAAAAAAAAGCATCCATATCGTCAGTGTTTTCTCTTGAATGTGATCAATATTTGAAATCAATTTATCTTTCTCAATCCATTGTCGACATTGTGACGATCTTTTCTCTCAATTGTTTATTTGCTCCTATAATCGAATGTGTCAATTGTCTTCAAGAACGGTTTTGGTACCACCTTTTATTTGATGATTGTCACATTTAGATTATCTCCTCATTGTTATCGTTAGGAATTTTTCATTGGAACCATCTCAATTCGATGTCTCTCTTCATAAGTTTCTCTCTCCCTAGGTTTCTCAATCTAATAGTTTTCTCTCACCTTTGGTTTTCACTCTCTAATAATTTTTCTCTTTAAGAGGTTTTCTCTCTAATAAGATCTATACAGAGATATGTAATTTTTTGAAAAGATGTTATGGGCATAAAAAACTCATAGATCAAGCATAGTAGAGGAAAGAGATTTTAAAATTAAAATAATATATTAAACATAATAACTTAAATTTTTGAAGCCTTGGATCCTTAGGCTCTCATATTCCCTTAGTTCTATTGGGTTGCGATACAATTCTGATTCCAACAATAATAAAAACTCTCATCTTATATAAAAATTTTAAACTAATATCCCATCAAATCTCAAAGTTAATTTAATATTCTAGCATTGAATTCTTCTTGTAGTATCAAAGTATATATTTATTTGCATGATTTGATTTTATGTAATAATAACTAAAGTTTCTTAAGCCATTTTCTTGAAAAATCTCTCCTTTTGGGTTTTTCATAAAAAAAATCCTTAATTTTTAATTTTATTATTTGGTGTCTCATTTTTTCTTTTAACAAAATATAGTTGCTCATAGTTGTGCACCTCTCAAGGCCTCTACCCCATTTTTCTTCTTTATTTTTTAATATTTTAACTTTTCTTAATCTTTTTTCTTGTTCGTTCTCTCGACTAAGAACAATACCTCATGATTGTATAGAGGTGATGGGACGAAAATGATAAACTCTTATGTAGAGAAAGAAAGCTCTCGCGATGAAACGAAAACATTGAAGTCTCGTAGTAGGGTAAAAGTGATGGACGATAGTGAGAGACATCTAGGTAATTGAAGAAAAAAATATTAAATGAGAAATTAAAAATTAATGATATTTTTATGAGAAAAAGCTTAAAAAATTAAAAAATATCATTCAAGTTTCATAAATCATTATGATTTTTCTAATTATATGAGAATTGATGTACAAGAAGAAATGAAATTATGTTTTAAGGAAATAACGTAGTACCATGAAGGAAAAGAAGAGACTCGTAACTACAGTTTCATAAGATCATGTGATTTTTCTAATTATGAAAATATTTTTTTGCTAGAGAAGTCCATATGCACCATTAAACGGACATAAAAATCCTTTCAATCAAAAAAAAGAAAAAAAAGGAAAAATCTCATCATCGGTCAATTCATTATTCACCCCAACTCTCTGTTTCATGGTAGGCAAAGTGGCCATTTGGCTGCGATTCCCACCTCTGGCAACTGACTGGCGGCCCTTGCTGCTCCCCTGCTTCCGCCGGACGCTCTCGATCGGTGATGGCATTCCAGCTGCCGCTCCTCTGATTCGAAATTGAAAGCCATTTGCGCAAATACGTTTCCGACACCTTTCGTTCGTTAACCGGACGTATACCTGCTTAGGTATTGGACAAAGCAAACGGACCCACGTGGACCCCTATGAGCTATTAGGTGCCTCCGATCACAAGGTTATTTTGTATGGAAACTGCTCTTCGTCAAACTCATCAAGCGATGGGGGACGAGAGCAAGAGCGGCGCGGCGACGGCGCAGCCGAAGGAGCTCGATGTCATCTTGAAGGGCGTCGACATGAGCGACGAGATGCGGAGCCACGCATGTGCCTGTGCTCGCGCCGTATGAAGCAAGAACCATTTTCCTGTTCTTTTGTGTCGATCGACCCTTTTTCATGTTCCTTAGCTTCGATCGCGTTCAGTCAGTGCCGGCTGTTGCTTGGGCTCATTATTCTTGTGGTTTTTGTGGGAAATTAGGCGTTCCAAGAGCATACGGTGGAGAAGAACATCGCCGAGTACATCAAAAAGGAGTTCGACGCCAAATACGGGCACAGTTGGCACTGCATTGTGGGTCGCAACTTCGGTACACGCATCGATCTTGTTTTTCCATCTTCTACTTGTGCTTAATCCTTGATGTTTATTGTGCTGTGCGGTCCACATTGGACGATCTTCTGGTTCGTTTTCCGTTGGCTGGTAGGGTTTTAATTCTAAGAGCTAAATGGATAGATAATAGTTCTTATTTTATCTCATTTCATTATTAAAATTGCTTTCTTCTTCTGATAGTACTCACTTGACTATGTAGTTACTCGTTTATAAAAACGTTAGGCTATCAAGATGGTCTTGTTTGGCTAATTGTAATGTTGCTGTTCTTTTCCATGCTTTATGCGGGATACAAACCGGATTTGGTGAAGCAGTAGAATCTATCCAGCGGTCTATCATTTTTTGCCCTCTGAATAGTTTCTCCATGCTATCATCTTTCTGTTCTGGAATTGTTCTGTATATTCTTTTAAGGTATTGAATGTAATTGATGGTACCGAACATAATATAGCATATATGTCCACGATTTGTGTGGCCCAGAAATCGAAGTCCTTGAATTTTGAAATTTTGGTCCTTTATTTATTGCCAAGGACATGATTAAAATTAACAAAGGATCCAAAGGCTAATTATAGTCTTATCTAAATGCTCAAAACTTATTCAGTTTTGATTCAAACTTGATAAAATTATTGTTATCAACTTTGGAAACTATGAGATATATATTTAGTTTGTCATACATATTTCATGTTTTGTTTTATGGGTTTCTTTACAATTTCTGAATTACCATGTGTTACTTATGTGTCATTCTAGTTGTTAATGGATGAAAATAAAAGTTCGTGGATCATTTAGTGATAAAATTTGTATATGATATTTATTTTGATCATTTTATAAAATATTTTTGGGTGAGCATTGGTTGCTTATTTCGAGCTTGAGTGATCAAGATTTGAGTCACAAAAATGGTTTTTTCATGTCTTGTATTGATAAAAATCTTGTGCATAGGATGCACTCATTGGCATCATGGTAATATTGCTTATTTGTGGCCTAGTTATTAGGGTTTGAGTAATAGAAATATGTGTTTTTATAAGCACTAGGCGCCAAAGTCCCAAAATGCTTGAGGTGCTAGGCACTTGCCCCAACGACGCGAGACGTTCTAGAATATTAAAATATAAAAAAAATAGAGCAAGGTGGGGGAAGAAGAGGGCGACAATGGAGGAAGCTATGGATGAAGGTAGCGGCGAATGAAGCTACGAACAATGGCTGACGGAGCTGCAAATGAAGGCAGCAGCAATGGACGTAGGGTTTCACTTCGAAGACAAACTAGGTTTGATGTTGGGTTTTGTGTTAGGGAAGATTAGTTGGTTTGATTGAACCAACTTGCTTATACAATCGAATCGGGCATAAACCTAGACCTATCTTCACTCGGGTGCTTGCCCAAGGCACTCAACACTTGGGCTCAGGCGAGCACCCTAGCAGTGCTTCATTGAAACGCCTCAGCTGGAGGTTTTGCCAAGTGCTCGGGCCTTGCCTCACCTCGCTCAAGCACTTTTTGAAAACACAAATATAAATGACTCAAGGGATAAGGTTGTGTATATTGACCTTTATCAGATCTTGCACTGGTTGGAGCTTCATGCCATAGTGAATTGATCTTCTTAGTCACCTTGGAAGGCTTGGAGCCATGAGGATCTCTAGTGGCATGCATTGAATGGACCATTCTTCTCCCTAATAAGTGTTTGCCCTATCACTTTTATGAGTTATCAACATTAGGTTTGCAAAGTCCAAAATCCAAATATACAACCACACACACACACACACACACAAACATTTTGCAGCCATACATATTATCATTGTTTGTATTAAAGTGAAAACCGAGCTCGGACAAGCCCAGCCTCGTTTGTCTTAAAGAAGGCTGAGAAAGATGAGACCATGGTTTAAAAAACCATCCAAACCGATATGCATTAGGTAGTGTATGGTCTTATTGAAAATCGACCCATGGACTAAACCATTTTAGGTGATTCAAGTCAGTAAAGGATTTCTAGTTAGATAGCCTTATAAATCCTCCTCCTTGTCCTTCCTCCCTCTCTCTCTCTCTCTCTCTGTCCATATCACTCTCCACCTTGGACCCTGTTGCTTATATTGTTGCTCTTCTACCACCATTGTTTTGTTGATCGATTTTTCTTCTCTGCTCTCTCTCTTCCTCATTCCTTTTTTTCTCTTCCTCCCTTTCCTCTTCTCTTTTTTCTCCTCTTGGGGTTCCAAAGGCCAAATATGCAATACACTAGACACATTTACCTCAAAAAATGAATCAAAAAGCGAAAACAGAGAAAGGAAAGAGCAAAAATAAATATCTCCAAGTGTGTCTTAATTTAGATACGACAAGCCAAACCCCATTCAACTGAGAGACAATCAAGAAAGAAAAGATCATGGATTAAAGGACTGTTTTGAGTAGTATGAATTGGACAGTAAATGCAATCCGCTTGAAAATGGATCATGGACCATGCCATTTCAGGTGGTTTGGGTTGGTTAAGGATTATTAATTAAATTTCCTTACTACTCATCCTCCTCTCTCTTTCTTTCAGTTGTTGTCAACCCTGGACCTAGGCAAACTGGATGATAAGTATGACCTAATAAAAAATTGAACCATGGATCAAAATATTTCAGGTTGTCTGAGTTGGTTGATGATTTTAATTTACGATCCTTATCACCCATGATCTCTCTCTCTCTCTCTCTCTCTCTCTAAATGTCAACCCTCAACCTCATGTCTTAAGATGCTGGTGCTAGCTTGATTGCCCACTACTTGCATCATTCGTGAACTGTTTGTTGCATGGTATTTCTCCTCCGTCACCTCCTCTTCCTCTTCTCCACATCTCTTCATCCTTGCCCTCCTCTCCACTTCTCCTCCTCTTTTCCTTCTGTTCTTGGGCACGAAACTACCTCGGGCACCCAACCTAGCGACCTTCAGGTTGTACTTTCAAACATGCAGAAATCCAGTTTGTACTTTTGAAAGTCTTTCCTCTTTATTTGAATCCTCGAATTGTCTTTTCTATA